>BTPG01000003.1:169312269-169772269 GCA_036245525.1 Semisulcospira habei
CAGCAAGAGAGTTAACACATTTGAGACGTGCTGCATCCGGATACGCGGCTTATGCCGCGTATTCGGATGCGGCAGGTCTCGAATGAGTTAAACCAATGGGCAATAACAAAAGACTGATCAGTCTGCAACAAACAAACAGTAAACTTATGTAGCAGAGTGCACTGGCCATGGGTTTCACTGTACGCACGCAGACACTGTTCTTTTGCACCCTAACGCAAAAATTGTTGAACAATTGCACACGGAACCCATAGCAAAGAAATGTGAGAATATGCGTGGAATTGCACGCTTGGTGTCGAAAAACTGGATCCCACTAGCGTGGAAAAAAGATTTGGACGCACACATACAGTTCTGTTTACGTCTCACGCCAAAGCAGGCGGAAGACAATGCTCTCTCTCTCTCTCTCTCTCTCTCTCTCTCTCTCTCTCTCTCTCTCTCTCTCTCTCTCTCTCTCTCTCTCTCTCTCTCTCTCTCTCTCTCCTCCCCCCCGGCCCCTCGCTTAGTCCCATTCAGCCCCGACGCACCGCCAGCAAGATATATATCGACCATGATAATTCAAGGGTAGTACCATATTAGCTTGGCGCCCGCCAAGCTAATCTGGTACTACCCTTGAATTATCATGGTCGATCCTTCTCCTGCAGCAGGTGTATAGGCATTATGTGACGTCCCTTAATATTTGCGGAAATGCAGCCTTTGGGGTTAAATGGATTAATGTGGAAAATCTGGTTCCCAGTGCGAATAAAAGTATGCACACAAACACATTGCTCTGTTTAGAGTGCACCCCCTCCCCCCTCCCCACACACACACACACACACAGACACACACACAGATACACACACACACACACCGCCGTGGCGCACGCACACACACACGCACGCACGCACACACATATACACACGAATGTAAACACCCATGCATATACACACAAACACCCAGAGAAAGGCGTGCGCAAGGGTATTTTGAAGTCATTGGAATCAGATGAACTGCCCTATCAACTACACCAGTCAGCAAAAGATCTTTGGGCCGACGACGGCCCGATGAAATTTTCCTTACTACGAAGATAAACAGCACAATAATTGCTGACGACAATGCATTTGCAAAAGATTATTACTGTGTGCCGAGACATGAGTATGCCAGGAGGCCAAAGGTACACAGCACAATATTTGCTGACGTCGAATTTGACAATGTACATGTAGGCCTATGTGTGTATTCACTTACATTGCATTTACACGCTTAGCAGTCACCTTTTTGGTCTGGATTTCAAAATAAATAATGTCTCTGAAACTGCCAGCTAGTAGGAATTGTGTCTCTGAAACTCAGGCACTATAGAAATGATGTCCATGAAACTGTCAGCCAATACAAATCATGTCTCTCTAACTGTCAGGCGATAGAAATGACGTCTCTCTAAGTGTCAGCCAATGGGGAAATGATGTTTCTCAAACTGTCACAGTCAGGGAATATAAACTGGCGTCGGGCTGATGAAATTTTCCTTACTGCTAAGATCAACAGCGCAATATTTGCTAAGGTCGATTTCAGCAATGTCTGTGTATTCTTTTACGTTTCAAAACAGTTTACTGTGTATCGATGCACGAATATCCCAGTAAGACACATTTCGTGGGGCCGGCGTCGGTGGCAGTTGACCCGCGCACGGCTGTGCGCGGGTCAACTGCCACCGACGTCGGCCCGCGGACCCAGGACCTTTTACTCCGCACTGGATATTGAATGTGGATTTATTGCCCGTATAAAGTTTACCTCCCTCTTCGCCGCCAGTGATGACGAATTTCGCAGTTGAAACCACGGCCCACTCGACATTCCGGCGTGTGAAGAACACGGATGTAAACGAGACCAAAAACAGGCATACACAACATAGGACTAACAAGAGACAATAAATCCGCCGGGTTGGTGTCTCTTGCAGATGGGTTTCGTTCACCTTGCAGAAGGCTGTGAACAAATTAGGAAATCATTTAGTTGTGCTTATTCACTGAATATGTTGCAAAATATACTCAGCGGAGAGTAAATATTGCCAAAGTAAATATACAAATTTGCAATGAAGAACATTTATATACATTTCCGTGGGACAGCCGAACCAATTTGAAAGATATTAGATATGTTGGTGTGTTGTTTTGATCAAGATAAATGTACACTGAGTACTCGTATAGTTCATTTGCTATCAATACAAATAAAAGGTGCAATAAAACAAACAAACAAAATATGATGGGTACGTGCTCACAGCCGGAGTGGATTAATCGTGCCATGACTACAAAGATACCCACATCAGGATGGTTGTGTTTATAATAGGAGTTTCGACATGAATCGTATTGTAAACGCAACGCTGGGAGGAAGACTGAACAACCAAGAAGCAGACAGGTATTCCCGACTGAATTGTCTGAGAGTACGCCCTGCGCAAACCAGCGCGCAAGATAAACCGCAAGTGGTTCATCTCAGTTGCGCACTGGTTTGCGCAGGGCGTACTCCAGCGGTTATCTCGCGTACTGGTTTGCGCAGGACGTAATCTAACGGTTTATCTCGCGTACTGGTTTGCAGGACGTACTCTAGCGGTTCATCTCACGTTGTGCAGCTCTCTCTCTCTCTCTCTCTCTCTCTCTCTCTCTCTCTCTCTCTCTCTCTCTCTCTCTCTCTCTCTCTCTCTCTCTCTTGTTGTTGTTGCCAGTTCCCTGCTTTCCGTCACAGATTCGTCTTATGTGTCGTATGCACAGAAGCGTTTAACCCTTTTCATCCTGATACACTATTGCTTGAAATAAATTTGACTATGATTAGTTCAAGGGTGGTGCCAGAATAGCTTGGCGCCAGAGGCGCTATGCTATTCTGGCACCACCTTTGAACTAAAATGGTTGATCTATCTCCTAACCTGTAGTGTAGCCTTCATAGGACAATAATCAAATTAACAAAATTAAAACCTCAGGATGTAATGGGTTAAGTAAAGAAGCATCTCTGAATACTTTCTTTTTTTCATGCTTCCTAGTCCAGACTTGCTCACAGCCACCTCGTTGATCTGGAAGGTTTGCCCCCCGGTGCTGCTAGTTGTAGGAACGTTCGGAAACGTGGTCACAATAGCTGTCTACACGCGTATGAAGTGGGGCGCCTCCACTCAGCCTCTGTTCCTGACGGCGCTTGCTGTGGCGGACCTGTGTGTGTTGTACTCAGGCCTGCTGCCAGACGTCGCCTACCAGGTGTTTGGCTTCGACCTGCGCGGGGCTCACGACGTGTCCTGCAAGATGCTGAGCTGGTTTATGTACGTCTCCGCCTATGTGTCTTCTTGGCTGCTGGTGACCATGACAACGCAGAGAGCCATAGCAGTCACGTGTCCTCACCGCGTGACATTTCTGTGTTCACTGCGCATGTCGGGAGCGTTGATTGTTGGGATCGTGGTAGCGGCAGGGTTGTGCCTGAGCCACATGCTTTACGGACTGAAAGTGCACGGGTCCACGGTGTACCTGGATGGAGCATGCGCGGCCTCTCAAGACTACAAAGAGTTCTGGGGCTCCGTCTGGCCCTGGGCGGACATCACACTGTTCTCGCTAGGCCCGTCCGCCATTCTACTGGCCGTCAACGCCTTGCTGGTCCGGAGTCTTCGTCAGTCCACCAAGCAGGTGTCATCCATGGGTGCAGCTATCGCGGCAGAAAATCGTAAGAAAATGGCGTCCTCCATGACAGTAACTCTTATCAGCATCTCCATCACGTTTATGGTCCTCACCCTTCCAACCGCCATCGCCAACCTCGTGTGGTTTCTGCTGGGAGACGTAATCCAACACGACGTTGTTTTGGCGGAAAAGATGGACCTTGTGTGGGCCGTCACTAATATGCTGTGGTACGCCAACAGTGCAGCCAATTTCGTGCTCTACTGCATCAGCGGGTCCAGATTCCGAGCGGAGTTTTTGAAATGCTGCTTGCGAGCAAAGCAACGTACGCCAATGTCTCAACACACCGTGCCAGGAATAGTCACATCTACAGTGATTTGATCCGACCCATATTTCACTCTTTCCTCCCCACTGTGCTGTATCCAGAAATTCCTTGTCGTCGTGAAGCATCAAGGAAAGCAGGAAGGAGAAACAGGAAGCAAGGAAAATATGCACAAATGTTCTTTTCCGTTCCTGCGATCCAGTTTCTTTATAGGTGGGGGTGGCGGGGAAGAACCCAACGAAGAAAGAAGCACGCTAAGAAAAGACAGTTGCAACACAATTTATTGTGTTGTAACTGTCTTTTCTAAGGACCCTCACCAAGACTCAACAGCGAACAGCCACAGTCATCGAAGACAGCAGCGGCCAACTCCTTACGGAAAACACTGCTGTACTAAACAGATGGACTGAGTACTGCCGAGACTTGTATAACTACAAGGCTGAGCCAGACACCAGCATCCTCCAAAACAACCAGGCTGGGGCCAGGAAGGCTGAAGACCTGCCAGTGTTAGCTGAAGAGGTGGAAGCAGCCGTACGCAGCCTGAAGGGAGGAAAGTCTCCAGGTGTAGACAACATACCTGCTGAACTGTTGAAACATGGAGGAGAAGTAACAACGAAGGTCCTCACTACACTCTGTCAAAAGATCTGGGAGCAAAAGAAATGGCCAGTAGAATGGACACAGTCTCTAGTGATCCCGCTCCCCAAGAAAGGAAACATGAAACAGTGCCAGAACTACAGAACTATCAGTCTGATAAGTCACCCTAGCAAAGTAATGCTTAGAATCATTCTCAACCGCCTCAAAACTTTCGCCGAGGAACTGCTGGCAGAAGAACAGGCTGGCTTCAGAGTTGGAAGAAGCACTGTAGAGCAGATTTTCAACTGCCGCGTCCTGATCGAGAAACATCTGCAGCATCAGCGCGAACTCTACCACAACTTCATTGATTTCAGGAAAGCATTTGATCGCGTCTGGCACGACGGACTCTGGCAAGTCATGAGATCGTTCAACATAGAGGAGGGACTGATCCAAATGATAGAAGCGCTTTACAAGAACGCCTGCAGCGCGGTTCTACTTAACAATCAGTCAGGCGAGTTCTTCAGGACGACGATCGGTGTCCGTCAAGGATGCCTGCTCTCTCCTGTCCTTTTCAACATATTCCTGGAGAAGATCATGCAGGAAACCCTCCACGACCACCATACTTCAATCTCTATTGGTGGCAGATCCCTGTGCAATCTTCGATTCGCAGACGATATTGACCTCATGGCAGGCAGCAATAGTGAGCTCCAAAACCTGACAGACAAACTTTCAAGTAGCGCAGGGTCTTATGGCATGGAGATCAGTACGGATAAAAGCAAAGTGATGATCAACACCACAAGCGACAGCAGCAGCAACATTCACATGAACGGCCAGAAGCTAGAAGAGGTCAATAGCTTCAAGTACTTGGGAGCCACCCTGTCCAAAGACGGTAGTTGCGTAGCAGAGATCCGTATCAGGATAGGTACAGCAACATCCGCAATGGCCAGGCTGGACAGGATATGGCGAAGTAACTCCATCAGCTTCACCATCAAGTACAGGCTTTACAAGTCCCTCGTAGTGTCTATTCTACTCTACGGCTGTGAGACTTGGACACTGCTTGCAGACTCAGAAAAGAAAATCCAGGCCTTTGAGAACAAGTGCCTGAGGAAGTTGCTCCGCATCTCGTACCGCGAGCACAAAACCAACGAATATGTACGGAGCATCGTCACCTCCCTGGTGGGCCCACATGAACCTCTTCTGGCAACCGTGAAACGGCGCAAGCTTGCTTGGTTTGGCCACGTGACCCGACACAACACCTTGTCCAAGACTATCCTCCAAGGCACTCTCGAAGGAAGTCATCGGCGAGGTCGTCAAAGAAAGAGTTGGGTCGCAAACATAAAAGAATGGACCGAACTCGAGATGCCAGACTTGCTTGCCACCGCCCAAAATAGAACTCAGTGGAGAGCACTGTCTGTTGCTGCTGCCTTTCAGTCCCCCCAATGCCCAGTTCGGGCAAGGGACTGATGATGATGATGATGATGAACTGTCTTTTCTACTTCGTTTAGTCATTCTCTGCATTTTACACGCATATGGTAAAATTTATTGAGTTGTAATTGTCTTTTCTAAGCGTGCTTCTTTCTTCGTTGGGTTAGTCTCTGCATTTTACATGCTTGGCAATCACCTTTTTGGTCTGGCTTACATATGAGGACCTGGATAGCTCAGGCCGTAGGGTGTTGGACTCTCGTCTGAAAGGTCTTAGGTTCGAAACCGGGAAAGTTCAAAATTTGTCATGCCTGTGAACTGTTTTCGGCGGTACATAATCATTATAGCCTGCACGCACCGCACACAACAATGAGGAGAGAATTAATTTGAGAAATGACGAACGCAATTACGTCTGACGAAAGAACAATTATCCCGGCGTGTTTCTGCACAAATGATGATTAATGAGAACTTGTCGACTGGCGGTGCCACGCATTAACCCCTTAACTGCCGAGAAAGAAAGCAGGACAACACACTACTGCAAGAGGTATAGGTCGTCATGAGCCGCCCGCAAATTGCTGGGGCTCATGAGGATCTATGCCTCTTGCTGAAACCACTTTGTATCCATTGTTCATGGGACGGCTGGATCTCGCGTTGAATGTACACAGATTTCATGTAAGATCAACTGGCGAGAGTGAAAATAATCCAACTGCAAGAGACATAGATCCTCATGAGCCCCCACTGTTGTGGGGGCTCATGAGGATCTATGCCTCTTGTTGACACCAGTCTGTATCCATGTTCCCTGGACGGTTGTGGTTCTTTGGCGTTGAATAAGCATAGATTTTAGTCTGTGACCATTGGCAGTGTCACTTGTCAAACCGGCATATGACAACATTCATGTCGGGTATGAACCAAAACGAACTTTTTTACACTGTGCTTTCTGTGTCAGCATTTGTTTTCAGCCACTGTAAGCATGAACACTGAATAGAGACGGCATTACGTGCATGCTTGTATACGAAAATCATGTGCTCGAGTTTTGTTTTTACTGTTATGTTATACTGTGTTTGTTAGATTCTCGCTCCGAGGGCAGTTTCGGTGATATAATTTACATTGGCTGGCAGTGTCAGTGACATAATTTCTTTTGGCTACCAGGGAACGGGTTACTGGATATCTTATTTGACATTTCTCAGCATCAGCTATATTATCATTGATGGCTAATCTTTGAACTGTGCCTTTTACTACTTTCAGCTATCTTATTTGAATAGGTTAATTCCTGTATATCACTCTGCGCTAGAGATATATAAAAATAATAATATAGCGCGACACGCTCTGCTGAAACGCTACATCAAGATTGCTGATACTGTTGGTTTTTAAAAAAAAAAATTATATTTTATTTTATAATTTATTGCGTTCAGTTTCGACTGCGATAGGTGAAGGATAATGTCTGATTAGCTTGGCGCCTCGAGGCGAGAAGCTAATCAGACACTACCCTTGAGCTTACACGGTCGATCCATCGCCATCGACATCAAGGTAGTGCTTAGCGAACTGAGCTATACACATGTCAGGTGTGGCAGCGTAGATGCGGACTACGGAGACAACCAACCACCACTGAGCGGGTCAAATCATGCTGCACACTGGTTGTCTCCCTCGATTCGCTACCGCTGATCAGCGGTAGCGAATCGAGGGAGACAACAAGTGTTTGCGCGCTTTGCAGGTCGTGCGCTGGACAGTAGTGATTCTGGATCGTGTACGGCTCTAAAGCAACACAGGCCAGCATTGATACTGACTTAGAATGCCTATGTCGCCTTAATATACATTGCGATATTGAAATGAACGCTGGGGTGGATGGTGAAGCGCGTACTGGCCTTTCCGAGCCCAGATATCCCATCTTAACCCATTTAGCCCCGACTCCCCACAGCAGGAGATGGATCGACCATGATAATTCAAGGGTAGTGCCAAATTAGCTTGGCGCCGTCAGGCGCCAAGCTAACCTGGCACTACCCTTGAATTATCATGGCCCATCCATCTCCTGCAGACTGGTGCATAGTCGCTAAAGGACAACTCCAAAGTGTGGAACTGAATACTGTCTTTGGGTTAAATGCACAGTAGGCCTACCTTTTCGGCGGCGTACGCATGCCGCCTCACAACTAACAGTGTTGTGTTTTCCAGCGGCAAACGGAAAAAAATCAGCTGCTCACATAGTCGGTCAGAATATGAGATGCGAGGCTTTCTTCATGAGCATTTTCTGTTGGGGCTACGGGAACGAGATTTCGTCAAACAGAAAATGGGAAAACCATCAAAGGATCCATGAACCGCATCAGTCAAAACATGATTTCGTCGTCGTCGTCAAAACAAAAAAAAAAAAACAAAAAAAAAGAACCACTCGCGAGGCTGCATGCGAACATCATTAATATTCAAAGAATAAACTGTCTATGGCTGAACTGAAGTGAAGTGAACCGAGAAATACCGGCACACAATACAAGCATGCGAAAAGGCCTTCCGGAACTGAAAACACGCCAGTCCGCCGTCAGTTACGGGCCACCTCAATACTGCCCCGTGAAACAGTAAGAACAGTATTGTGAAAAGCAAGATTTTTTGTGTATTGCAATGGAGATCTCGCTTTTCACAAAAATAGACTTACTGTCTTCTGCCTTCACAGCGCAGATACTTGCAGACTGGGAATTGCTACTGAACGGATAGGACAGACCTCATGGTTTGACCCTTCTCTTGCCAGATGTTGAACCAATGCACAATGCACAAAGCAGGTGTCATTGACGGGTCACTCTAGATTTTGTGCAACCCTTTGGCTACAACAAACCAAGGGGAATTACTCAGCGCTGGACAGACGAACAGTTAGATCCCCTGCCCCCGCCTATCAGGCACCAATGGGTGCCTGATAGGCGGGGGCAGGGGATCTAACTGTTCGTCTGTCCAGCGCTGAGTAATTCCCCTTGGTTTGTTGTACAATTCTGCCAGCGCTAGCCTCACCTATCTGGTTTGTGAGTAACCCTTTGGCTGTCATCGCGACAAAAAGCGCAACCGACAGCCAAAGGGTTGATTAAAAAAATAAATAAATAAATAAAAAAACACGCAGAAGGGCCTGTAATGAAGCTTCAACATTGCAGACTTTTCAGAAATGAACCACAATCGACTTCGCTTATAACAAGGTCGGATGCAACAAAAGTCGGCTACAACAACACTTTTTCAGAGGTAACGACAACTTTTTTTTTCTATACACAAATTACTTCGCTGATAACAAACTTCGGATATAACAATGAAAACATGTTGGGTTCCCGTGCGATTTTTGCTAATATCCGAAGATTAATATAGTTCTACATTATCGTTCATTTCTGCATAGGAATGCGATGCTGCAACTTTCTAAAGCACGCTGCGTTATTTCACGGGTCATCTCAGGTCCGTGTAAAAATGAAAACCCAAAGTAACTAGAGCGCATGACCGTTTATAACTGACTGGCGTATCGAGACGTCAGCCTACTCTGGTGGCCACCCTTGGACTTTCAGGAGCAATCCATCTCTTCAGTCGTGTATTGTGTCAAGGCAAGAGGTAAGCCTATCAGTACAAGATTTAAGATTAAGATTTACTGAGATAGAACTGTATTGCCATATGTAAAAATACGTTAGGAAAACGTCTCGGTGCTGCGCAATATAAAAAGAAGGACATTATAACAGACATCAAATATAACTCGCGTGCATACACACACACACACACACACACACACACACACACACACACACACACACACACACACACACGCACGCACGCACGCACGCACGCACGCACGCACACACGCACACACACACACACACACACACACACACATTAATAACTATTGTGGTCTAAAAGTAAAGGCAGTAAACAAGGTTTCGCAGTTCACAAATCACAGAAGACATCACAATATAAAACACGCCACTTGTATCACAGATGAAATATTACGCTGATAGCTGGAACAATACCCCGGTGCGCAAAGGTTAGCGGGCCTACGTCGGCCGCCGTTGGCCCGCGCACAGCGAATGGCGGCCGACGTCGGCCCGATGGCCTTTTGCGCATTCGGACTGTACAACAGTGGGACGGGTGGAGCATGTTTGTTTGTATGGACAGCGGTGGAGTAAAAACTGTTTTTAAGACGATTCGTGTATTGCGTTACACCTCTGTAAGACGTCTTGTTCTTTCCGAATTATTAGTAATTCCCACCTCGTCTCAAGCGAGGTCTTTAGGCTCCCATAAGGGTTTAAAATGACGAATGAAAATGTCAGTGAAGTGAAATAATGAATGAAAAGTTCACATTTCTCAATATTCGGAGAGGATTTATAAACAAAGACTCACGTGCGAGTCCGGAGCCTACCCAATGCGCAAAAAGGTAGATCCCTCCTTCAGGTGAGATGAACAAAAAATTATGTTGTTCATTTCATCTGCAGGCGGATCAGTCTACGTTCCGATACGTCGTGTATTGTTTAACCCTGTTAACCGCAAGGTCCAATTTCTCAAATTTTGGAGGTGTTGCCTAACAACTGTGTACCAGTTTCTGGTGATGGCGTGACCATGATAATTCAAGGGTAGTGCCAGATTAGCTTGGCGCCTGAAGGCGCCAAGCTAGTCTGGCACTACCCTTGAATTATCATGGTCAATCAACAACAAAAAAATCGAAGTGCGCAATAGTTCCTGAGGCCCGACGTCACGGCGGCCTGGGGAACTAGTGTGCACTGTGATTGGATGGGGCTATCCATGCCCTCACCTGCGTTGATGATGTTGATGACCTGGGGTAGCGGGCCGCCCTTGTACACGCAGTGCACGTCCATCACAGCCGTGTAGGATCCGCGCGGCGCGTTGTCACTCACGTGCCTCGTCACCACTCCGTGCGCCACAATTTCTGATGACGCCACTTTCTCCACCAGCAGCGGCGAGCCTTTGGGCTTCGGGGCGCACGCCATCACCAGCTGCAGCACCGTGGATCCAAGAATTAAGACTCCGAAGAGAAGACTGTCTGATATCCCGGACAGATTCATGTTTGGCGGGTTTTGTATACGGCGGTTTCGACTTTTTTCTTCTCCTTTTTTCTGTTTATTTCTTCCCGTAAGAACTTCAAGTTCCTGGGTCGTTATTTCCTGATGTACGCTAACAACAATAACTGAAGATGATTGCTTTTCAAAACTTTTGCGCCACTGTTTTAGCCCACAACGTTTAGCCGGGATGCTGAATTATCAAAACATGTCTGTTTCTGTAGAACACGAAAACGTCTGATGATAGCAATGTCCGAAAGGTAAGGTTTGCCAACTGTGTCTCAGTTCTCTGGGGCGGTCGCGTGTTTACTGCAGGAATGTACTGTTGCTCCTTCCCCGGCTTCCTTTCACTGCAATAGTGTTCATCCCTAAATTAGGAGCAAGTGAAGCACTTGCACGGACTTACGACATTCCGTGGTATCACATTTCATTTAGTACGGCATTCACACTTCATAATTTACGTTAACTCATTCAGCCCGGCTAACGTATTTCCCAAGTTTTGGAGGCGCCATCTAAAATGTCGGCGCCAAGCTAATCTGGCACTGCCCTTGAATTATCATGGTCGATCCATCTCCTGCTGCAGTGCATCAGGGCTGAATGAGTCAACCTTTTCGTTCATTTTATTGTAAGGCATAGTAAGAACATTTATAAAGGAGATATTGAGAACTGTTAACCCTTGAATGTCTGCAGTAGGTCGCTTTAAACCCTAATGATAAATAATAGGCCTCTTACACTGACTGTTGATGACAATGGATACACAACGCACCGGCAGGAGGCATAGATCCTCATGAACCCCCGCTCAGTGTCGCGGGGGCTCATGGGGGGTCTATGCCTCTTGTAAAATTTGAGTGGTCTCCTGCGTGTCACGACAGTTAAAGGGTTAAACGCTGTTTTCGTCCACGCTCAGTCTACCACCCTCATTAGTATCAACCCTATCACTGCCAGTGATCGCATTTTCATTGTGCTTCTGAATTTTTGGTCATTTCAACTCAAAAGTACCCCAGGCTACGGTTAGCCATCCTAAAAAATACACATCGAAGTGGTTTCAGCAAGAGACATAGATCCTCATGAGCCCCCGCAATTGCGGGGGCTCATGAGGATCTATGCCTCTTGCAGTTGGGTGTTGATTATTGCGCTCCGGCAAGGGATGGGATTAAAGTGTTGTTCAGTCGTTGAGAATATTCACTACAGCGCTGTACGGCACACAACACTGACTCGACAGCACTGACACAGAAAGCTGGATGGATGGGGAGCGCTATGGCCGGACTGATGAACGAGAAAACTTCCTTTCACCACTGACCTGCAATGAAGGAAAAAAACAGGTGAAGGTTTCCGACCTGCAAATGGCAAATAGGGGAAATTATGTTCTTTCATCTAAACCCAGTCTCACAAGGTATTTTCTTCCACCAGCAAAGTGCTGCACATTTTGAGAACTGATATAAAGGTACACTGAACAGAAAGGCCGGGACAAGTACAACAACAACCAAAATCATCATCATCATCATCATCATCATCATCATCATCACCATCACCATCATCATCATCATCACCACCATCATCACTATGATCATCATCATCAACAGCAACAACACTACCACGGGGGTCTTGTACCATCTGTTCTCTATTCAGTGCCGGTGCATCGTTACTGATTATCATCAATAACAACATTAACAACAACTGCAACAAGCATGATATATCTAAAGATAATTCCACAGACTGGTAGAATTATGAAGAATTTGTGACTATTTTCAATCAGTCACTCTCGCTAACATTTTTAGTTCATTTATCTATCACAGAAATTTTTTTTTTTTTTCAAGTTAACTGTCCACGAATCAAAATACGATTTTAGAAAATCCGGCATCAATGAATTAGACTAAACACACTTTAAAGCTGAGAAACAGACAAAAAACTCCGCCCTGCACGTGTTTTAAAAAAACTTTGCAGGACCCAGCGAGGGCCCTGTCTTCGTGAACGTTCGGCTAACTTCGGCAAACCGGTTTGGAACTCAGTTGACTCAGTTTTCAACTGCGTTTGTCGTGCTGGCAAAACTCCCGTGAAAAAGACAGGCCACTTCCTGTATGCAGCGCGGAGTGGGCACCGCGATCACTGATCTAAACCAGCGATATTTCTACCGACAGCAACAGTAGCAGACGACACTCGACCACCCGACGGACAGAGCAGGCCATTTGTGTCTTGCCTGGATGCACACTGGATATGGACCAGGCCGAGCTATCCGTAAGTTACACAGCACAGCCTGAAGCTTTATTCGATATCGGAAGGGTGAGGAAGGAGGGGTTATTTGTCGTTTTGTGTTTGTTGTTATATCTTTTCATCTGGAGTGGCCTACAGCAAAAAAAATTCTCCATACGAAGGGCAGCTACTAAAAATCAGCTTGACCCATGGCGACCTTGTATCTTTTGGCATCTATGTAAACAGTCGATTCTCTCTCTCTCTCTCTCTCTCTCTCTCTCTCTCATCTCTCTCTCTCTCATCTCTCTCTCTCTCTCTCTCTCTCTCTCTCTCTCTCTCTCATCCAATTTACTGTGTTGGTTGTCCATCACAATGCTTCTTTATTTATTTATATTAGCCTATATTGGACTAGAGGTACGTGTTGAAAAAATTCGTTCACAACTACAAAGTGTCAGGAGTCATGATACTTACAGCATGTACAACCGTACATTCTGCCATCATAGTCCCCAACGCGTAAAATCCGTGGCTGTTGGTCAGTTTCAAAGTGTCACAGAATCGTCTGCTGTTGTCCGATCTGCTAATCGCGAGGATTTCCGTGCAACAGGAAGTGGTCTGTCGTTTTCCGAGAGTTTTGCAAGCTCGGGATACACAGTTGCCAACTCCGTCAACTGTGTTACGAACCGATTTGACCCACTTAGGGGCAGGGCCCAAGCTGGGTCCTGTAGAGTCTTTTTAAAACACGCGCTGGGCGGGTTTTTCTCATTGCACCTCAGCTTTAAGGTTATATCCAAACACTGCTGGAGCCAGTTGTGCACAATTTATTTCAAAACAAACGATAAAAGTTGATTCAGTGAATTCAGATTTGGGTCTTTCGGTTCTTGTAAATACAGTTCTAAAATCTGCGCAAAGAAAAAATGTTCCTCTTTTGACTTAAATTCTAGAAAGAAAACAACATTGAAATTTTAAAACTATTTTCGTTTATCCGGCTTCTTTTCATGCGTAATAAATTTGTCGGAATAGAAAAATCTTTCAGTCCGTGTATTCCAAAAGGCATAAATGCTCATGAGCCCCTGCGGATGCAGGGGCTCATGAGAATGTATGCCTTTTGCTTTTAGAGATTGGACTCATTTACTTACACATCTGGAGGTAGTCCAGTGGGTTCACGCCTGTTGTACAGAACAATGCCCTGTGCCAGACACTGGGAGCCGGGTTCGTACGGTACCGCTCCCTCCTCGCAACTGATTTGACTCGACGCCTGCAGAGGCTGGGGGTCGGAGCTGGGTTGGGAAGGTGATGGTGGGGAGAGTGCGGCACGCATGCGATCACTAGCGACTGCGTGGTGCAAGTTTGACTGGTTGGGATTTGCGAACTGATGAGGTTGCTGTGGGGTGGTGATGGTGGTGATGGACTGGTGGTGATGGTGGTGTTTGCAGTGTTGATGGCGGTAGTTTGTAGTATTTGGGGTAGAGAAGTGCGGCGTAGTATGAATAGGCTTTTCAACAAATCGTAAGCAAGGATTCTTTCTCAAATAATATGACCTAATAATAATAATAATAATAATAATGATAATAATACAGGTCATTTTTATAGGCGCTTTACCCAATTCTGCGAATCGGTTCAAAGCGCCGCGAACTGAACCCAACACGCACGCTCACTGACGTGACACGCATTCACTCTGACGACAAACACAGTACAAGACAAACACAGGACATTTACTCACGTAGCGCGAAGAGTCAGCTCAACCGTGAGGTTTCGGAAACTGATTTTGATCGCTTGTTAATATGAAATTTATAAAGTGGCCTGAAACCGGTACCACAGGCAATATTCATGCGTTGTTCTTCACTGATCCATGCAAACAAGAAGTCAAGTTTTGAAAAGCAAAAGTTTCAATGTATGACAATAAACAAAAATCTAACATATCAGTTACACACACACACAAAGTGACTGTCTTTTGCAGAGTAGCATGCATGAAGTAAGAGTAGTCTGAACCAAGAAATAATCAATCCAGACCAAAAAGGTGACTGCCAAGCGTGTAATATGCAAAGAAGTACCCAACGGAGAAAGAAACACGCTTAGAAAAGACGGGTACAACACAATTTATTAATATTTCGGGTAAATACCCTTTGTCAAAATGTATGTATGTATGTTTGTTTGTTTGTCTATTTTGACAAAGGGTATTTACCCGAAATATTAATAAATTGTGTTGTACCCGTCTTTTCTAAGCGTGTTTCTTTCTCCGTTGGGTACTTCTTTGAACCAAGAAATGAACAACAAACAATGTCTGTGTCTCTGTTTTTACGGCTTCTCTTGCCACCATATTAACGTGGTCATGTCGATGGGGATTATCTTCAGCAGTGGTAAGCTCCAGCCCATTGCGCTAAAGGCCATCGGGCCGACGTAGGTCGTCGTTGCCGGCCCGCGCGGCTGACGTCGGTCCGATGGCCTTGTGCGCATTGGGAACATAGCAGCGTTCATTCTCTCTATCTAGAAGAAGTCGGAGCCTGGTGTAACCGCCTATATGCATGGTGGGGTAATTGAATGCGCCACGCGCAATCTTGTAAAATCCTCTGACTAAAGTCGGTATATGGCTACCAACGTGGAGGAGCAATTAAAAGCAGCTAAACACGCAATATTTTCTCAAACTGCTGGGTGATGAGCCTGGGTGTGATTAACCCAGGAACAAGCAACTGACAACAACAACAAAATCCAGACAGAGGCGGATCAGATACCCCTCGCCTGGGGGAGGGGGGGGGGTTCCAACTTTTTTGTTTGGGACATTTAACCTGACCCAAGAGGTCTCCCGACACACCAGACCTTGCTTCTCAGTGGCCAAAAAATAAAAAAGCGGTCGGTGGTGGTGGTGGTGGTGGTGGTTGCGGGGGGAGAGGGGGTCGGAGGGGGGGGGGGCGGGGCGGTGGCTTGCACGTTCTCACCTAGCGCCGAAATATCGAAAAGGAATGGGGGGGGGGGGGGGGGGGGGGAGTGGAACGCCTAGGATTCCTCTCCCTCCCTTACCTCTCCCCAGATGTGCTCCTGTGCCGAAACAGCGACTGCTACTGAGTCTGACAAACGTAGGATAAGAAGTAAGTTGTTTTCTTGTCTGTAGGTCGATTTGTTTTCTTGTCTGTAGGTCCATCAGTTTTATTTTTTTGTCTGTAGGTCCATTTTATTTTCTTGTCTGTAGGTCCATTTTGTTTTCTTATCTGTAGGTCCATTTTGTTTTGTCTGTCGGTCCATTTTGAAAACAAAAATTATACATTGTATTGTGCGTGTCCTTTCTAAGCGTCTTTCTTTCATTGTTGGCATTTTCTTAACAAGAACGACAGCAGCTGTGTAACGACGGTGTTTTTAGTGTACTACTAAATTAAATTGTTACATATATACACATTTATAGAATGAGTGTGTGCGTGGGCTTTCTGCCAATCTGTATAAAGGTGGGTGTTCTATCTCTGTTTACTAGACTCTTTCATCCACCACACACGCGCTTACAAACGAAGGACAAAGGCCACACAATTATATCTCTTTGCCCTCTGTTTAACTATTAACATGCACTCATAACATACATTAAACCACACAATTCACATCATATAAACCAATCTACACAAATAACTAACAAGTGGCATATAGGTTATTCACAACTTCAGCGCTCACACATTCACTCGCTACCGTAGAGGTCGTTGTCTCTTTCGAGAGACGTCTCACTCGACTCCTCTTTATACTAGTGTCGACACAGTCAATATCACATTGACGACTTGACGGAGATTCCCGAACTGAATATTACTATTCAATGATTACTCCAGATTTAGAACATTCCTAGGCGTGAAATTAACGGCGCTAGGCGACAATAGCTACACTGACGGAACACTGCATGTGGTCCTGTAGCACGAATCTGTGGCTTACTTCGCTACCGTTGCTGCTCGTAGCACCAGTGATGGTAGGACGAAGGAGAGATGAAGGCTTGATGTCCGCACCTGGTCACGTACGTGATGCCTTCAGGACAGCTTCATCGGCCCTACACCAGGGGTTTCCGCTCCGTACCGGTCCCGCTGTACACAACATTTATACACTCATAAATGTTCGCTCTCATACCCAAAAGTCTGAATGTGTCTTCGACACATTATTATTCTTCTGAGCGCTTTAGTAGATCATTTCCTCTGAAAAATGTCTTCTTTATGCCACCATACTACAATCACTATTGTCATAATTCTTATGACAATTCCTATAGCCACTTTAACACTTTACACACATTTTACGTACCTACACCCAATGGATTATGAGCCAAATATTACAATCACAGCTCACCTCCAATTCGTAACATTACTGCACATTTCATCATTAGGTATACCTAAATATATACTGAATTCTATTCCTATTTCAGTCCCACATCTTCGCATATGAATGAATACAACATGACATCCTAGTTATAAACTATATCACATAATTACATGACTAAACAAGTATTGACACGAGCCATCGCATTTCCTTCAAACATGGCTCTTCTGCACTCTAATAATAATTCATAAAACAATACTTTCTTTTTCATCTGAATAGCGTTACAGGTCATTATAAATACCGGTACTAAAAGAATAAATACCTGTATTCAATATACAGCTATCGAATTCTCTAGCCAGAATTCTTCCTCAGAGCCCTAGCAAAAACGACCGCTCGGCTCGACTGGTGTAGCATCTCTAACTTGCAATCATTCCCGATCCCACACCGTCACTCCCACACGTGACACGTGAACATCGCTCACCTACATTACCGCACGTGAAAATTGCTTATCTGTACATTACCGCTCGTGAACATTGCTTATCTCTACATTATTCGCATGTGTACATTCGGTCCAACTGCTAATGACGTCACACCATCGTCCGACCGAAACCTGCCCCAAAGGCGTTCGTTACAAGCTGACAGCTTGCTTTTGCCACCGCACTGATGGTCTTTTCTAGTGAAACTGGGCAAAGTTCACTCCCAGACTATCAAAGAATGTTTGACATCCTGTTGGCCCTTTGCGTCAGTGTCGGCAGCGGTTTTAGTCGCGATGATTCCGACAGGAATCATCGCGACTAAAACCGCTACCGAAACGCAAAAGGTTAACAGATTTGGCATCCTGTTAGAAGAGGGTCCTCGCTACTTCTTCGAAGGAATGCCGAAGGTCTTGTTCTAACAGGATGTTGATCTGATTGATGTCTTGGACTTCAATGAAGTTCTCATCGTGCAAGAGCCGTCCAGTCAGTTCTCAGCGGGCTCTCGGTCAAGACGGTCCTCCATAATGCCATGCGAAGGCAGACGACAGTAATTGTCTATTTTGTGAAAAGCGAGATTTTCATTGTTTCACAATGAAAATCTCGCTTTTCATAAATTGACTTTTCATAAAAATGTCCTTTTTGCCATTTGGCAGAATGCACTTGAGATCAGTGAGGCAGATTTAACGGCCATAAAGTCCTGACACTGATTCTACGACAGGAGACAGATCGACCATGATAGTTCAAGGGTGGCGCCTACACCCTTGAACTATCATGGTCGATCTGTATCCAGAACTGTGAAGAAGACCTAAAAGGATATTTGACGTTGTGCCAACATTTCGTCCGTTGAACACTGACCTATTTTCAGAGAGCTGCAAAATCAAGATAGCTTCCAGTCATGTTGGAATAAAGCCTCTGCAGTTAGATGTGTTTGAAGAGATACTGTGAATAACATGGTAGTGCTTAGCCAAATTGAAGTGCGTCGTTTTAACCTTTAATGCGCATTTTAACTCGTTTTTACAGCTTAAAAATGGTACGCAAGGAGGCTATGTTAAAACATGGTCAAATGCAGCATGCTGCAGCATGTATTTCAGTTTAGTTTTATTTCTTTGTGTACACCAGTTACTAATCATTGTTTAGCATGCAAAATCAACACTGAATAAGTGTCAATAATTTTGTGAACAACGTTACAGTTAGAATACATGTGTCGCTTGTTACGCACTTTGTCCACTTTGCAGGACACACTATCACCCTTCCATTTCCAGCTGGAACTCTTATTGCAATGAAAATCGTTAATGACACTCTAGTGCAGGTCCACGCTAACTGAAAAACAGCGAGGATGTGCGTTGACATAGTAAGAAAAATGAGAAAACTTTGTCCTAAAGTGATGAGAGAACATACCATAAAGTCAGTAAAGAAGCAAATGTGTGTATATGTGTTGAAACTAACTTTTCGCTTGCCGTATTATGTGCAGAGGATCAATTTGGACAGTTTTGTACCAGTTTTCAGTCCTAATACACTATAAATTTGGTAGGCGTCCTCAGACGGACGTTCACCAGATGTGGGAGACGGCTGGACCAGAACAGTTCAAGGGTAGTGCCAGATTAGCTTGGCGCACTGAAGGCGCCAAGCTAATCTGGCGCCATCCTTGAACTATCACGCCGGCCGTGTTCAGCTCATCTCTCACTGCCGTCCGGCTGCCATGCGTCCAGTAATGAGCTAAACCATAACCATCCCCGACGGCGGCACTTAATCCTGCAGTGCTTATCCGAGCAGCTAAGCTGCCCCCGACCTACAAGAAGATCAATAAATACAACATAACGCTTTACTTTTATTTCATCTCCCCTCCCCTCCCCTTATTTACTCATAGCCAAACCTCAGTTAGGGCGAAATCACGTGAGCTGGTCTGTGATTTTGGACCTTACGACTAGAAACCGTAAGGTCCACACTCATAGACCAGCACACAAAACGACTTTTATAGCATTTCCTCGCTGAGTGGGAGAGAGCAGAGAGGGATTATTTGCAAACGAGAGAGATTATTTCTTCTATCAGTTGTGTCAGATTTTTCAGTGGTACCGCCATCATGAGATGCGGTCACGGTAGCGCCGAGGTCACGGTATCGCTAGCAATAAACGGTATCAGGCCGAAATAAAAGATATCAGCTGCCAAGCCAAAGGAATTTAGGTATTTTTCTACCGTTTGGTGTTCATGTGTCGAGACCAGTTAACCCTTTTCATCCTGATGCTCCTATTGCTTGAAACAAATGTGACTGTGATAGTTCACGGGTGGTATCCAGAATAGCTTGGTGCCTGTGTCACCAAGCTATTCTGGCACCACCCTTGAACTAAAATGTTTGATCTAATCTGTAATGTAGCCTTCATAGGACAATAAGCATTTTTTTTTAAATCAGCCTCGGGGTGTAATGGGTACACTCATTCGAGATGCATTAAATTCGAATATGCGGCTTTACGCTGCGTATCAGGATGTGGCTCGTCTCCATTGAGTGTAAGAGAAGCTCATGTCTGTAGTTGATAAGAGATTATGAATAAGGAATATCAAGCCAACCCTTTTATTTATTTATTTATTATTTATTTATTTAAGTATTTATTTATTTATTCATTCATTCATTCATTCATTCATTCATTCATTCATACCAGAAAACATCAACCCTCGCGCTGGGACCATACGGCGTTGAGGCGCGTCCCCTGGGTGGTGGATAGGGGGGCCCTCGTGAGAGGGGTGCACCGAATGAAATAAGGTGCCGTGAACCAACATGGTCTAAGGGAAGGTGACCCCGACAGAAAACCCCTGGTCCTCCTAGTAAGGGGGTTGGGCGTGGGGGTAGCTTCCCCACCCTGCAAAAAAGGAAATAGCTACAAAAACGCCGACGAAAAGACTAACAGTAATTCCTTTCCTGGAGGAGGAAGGTTCTTCTACTAGAAGACTTATGACGTCCTGTGGTGAAAGCCGGAAGTCTTCGGAAGCCACAGGACCGAGCCGCCTCTCTCTATCCAGGGATACAACCATGGGCACATGGAACGTCAAGACCATGTACCAGAGCGGCAAGGCCGCCCAGATAGCAGCGGAAATGCAAAAGTACAACCTTTCCCTGCTAGGCATCAGTGAAGCCAGATGGACGCAGTCTGGCCAGAAAAGGCTGTTAAGTGGGGAGATGATTCTGTATTCAGGTCATGAAGAGGAGAATGCCCCCCATACAGAAGGAGTAGCACTTATGCTGTCACCAGTGGCACAGAGAGCGCTGATGGGCTGGGAACCTCTTGGGCCAAGAATTATAACAGCAGCCTTTAGAACCAAGAAAAAGCTCAAGCTGAACGTCATCCAGTGTTATGCGCCCACCAATGACAGTGACGAGGAAGAGAAACAAGAGTTCTACGACCGACTCCAGAGTGCCGTGGACAAATGTGCGGAGCGAGACATCACCATCGTCATGGGCGATTTTAATGCCAAAATAGGGGAGGACAACACCGGATACGAAGAGGTGATGGGGAGACAGGGACTAGGCTCGGAGATGAGTGAGAATGGGGAGAGATTTGTAGACTTTTGTGCTCTAAACCGACTTGTCATTGGAGGCAGCATCTTCCCACACAGAAGAATACACAAAGCAACTTGGGTCTCACCTGACCATACAACAGAGAACCAAATAGACCATATCTGCATTAGCAAGAAATTCAGAAGATCCCTTCAAGATGTTCGAGTGAGGAGGGGAGCAGATGTCGCCTCAGACCACCATCTGCTTACCTTAAGAATGAAGCTCAAGCTAAAGAAAAGCCGCACAGAGACAACAAGAAGACAGCGGTATAATGTAGGCCTCCTGAGAGAAACTGGAGTTAGAGAAGAGTTCAAACTGGTGCTGTCCAACCGGTTTCAAGCGCTACAGGAGCTAGTAAATGAAGAGGAGGCGGTCACCACAGAGCAGCAGTGGAAGGCAGTTAGAGAGGCGCTGAACTCAACCTGCAAAGACACTGTAGGGTTCAGGAAACACCATCACAAGGACTGGCTGTCGGCACAGACCTTGAAGAAGATAGAAGCGAGGAAGCAGAAGAAAGCAGCGGTCAACAACAGTCGCACGAGAGCAGCCAAAGTAAGGGCACAGGGGGAATACTCGGAAGCCAACCGCGAGGTGAAGAGGAGTATCAGGGCAGACAAGAGGGCCTACACAGACAGCCTGGCAGCAGAGGCAGAAAAGGCAGCAGGCAGCGGCAACATGAAACAGCTCTACGACATTACCAGAAGATTGTCGGGTAAGTATGGCCATACAGAAAGACCAGTAAAAGACAAAGAAGGCAAGCCTATTGCAGACAGAGCAGACCAACTCGACAGATGGGCCGAGTATTTTGAAGAGTTACTGAACAGACCTAGCCCACCCGACCCCCCCGACATCCAGCCGGCAGAGACCGACCTACCCATCAGCTGTGACAGACCCAGCCGGGAAGAGATCAGAAAAGCAGTGGCATTTTTGAAGAATGGCAAAGCAGCAGGGCCAGATGGCATCCCAGCGGAGTCTCTGAAAGCAGACCTAGAGACAACAGTTGAGATGCTGTACCCACTGTTTGGAAAGATCTGGGAAGAGGAGGTGATGCCGGCTGACTGGAAGGAGGGGTACCTAATCAAGCTTCCCAAGAAAGGCGACCTCAGCAAGTGTTCCAACTACAGAGGAATCACCTTGCTGTCAGTACCAGGAAAGGTCTTCAACAGGATCATCCTAGAGAGAATGAAGAGCTCCGTTGACCCCCAGCTGAGAGACCAGCAAGCAGGATTCAGGAAGAACCGATCATGTACAGACCAGATCGCCACTCTCCGCATCATCGTGGAACAGTCTCTGGAGTGGAGCTCCCCGCTGTACGTCAACTTTGTGGATTATGAGAAAGCATTTGACAGCGTGGACCGAGAGACTCTGTGGAAACTCCTACGACACTACGGTGTACCCACAAAGCTCGTCCGCCTGATCAAGAGCAGCTATGATGGCATGACATGTCGCGTGATCCACGAAGGGCAGTTCACCAGAGAGCTCCAGGTCAGAACTGGGGTCAGGCAGGGGTGTCTGCTGTCTCCGTTCCTCTTCCTACTGGCCATAGACTGGGTCATGAAGATGACCACAGAGCACAGACGAAGTGGAATACAGTGGACACTGTGGACACAGCTTGACGACCTCGATTTTGCAGACGACTTGGCATTACTGTCCCACACTCATCAACAAATGCAGGACAAGACCACGAGGCTTGCTGACATCTCGTCCCAAGTGGGCCTCACCATTCACAAACAGAAAACAAAGACAATGAGGCTGAACGCAACCAGGGAAGAACCAGTCTTGCTTGCTGGCACCCCGTTGGAGGAGGTGGAGTCCTTCACCTATCTCGGGAGCATCATAGACAAAAAAGGCGGCACTGATGCAGATGTCAGAGCACGAATCGGTAAAGGCAGAGCAGCCTTTCTCCAGTTGAAAAAAGTGTGGAGTTCCAGAGAGCTGTCACAACACACCAAAGTCCGGATTTTCAACTCCAATGTAAAAGCAGTTCTCCTATATGGAGCAGAGACATGGAGATTGACAAAAACCACAGTCAACAGAGTACAGACCTTCATGAACAGTTGCCTTAGAAGAATTTTGAAAATCCACTGGCCAGAGAAGATCAGCAACGGCAGACTCTGGGAGAGAACAGAGCAGATAACAGCAGAGAATGAAATTGGGCGAAGAAGATGGGGATGGATCGGTCACAGTCTGAGAAAGCCAGCTTCCAGTATCACTAGGCAGGCATTGTCATGGAACCCCCAGGGAAAGAGGAAAAGAGGTAGGCCGAGAAACTCCTGGCGTCGAGACCTCCAAGCAGACATCAAGAGACTGGGAACCACCTGGAGTAGAATCGAAGGAGAAGCACAGGACAGGAGTTGCTGGAGGTCTCTCGTCGACGGCCTATACCCGGGTAGGGGTGACAGGCGTAAGTAAGTAAGTAAGAAAACATCAACAGGAAACACAAATCTGGTATGGTAAATAAATCTATATGCTGCAGTTTTCTCATATCCCGATTTTAAGAAGGCGTTTGACCTTGTTAAGCACGGCACTCTGATTAAAAAGCTTTGTCACTACTTGAAAAATGACGCGGCAGTTTTCTTTTTTAATTCATACCTAAAGGGAAGAAGGCAACAAGTAGTAGTTAATGGATCACACTCGGAACTGAAGGAGGTAAAGTTTGGAGTGCCCCAAGGTTCGGTCTTAGGGACTCTTCATCTAACATCCGAATCTGTCCAGTGTGACTTGTTTGCGGCCGACGATACTTCAATCCACACGGCAAATAAAAACCTTAATGTGATTATTAAAAAAAAAAAAAAAAAAAAAAAAAAATACAGCAAAGCCTTAATGAGGTGTGAATATAACTCAAATGATTATCCATCCTGCCAAAAATAAGTTCATGGTAACTGCTACACGACAAAAGCACCAGCTTTCTCTTGAGCTGTCGCTGGAAGGTAATTCAATAGAACAAGTCTCGGAACACCGCCTGCTAAGGATTATCATAGATGATCAGCTCAAGTGGCAAGCACACACAGATAAAGTGTGTAAAACTGTCTCAAGGAACATTTCAGTTCATGCTATCAAAGCTGAAACACTTCACTGATTTTGAAAGCAGAAAATTATTTTATTATGCACATATCCAGTCCCACATTAATTATGTTTCGATTGTGTGGGATGGTTGCAGCGATGTGCATTTAAAAAGATTGAAGACTGAAGTCTTTACATAGACGAACAGCAAAGTTAATCTTACCGGATCCTTCTTTGACAACTGATGATAAGATGCACAAAGCGGGACTTCTTTCTCTTAAGAATCAGTTCAAGTTGTTTATAACAAATGAGTTCTCATGTTCAAGATTTGAAATAACAGAACTCCCAAATACTTAACCCAGTTGCTAGTCCGGTCGCAGTCCCGATATGGGGATACATAAAGCATGTAAATCGTACCCAAAACCAGAATTGACTTATTTAAAACCAGTTTAGCATTCTCGGGGGCAATTTTGTGGAACTCACTTCCATCCTATGTAAAGCCCACTCCTACGATATCATGTTTTAAGGAAAGACTTTTTAAATACCTAGCATCGCAATCATAAGTAGATACAATACTTACTTGCTATAGAAGCAAATCATGCTCAGTTCACACACTGTTAGTAGGAACTCATTCATTAACCATGTATATGTATACCTGTCCGATGTGAATGAGTGTGCGCACGCAAGTTATTACTATATTCTGTGTAATGGGGTGCGTGCGATTTTTTTTAATTTAATTTAATTTTTATTTTTATTTTATTTTTTCCCTCCCCTCCCCTCTTCCTCCCCCCCCCCCCCCGCACCCCCTTAGTCGCAGACTATGTATCAAATGTATATAATTGTTGTTTGTCTGTAGAAGTAGCAACGGCAGATGTGAAAATGACATTGCCTGTCAGTATCTTTACCGTTGTCAAATAAAGATTCATTGATTCATTGATTCAGCCTCTAAACATCGTGAGAAAATGGTACAAGATTAACTCTTTCGAGACGTGCCGCAAGCTCGCGGCATGATGCCGCGAATCCGGATGCGACACGTCTCGAATGTGTTAAAGACAGATAGGTCAACCTCAGTCTACCGCGGTACCCGGGAGCCATACTGTCAGACTGCATCATTCACATTAGTGCTGATTTTTACTTGTACATAGACTTGCCGCACAGAAAGAAAAAAAAAAATACATGGTAAGCATAAGGTCCTCGGCAGCCTTAGCTGGCCCGCGCAAGACAGAGTTCATTTCTAAACTGTATAGAACTGATTTCAAATCCTGTTGTAACGGGGTCATCACTCCTTCGTGAATTGATTCATCGATTGATTTATTCATTCCTTCATTCATTAGTTCGAGGTTTGGCGTCCAAGGCACCGGAGTCACAGTGATAATGGACGGCCCTAAGGGCGGGATATGGGGAACAGGGACAGCAATTGCCTACATGGACGTTGCGACGGCCTGCACAATGCGCGCTTCAGTGTACACTGCCATATGCACGCTACATTATCTCATTCTACCCCAGACACACCACAGCAAGATAAGGATCGACCATGATAGTTCAAGGGTGATGCCAGAATAGCTGGGCGCCTATGGGCGCCAAGCTATTCTGGCAACACCCTTGAACTATCATGGTCGATCTGTGTCCTGCACTGCTAATGCAGTCTTCAGAGGACAACGGCAACTAAATTTGGGAATTTCGGTGATGGGGCAGAATGAGTTAAAGTACTACTTACAGATAAGGATATACACCAAAGGCTTTAGTTCAAAGGTGGTGCAAGAATAGCTTGGCGGCTTGAGGCGCCAAGCTATTCAGGCACTACATTTGAACTATTTTAGTCAAACTTATTTCACACACTGGTGTATTTCGAGTTATAAGGGTTAACGGACATGCTAGCGCTATTGTGAAACGAGTGTGCACGGACCAGACCCCAGTTGCAGGACTTGAAACCGCTTTGGGCCAGGCCCGCAGTAACTGCCAACCAACTGTCCCTCTTTTACTGCATTGCAGCGAGATTTTTGCGTGGGGCTAAAAACAGCTCAAAACAAAGCCGCTGGAACTATGACAGGCGAGTGCTGGCTATAAAAAAAATGATGTGCAACTCGACCCTGGTATTTATATGCTGAAGGGCGTAATACTGAGGCTGGCCTGTGCCATTGTTTCGTTGCCGCCGGTTTCTTGTGAACCTGAGCCGACGGTGACCGATTAGTGCAAGTCTGCTACACGTTTCTCACCACCTCCTTCCCTACGCCGACGGCGGAAGACAGGCGCGCCCGTCGATTCAACCATGCGTTTCAAGTGAAAGATATACTTACTCCGCCAAAGTGACATTTTGTTAAATCGGCGATGTCAATTCAACGTCAAAGATCCGCTTCCAGCTGTCAAAGGAACATGGCCAGAGTGGTTCGAGCAAGAGGCATAGATCCTCATGCGCCCCCGCAACTACGGGGGCGCATGAGGATCTACGGGATACCTCTTGCAGTTGGGTGTTGTTCATTTTTTTCTGGGCAGTGGTCTGCACTCAAGAAGTGCACGTATAGGCGGCGAACTATTTTTTTCTGGTCGTAAGTGTATGGGAGTGCGAGGGCTCGCTTGAAGAAAGCGTACACACTTGTACTGTAGTATTACATCAAACTGACGCACGATAGACGGGGTCGTTGCAGAGCTAACCCCATTGGCTGTCGGTCGCGCTTTTTGTTGAGGTCACCTCGACAAAACGTGCGACCGACAGCCAAAAGGTTAATCATGTCTGGCAATCAACTTCCTACCCTGACTACCACGCAATTTGCAACTCAGTAATTTGATGACTTTGGCAACTGTCAGAGACCAAGAAACACCAAAGAAAAAAAAAAAAGGGCGGGGGGGGGGGGGGGGGGGGGAACCGCTCCTAGAAACTGGCAAGTACAAATGAGTTTATTAACCCCCTAACTGTCGGGGCAAAGCGAACACTGCTCAGCTACGAGGGACATAAGAGACAAATCCGCCTCATGAGCCTCCGCGACTGCGTCGCGGGGGCTCATGAGAATTTGTCTCTTATTAGCCCTATGTTTTTTTATACCAATGTGTGCCCTATTTACATCTGTGTCCTTCACTCGAATGTCGGTCAGTGTTCAGTCGTTTCAGACAGGCAATTCATGATCACTGGCAGCTAAGGGGTTAAATTGTCGGGTTAAACTCCGTATTTTTTTTTTTTTTTTTTTTTTAAGTAGACATGCAGGCAGCAAAGCAATGTCTACTTGTGCAGTTGTACCTATTCAGACCTAACTGACAAGATAACTGATCGATATTATTTGGTTATTTTCTTCTGTCTGTGTGCATGTGTATGTGTATGGTTTTTTTTTTTCTTTTAAGGGGGGGGGGACCTTTAGGCGGGAATAGGGGGGGGGGGGTTCACCCGAAAGTGTAATAAACTGTGTTAAACTTTCTAAGCCTCTTTCGTTCTTTTGTTAGACATTCCGTTGCATTTTACGCGTTTGGCAGTCACCTTCTTGGTCTGAATTGTCAGAGATGTTTACAGAGACTGTGTGCCTGCCGCTGGATTGGAATCGGTCCTGATAGTTCAAGTGTGGTGCCGCAGCTTGGCGCCTAGGAAGACGCCGGCCAAGCTAATCTGGCACTACCCTTGAAACTATTACGGCCGAGCCACGTCCCACTTTGGTGACATAACCCCTTCACTGTCTAGCAAAATTGAACAAAACCACACAAGCGCAAGAGGTATAGATCGTCATGAGCCCCCGCTGTCGCGGCGGCTCATGAGGATCTATGCCTCTTGCTGAAACCACTTTGTATCTATGTTCCTTGGACGGCTGGGGATCTTTGACGTTGAGTTTACAAGGATTTCAAAAATACGGATTGTGTCCACAGGCGCTTGAGGGGGTTTGCAGACGACTGCGGCGTTGACTGGTCTTTCGAGTGCGGATGCGCCGAAGGAGCGCTGTTACTGTATAGTACAAATCAACAGTGGACTTCGCTCATAACCAGGTCGGATACAACAAAAGTCGGACAGTAAAATACAACACTTTTTCAGAGGTCACGATCACACATTTTATCTCACACTGCCCGCGACACATCACAGCAAGATATGGCTCGACCGTCATAGTTCAAGGGTGGTGGCAGAATAGCTTGGCGCCGATAGGCGCCAAGCTATTCTGCCACCGCCCTTGAACTATCATGGTCGATCTGTCTCCTGAACAGTAATGCAGTCCGGCCTCAGAGGATAACTTCAAAATGTGGGGATTTCGTACCTCGGGTCCAATGAGTTATACATACATTATTTCTCTACGTCTGGGGCCCTCTGACGTTCTGTTATATCCGAAGTGTATTTTATTTTCAGCAGCACCAGATAGCAGGCGTGTCAGAGCGCTAAGCCGGGAAGTCTGCTTTCAGCGGATTCACTTTCAAGTGCCTGTGTACTTTTCTTGCATTTTTAAATCGGTTGGCAGTCCTTTCTGTGCTATTTATGTTGTTCAGGGGCGTATCAGCTACCTGCCGAGGAGGAGGGGGCAACTTTTTGTTTGGCGGCGACTTTCAACCTTAAAAAGAAGCGCCCACAGGTCAAACCTTGCTTCCCTGTGGCCGGTGGTGAGGCGGGGAGGGGGTAGCCTGCAAGCGTTTGTCAAAAACATATACACATACACATTTCAGTCAACCACCAGCCAGTGAATCAAAAAGCGAGGGGGGGGGGGGGGTTAAGGGATAAGACGCATGCGTGTGTCTCACCGTAACACTTATAGCTAATAAATTTAAAGGAGGGGTGGGGGAGGGCTCCAAACTCCAAAAAAAAGTACTTTCATGTATTATTGTAAAGACTTTTGGCGCTAGAGAGGGGGTGGGGGGGGGAAGAGTACGGAACACCTGGAATAGCCTCCTCCACACACCCTCCCCCCCCCCACCCCCACACACACATACCACCCCTCTTAGTTCCGCCCCTGTTGTTGTTCACCGTTATTTTTATTTCAGTAGTGACAGTAAACTTCCTCACAAAGTGCCTGTAGTGAGATGCGCGGCGCAAGGAGATGATTAAGCCGTTCCAGTTTCAGTGGGCGGCGGTGAGTGGACTTACCGGCTGGTTGCATCACATTTTGTGTTTTAACCACTAACACACCCTCAGCTTGATAAACAATCACACCGGTCTCCATCTGAAAGAGTCATAGATTTTCATGAGCCCATGCAACTCAGGGGCTCATGAGAAGCTATGCCTCTTGCAGATTGGGGTGGTTGAACGAGGGACTATGTCTGCCGTTGTGCAACAGGCAGATGCGGTTCTGCAGGTACAGCGGTGACTGATTAGATAGACTGGCCTTTCTGGCAACAGGCAAGGTGGCGAAAAAAACCCCACAAACTCTCTCGTCGTTGTGTTTGCTTAAGATTTATAAGTTCGTTATTTATCGTTTGTGTGGAAAGTAGTTAGTCAGATGTTGTAATGCAAGTCCCGATGCAATGCATCTATATATCCTTTTTGCTTTTGTTCGTTGGTTTGGTTGTTGGTTTTGTTGTTGTTGTTGTTGTTTGTTATTGCTGATGTTGATGTTGTTGTTGTTGGGACAGTGTATTGTACTGTATTGTTGTTGTATTGTTGTTGTATGTTTTGTGTTTTTTTTTTTGTTGTCCTGTTTGTTTTGCTTGTTTGTTTGTTTGTTTTTCTGTGTTTTTTCTTACATTCGTTCTTTCTTTCTTTGATTGTTCGTTTGTTCGTTCGTTCGTCTTCATCAGTATCCGTTGGTTTGTTTGGGTTGTTTAGAAGTAGCGTAGTAGTATTAGTGGTGGTAGTAGCAGTAGTAGTATTTCTTTGATTCAATGTATATTTGTCGGGTGACAGAATCAGTCAGTCAGCCATTCATTGTCAAAATATGCTGGTCCTTACAACTAAGAAGCTGCGCGAGCTGATTCAGTGACTGCCTTCCATAGTGTATTAGACGCGATGACAGCAATTATAAACAAACCGCTCTGCTGGAAAAAGGGGACAGAAACCGAGAAGAGCGCGAGCTCACATTCCATCGAATCAAAATGATTAGGCTTTTCGGAGTCTGAGCCGTTAGAACTGTAATCATTTTGATTCGATGGAATGCGAGCTCGCGCTCTTCTCGGTCTCTGTCCCCTTTTTCCAGCGAGCGGTTTGTATGTAAGCATAATGATAGAGGCAGGCAAGAGTCAGGATTCTCATTAGGTTTCGCATCTGCGGGCGCCATGAGGATCTATGTTTATTCCAGACAGGAGGTGTTTATCATTGAGTGTATCTCGGACAGTGTGATAGTGGTCCTTTCTACAGATGAGAAAAGGCATAGATCCTCGAGCGTACGCCATGCAAGTTACAGGACCGTGACCCATGAGAATCTGTGCCTAAGTTTTGCATTTTCAGTTTACACAATTTTAATTTCCAGGCTGAGTGGGAGAAAGGGAGGGAGATACGCTATTGTGGTTTGCAGTGAGTTTCAGCCGTTTCTTTTGTTTTTCAGTAACCGTTCATCAATGACCATATAAATGAACACACTTCCCCCCCCCCCCCCCCCCCCCCCTCTTTCGTTCTGGTAAAGACAGAGTCGGGTTCCACTACGGAATATACTTGAACATCTGCTGAGGCACATATACTTCTGAAAACTCAGAAATTTAAAAGCCAGGCCGTTACAAATTTAAAATATATACTGACATGGGCTTGGACTGGGATGTTATTTAGCTGAGGACTGGGAGCCGCAGTACAAGGCTAGAGCCACTTTTCAGCGGAATTGCCGTCAGATGGTACGGCAGAAGGTTCTCTGCTCTGTCTGATGTGCACAGAGACAAATGAACCTATCAAGAAACATTCATTCCACCGTTACCTCATACTTTCACGAGGATAAATATATTCTTGTTTTTACATCAGACGGATGGCATTCACTGTTTAGCAATGTTCGCCTATAACCATAGACAAAACTCCTCAAGAGGCATATATCTTCATGAGTTCCGCGCAGAGTGCGGGGTCTTGTGGGAAGCTAAATGTATTTCTGAGTCGAATTACCTTCATGCTGCTATGTTTACGTAGTTTAATCGGGTTGTGGTGACGAAAAGAACACAGGCAAAACGTTGACAGCTGCAAGAGTCACATCTGCTCTAGGAGTAGGCGCGTTCATAAGAATCTGTATGTATCTTGCTGGCTAGTCTTGCCTCTAGGCTGCTATGTTTACGCAGCCGAGATAAAATCGCGAGCCCAAAACAAAACACCCATGGCTGTCAACACGCTCGATTCGACGACCGTCCCGGCTCCGCTGCGGCGTAGAATAGCGCGATGCTCATGCTCCCTATACAGTGTATAGGTTCACGGCAGTGCAAACTCGAGTCTAGTATGGAGGCTAACTCAGAAATGTAGAATTTACTCGGTAACAGACACGGTTATCTCATTCTACCCCAGACCCACCACAACAAGATAAGGATGTACTCAAACCAAGGGGAATCACAGCGCTGGACAGACAAACAGTTAGATCCCCTGCCCCCGCCTATCAGGCACCCAATCGCCAGCCCACAATACGCAGGTATAGAACAAGACGATCATTTCCATCCTCTGGGTTTGTGAGAAGATAAGGATGGACCATGATAGTTCAAGAGTGATGCCAGAATAGCTTGGCGCCTATGGGCGCCAAGCTATTCTGGCATCACCCTTGAACTATCATGGTCGATCTGTGTCCTGCACTGCGGCAATGCAGTCTTCAGAGAACCACGTCAAAATTTTGTGATTTCGGTGATGGGGTAGAATGAGATAATTATACAATGCACTGATGTCTTCAGTCAGAAGAAATCTGCGCGCCGCCTAGTCGAATGCGATATGCAGTCAATCGCAACTGCAGGTGTGACTGCGACCGGTAATGACGGCTGTACATATCTGTCATTCTGCTTTTAGAAGACATGACTGATGACAGATCTGTTGTGTTTCGGAGCCAAAACATTTTTTGCTGAACTTGTCCCGGCTCTGAATATTAGACTCAATGTCTTATTAGTGGAAAATCGGGTTTTCTCCAATACAAACAATGATGAGAAGGGACAGGTACCATTAATTATATTACGAATTAGGCTTTGCCAGTGGTTCTGACGATCCAACAGTGCAATGGATGTAGATCCTCATGAGCCCCCGCAGTTGCGGATGCTCATGAGGATCTATGCCTCTTACTCAGCGACACCACTTTGAATGAACGTCCATGGGACGACTGGGGCTGTTGAACAAACGAAGACCGCAGAAACACAATCTGCGTCCATCAGCAGTGAAGGGATTTCCAACGGAACATTTAGACTCTAGGCTCATGTGGGATGGAGTCAAAAGTAGATATGGCACCGAATCTTCCAGTTCAAGAGACAGAGCGACCATGACAGTTCAAGGGTGGTGCCAGAATAGCTTGGCGCCTGTAGGCGCCAAGCTATTCTGGCACCACCCTTGAACTATCATGGTCGACCTAGGCACCATGGTGTTCTGGCACCATCCTTGAACTGTCATGGTCGATGTATAGACACCAAGGCCTATTATTATATGGCACCACTCTTGGAACATCATAGTCAATCTTGAACGCAACTGAACCGCAGCGTGTCGCCACGATGTCGCGCCTCCCTCCAGATTTTGTCCTGGTTACACTAAAGCCGCAATTGTTCCGAGGATGTGTAAACTAACATTTCAGCGAGCGGTTTCACCAGGCACTGATATTTTGACAGCAGGATCACCACAGTCAAGCAATTTCTCAGACTTCAAAGTATCACAGTTTTCCCCATTTCCCTCTCGCATATTTCTTTCTCGATTTAGCTCCTGTGTAACTGATATAGCGGCGCGGTTGATGGCCGGGAGATGCATGGTGCAGGGAAGGGTAAGGGTGTGTGTGTGGGGGGGGGGGGGGAGGGGGGGGGGAGAAGGCGATGTGGAGGGCCATGACAAAGGGCGGGGACAAGTGTGGGGAGGTGTGTGTGTGTGTGTGTGGAAAGGGGGGGGTGGGTGGGGGTGGGCAGGGAATGAGGTAATTTTAAAAGGCTATCGTTCAGTGAGAAGGAAAGGGCCGGGGGGGGGGGGGGGTGCCTGGAAAAAACTCCATCCCAGCCATAATACCTAGCCTTAACCCATTTAACCCCAAGGTTGCATTTCCAAATTTACCAGGTGTGCTTAGTTTTGCGCTAGCCAGTAAGCAAGTTACGGATTATAGCGGAGCACCTTGATTAGTGGCTGGCGCAGGACTAAGCTCATTCATGCAACTGAACCCAGGTATCAAACACGGAGGTTTTAGAGAGCAATTCATTGGCGTCTTTTTTCAGTTATACCGCATGCCGGCAGGCTTCGGGCCTCCACATTCCAGCCGAGTGACGTGATGACGGACACGGCCTCCCCGAAGAGATTCGGCACGCCACGTTTCGGTGGCTGGCGGTGGGATGGTGGTGGGAATTCCCTTTATTTTTAGCACGTCCACGAGTGCGCATGTCGGTGACCTAGCGTTGATCTCTCAGGGTCAGCGCCAGCGAACGAAAGGCGGTAGTTTCGTCGGTGAAAAGGCGATTTTAGCGAAAAATTCCAGGCAACTTCGGTGAGTGTTTTCACCTGTTTTTACTTCATAGTTGTAGTTTCCAGCAGTATCCTTGCATATTGACATTCATCCCTAATGGTTCCAAATTCATTGTTTTGAGCAAGAAGGACGAATTTGATCCTCGTAGCGCGATGAAATGAGGTGGGAGAATCTGTAAAAGGAAGTAGATTACGAGCTGTCACCTGAGATGTACTCATCTGGTTTTGTGAAGTTCTGCAAAGTTTAACATGCTGCTTTGCTAATTTTCCAATTTAGCTAATTTTCTAGTTCGAATTGATTTTAATTCATGCTGTGAACTTGCACCTACAAGCCATCCGTTACTTCAAAATTGAACGTAGAAGCAAATCTATGCAAGCAAAATCGAATGTAGAAGCAAATCTATGCAAGGTTGTTGGTTCTTGCAAATGGCCAAATGTAGCAATTGAAAGTGCACAGCACATATATGATTAGGCCTATAACATCATGTTTCAAACTTTCTTTCAGAAAAATGGAACAGATATCAGATGACACTCTTTTAGACTTGATCTTGGATGACAGCATTGACTGCTGGGACCTGGCTATCCTTATAGAAAGTCTCCGCAGAGATGAACAGATTTGTCGGAGGGCTGATCTCACCAGAAGCTTCAGACTTGACAAGTACACAGCCGAACAATGCATTGACCACTTCAGGTAATTATTATATTTTCCTTTTTGTGAATTTGTTTGGCTGTGTTAAATAATGTACAATTTATCAGAGCAAATGCATGTTGTTAGATTTAATGTGTCTTCAGTGAAGTGAAAACGTCTACAGGTAAAGTGATCACTTGGGATTTGGTCAATGCCAGCAGTAATCAGTCCCATGGGACAAGTTTGTACATTTATACATTTGTGTGCAAGGGAATTACATGTGGAATCTTCATGTTGATTCAGGTTTGAACCAAATGACATTATCCGGCTGTGTGACTTGCTGAGGTTTCCAGCCAGAATGACGGTCCATCGTACAAGTGCTTCAGGTAAATTGGAATTATTTGTACAGTGGAATTGCTCTCTTTACAATTGAGTAAGTTAAAACGCTGTTCATTGTCAGAACAGATTTTTTTGTATCTGTACAGTTAGCCCTTTCAGTGTCGGTCGCGGCTGTGGGCCATGCTGAAAGCATGGCCCACAGCCGCGACCGACACTCAAAGGGTTAATATACTTCAATTAATAAACATCAAGAAGAAATGTTTTACTTAATACAATGAGAACGACAGTTGGGGGGGGAGGGGGGGGGTTGTCCAGACTAGTAAGGTCCTTAACATTACCAAATGAGCCCCAAATGCTTTGCAGACTTAGTATCCAACACCAGCCTCTAATCAACCGTGCAAAAGTTGGAATGCAAGACACTTCCATGGCATGGGCCATAGCAGTAATAGCAGCCTCTCTCATTAGAATTGCTCACAGAGGCAACAGAACTCCATCGGTAATTAGCACTTTGAGTGTCGGTCGCGGCTGTGGGCCATGCTTTCAGCATGGCCCACAGCCGCGACCGACACTCAAAGGGTTAAGCAAGTTACAGCCACAACTGTGTATGATCTTGATCGAATTCACTAAAAACATGTAAGGTGAACATCTATGGCTATGAACTGTTGAAGTGTGCACCTTAACCACCACCACCTTGAACAGGATTAACATTTTTCTCTCTTGAAACGCCCACCGTGAATTCCACAATGGGCAGTTCAGGAGGGGTTGAATCATATGTCCATTTTGATTTAAGTTGAGGAAAATACTGAATAATCTGTTTTTGCTGCAGGACTGGAAGTTCTGTGTGTGGTCTTGAAGCGTTTGTCCTATCCATGCCGCTACCTAGACCTTGAGGAATTCTTCAAAAGACCAAGAGTGGAGTGCTGTATGTTGTTCAACCTGGGAGTGGACCACATCGATAGCATTTTTAATACTCGACTGACTGATTTAAATCAGCCTTGGCTTACCATTCCCAAGCTGTTAGAGTACTGTGCAGCTGTGCATGCCAAAGGTGCACCACTTGACTTGTGTTGGGGGTTTATTGACGGAACAGTAAGGAAAATGTGCAAACCAGGAATGCACCAAAGGGTATACAACGGTCACAAGCGAACACATGCTTTGAAATTTCAGTCCGTTGTAACCCCAAATGGTCTGATTGCACATTTGTATGGACCAATGCCAGGGAGGAGGCATGATGCAGCACTGCTCCATGCCAGCGGGTTTCTTACTTTTGTTGAGGCAAACCTTCATGCCCCTGACGGAAGACCGTTATATGTATATGGCGATCCAGCATACCCTTTAAGAGCCCATCTCCAGCGCCCATTCCGTGGACAACTGACTGCTGTTGAACAGCAGCACAACACGGCGATGAGTACAGTCCGTCAAGCTGTCGAGTGGCAGTTTGGCAAAGTAATTAAGTTGTGGGCATTCCTCAACTTTGAAGATAATCTGAAGTTGTTCCTGTCTCCTGTGGGGAAACTGTACAGAATAGGAGCACTGCTGACAAATTGTCATGCTTGCATACATGGCAATCAGACATCTCAGTACTTTGGCCTTGACCCACCCAGTCTTGAGGAATACCTCTACTGATCCTTGTTCAGTTCCAGTTGTTCATCAGACGATTGTAATTGTAGATTGTGGCTTTTTAACTTTTTTCTTGTGACTGTACTACAACAGTATGAATATCCCTGTAAAAGAGTTTTTGAGCACTGACAAGTACACATCAAATCTGAAGTTTCTGGCGAGATATAAAAATCCTCTCACAAGTCTGTTCATCGTCTGTACAAACCTATCAGACTGGCAAAGTCTCAGCCGTCAAGCTGTCACACAACATCAAGTGTAAACGAGTGTTAGTGTATGAAAACACAAAGTTTTGGTAACAATTTTTGTTTCTGATTGATTTGTATTAAATGCTGTATTGTAACTGAGTGTAAGTGTAACATATCAGGCTATGAGTGTTCTGATTGAGGGTATGGACGTGCAGTAATAGATTAAATTGAATCATGTATGAACTGCTCTTTCTCATAATATACCTGTTGAAATAACATTAACCCATTTGTGCCCAGCGTCCCCATGTGGCCCATGCCTTGGCATGGGCCACATGGTGACGCTGGGCACAAATGGGTTAAAGCGAGCGGGAGGACATGACATGAAGACCCGGGCGCAACCTCTGTGAACATGTACATTTCTGAGCGTTGTTTCCTTATAAATGTTGACTACAATATATACTATGAAATTCAAGTCTTTTACTCTGATTCATGTGTGAATTCAGGAGATTGTATGCTTTTTCAGCAGTGACTGTGTGTGACAGAATTCCTCTGGTTGTTCATATGCATGCGTGGTCACGGGTTGTGACAGTGTGAGTGTTCAGAATGATGTATCATTGAGAGTGTTTATTAAAGAGTTATGCTGCAATTTTCACCTAAAATGTTTAACGAAAGTACTCCCCACCCTGAGCCCAAAAAGTGCAAAAGTACTGCAATCAATCGTATTGTTAAAAGTAATTAATGACATACAAAACCCTGAAAATCAACATTAAACAGTTCAATTTAAGGTGTGACTGCTTTGAAAAGCTCACTGCAGGGTATCCGCCATTGGATTGGACAGTTTTGGATAGATTTTGGGTGGATTTACTTTTATGGATTATTAATCCCAAAAATGAAACCAAAAAAATAAAAACATTGTCAGATTGCTGTACGTTTGGACTTTTTGGACAGTGGTAAGTGACATCTATTATTTTTTTTTTTAAATAAATCAAAAGAAATCGCAATTATAATCCTTTAATTGTACTGTTCCGACAGTATTGCCACAACAGCTCGAGTCATGTCATACTTTTCACTTGAACAGTTCTACAAAAGAGAATGGCTCCTATTCTGTTGTCATGGCGACCTCAGAAGGCAGCTGGCCACGCAGATGCTGCTCAGGAGCGGCGTTACTACTACTTCTTGTCTATTAAAAAATTGATCAAGAGCTGGCGCTCTCTGCTGGCCTCCGCCTCCTGCTTCTCTTTCAAAGCCAGCTCTCTCTTTCTCAAATCCAGCTCCTCCCTCCGTAACTGCCTCTCCTCAGCAGCATTGGCGCGATCAGCTGCCTTCCGCTCTTCTTTCTTTTTTTCAGCCTCCAGGCGAGCCTCCTTCTCTGTTTCTATCTTGACCTTCAGGACTTCAACGAGGTCAATGGACCTCGCCCCACTGGCCTGTCTTGGTGCCTTAGCCGCTGGTGGTGCGCCTGCACCGGTAACTGGAAAAGACAATTGGAGCACTTAAAGGAAATATCTGAGCAAGTTCCTATACAAAATACTGAAATATCACATTCTATTTACCAGCATAATAATGCAAGCCTGAAAGTTACATTGTTTTGGACCATTTTGACAAAACCTCTTTTAAGGCTTTGTTTGTTTTGTTTTTTGTTAAAGTTTAGTCAGAAAATTTGTATTCAAGATTTCAACTGTGTGAACATAAGAAAATTACTGAGTATAATACAAGTAGAACAGCACAAGTGATGTTTTCCTGCACTGATGTTTGGTAACTGTTAAATTCTTTTAAGATTAGTAAATATAACAATTTGCCAGCATCAGTGCTTTGCCCGCTCTTTTTTGGTTCCCAGTTCTAAATGGAAAAAAGGTAAACAGCATTTTGCTTTCACTGGTGACTCACCAGCAGCTTTTGCTCGGCCTTTGTCTGCAGCACCCACAATTTTCTGGTCTGCTGTAGTGGTGGCGCTGGCAGCTGGTCTCTTGCATGCACTGGCTGCCTCCTCTTCCTCCTTCTTGAGGAGGAGGGCCTCGTCCACTGCCACCTCATAGTCTGTACGGGGTGGCTCTTCGATGCCAGAACTGAAAAAAAAGTTATGGTATGAACAGTTAACCTGGTAACAGGACCAAGAAAGGGGATGTGTGGACATACCCCTTCTTACACCACCAAAAAACGGTGTCCACATCAATTCAAAATGTCAAATTCAATCAATCAAAATATCTTGTGAGGGATGTCCCTTTAAGAAATGTATTGCCTTCGGGCTTCTCATTCTTCCTTCAATTCTGGAATCACAAACTTAATTTGTACAGTGAATCAGTAATGAACATTTTTCCTGAACTGACACTTGCACATGAATGTTTCTTTGTAATTTATAAGGATTTGAAACTTAATTATTTTTACTTTACAGCAAATTACACAAAACTTACGCTCTCTCCTGCTCCTGTACATGAGATTTCCGCTCCCCCATGAGCAGGTGTGTCCGGTCACGCAGACTTTTCGCTGTCCTCCTATGGAGGGTAGGGTGTCTTGATAACTGCTGCCTCAGGACCTCCCATGAGCGGGTCTTTTTGAAGGGGTTATAGACCACCACCTGGTCCATCAGGGCGTGGTCTTCTTGCGGCGTGTAAAATTTGGATGTTGAGGTCATTTTCCACGTTGAGGTCGCTGTCGGCGTGGAGGTCGGTGTTGAACACATGTCTGTCGACAAGTAGCACAATGAAGGCACTGGTTAATTGTTGAGCCAAACAATGATCACGTTTTTAGGCCAAATTAGATCTACAAAAGTTACAGTAATGGTAGATGTCTACTGACCTAACGGGAAATGTGAGAGCTACCATTCGTGAATGAACGGCTACTAGTTCACGTCTTAGTGTTGGAAACGGACCAGCTACAATCAGGAGTCTATCTAATCAATTTCTCTTCACGGAGGGCAGTGTATAAATCATTTTATGAAATCGACTGTCATTTGATTGATCACAATCCAGCACTGTATACAAAAGTCACTTTTAGGATGAGTAAAATGGCATTGCTCGACCTGTAGCTCGCCCGATCACTTACTGCGATCAAGCTTACAACAAATTTGTCCCGATAGTTGTCTAAAAATGTGTAACTCGATTCTATTTTGCAAAAGAAAAGAAGGTAGCCTAGATCTACTCCTCACCTCAGTCTTCGCGAAAGATCGAAAAGTCCGCCGGAAGGAGCCAAGGGACTTCACTGTCGGTACCGAAAACGCAGCAACGAAACGCAGACGCTGAACCGATTTCTCGTACTTCGCTTTCGGTGGCCGTGGGTGCGAATGACGTCACCTTACCTCGTTTTCAAACCGCGCATGTAGCGAAAGCTCTGCGCCAGCCACCGAAATCGCGTGTTTGCCGAATCTCTGACTGTGTTTCTTACAACACTTAACAGCGTGTGCATGTGTGTACTGTGCCGCTTTAGAAACAATTCAGTTTGGACTGCTTTCACGTTAATGCTGTAGTTTTACTAGTTATTGCTTCAAAAATGAGTAGGTGTGAAGTTATATCACGGGTACTAGTTAAGTTATAATTAAGGTAGTGGTGACTGTTTATGCCGGAGCGACTGTCTAGTATGAAGTAGTAGCCGGCGCTGTTCTTCACTATAGCGACGGGCCCCCAGGTAGCCGCAACTGTGGAAGTATAATTCGTCTATTTGTTTTCTTTATGCGTATTAAGTGTAACTAGTCTCAGCCAAGCAGGAAGTTTAAAAACATTATATTATGTGTTTAAGAGATACTATGATAGGGCTGTCCTTAGTTTGCTTTGTGTTAGGGAGGTTCAGGTCGGGTTGGGGGCGCTGGCGCCGGCCATAAGACGCCTTGGCGACGGGCTTCACCCGTCCCGAGCCATTGTCCATTTGTTGTTGTAAATGTTGTGTGAGTTTGGGTGTTTGCGAGTTGCACCTGAGGTGGCGAAACAAATTTTCCTGTACGTGGCAACATGTATTCGGAAGAATAAAGTTGATTGATTGATTGATTGATTGATTGATTGATTGATTGATTGATTGATTGATTGATTGATTGATTGATTGATTGATTGATTGATTGATTGATTGATTCTGACAATTGTAATGATCAGCGGTACCGATTGTGTTAGTCACTGCCTGTGTTACATCCAACCGTCTCCTACTGTTGGCAACTAATCGGCCTTCACGAGTGATGGCAAGGCCGGGTTAGCGTCTCATCGGCCGTATTAGCACCACGGACTCATTGATTGTTTAAGATTAGCATCTCATAAGCGACGCACTGTCAGGCGGCCATGATTGCTCCTTATAACTCTGCTCCTTATAACTCAGCGCCTTGTAACTCAGGCTCTCAGGATGTGCCGGGATTGCTCAAGGAGTAGCGTCTCATAAGCGTTGTGGGTGCGGCCTCGGCCGTGGTTGCTAATGGCATAAGCTTAGCGCCTCAGTCATCAGGCGTGACTGATTGCTGATAGTGTTGGTTAGTTCCTTATAAGAGGCTTAGCGCTTGATCAGCCGTGACTGCTACTGAAGTGGCTATCTATCTATCTATCTATCTATCTATCTATCTATCTATCTATCTATCTATCTATCTATCTATCTATCTATCTATCTATCTATCTATCTATCTATCTATCTATCTATCTATCTATCTATCTATCTATCTATCTATCTATCTATCTATCTATCTATCTATCTATCTATCTATCTATCTATCTATCTATCTATCTATCTATCTATCTATCTATCTATCTATCTATCTATCTATCTATCTATCTATCTATCTATCTATCTATCTATCTATCTATCTATCTATCTATCTATCTATCTATCTATCTATCTATCTATCTATCTATCTATCTATCTATCTATCTATCTATCTATCTATCTATCTATCTATCTATCTATCTATCTATCTATCTCCCGTAGTCTTGCCGACCGTTGGGGCACCACTGATGACTTGGCAACCAGCTGAAGTGGCTAGCGCCTCATAGTAAACTTGGCGCCTCAGGTAAAGTCTTCCGGCTCCCCTTCAGTCTGAGATCGAGGTCGAGGTCTAAGGTCGAGATTGGTAGTGCGGCCACTGAAACACCTCATAAAGTCAGTGGACGCCTCGTTTGTGATTGCTCAAAGCTAATGAGGCGCTAGGCCTTGACTGCATTCAGTGGCTAATACGGTCAGTCAACCAAAGATCTCCCGCAGAAGGCCGTTCCAGGCCGAATTCCGCGCCCGGAAAACTGGAGCCGCAAGCACGGAGGAGAGAGACCACTCAAAGCAAGGTTCCGCCCCAGCACCAGTTGCCGATTCTCTCACCGGTCCGTCAGAACTTGATAAAAATGAAATGGGTCCCGACAGCCTACTACCCCAATTCTGGAAATGGGGTGATTGAAGAGGGTTTGGTACAATGTATGGTACAGGAAAATACTAACTCGGAGTCAAGAAGCTAAAAACCTGGCCTTCTCTGTCAGGTTCTGCGCACTCACTCAAGTGACCGGTGACTATACTGAGTTTTGAATGCATTGCCGCGGCAGTCTCCATCGCAGACCAAAAGGTTCTGCCCAACTCAGAATCACGTGGCCGATTTGCATTATACCGCCCACTCAACGGACTGGCTAGAATAATACGCTGAGAAGGTCACAGTTTCCCGCGTGCTCAGTCTTTTCAAATTCCAACCCGCAATTACTGACGTCACTTTCTCTAGAGAGTGCAGGCGGGATAAAGAATGTAACGCGCTGCCGGAAAACGGTTTAGGGTTTACGTCTTTTGTCCACCACAAACTGAGGTGATTTCAAAGACTACGGGGCACCGTCAATAGGGTCTGAATATTTTGACCATAGCTGGATTCGAACCTGGGAAATTTCAGACGAGAGCCGAACACTCTACGGGCCACCGAGCCACGCAGCAAGCCGAGCCGCTGAGAATGATTAGTTAGTTAGTTATTTGGGTTTAACGCCGAGCAGGCAACTAAAGCCATCTCACGGCGGCGCTGAGAATGAGTCGCTACTTTCTAACAAATGGTTCACTGAAAACAAAAAGTTCAAAGTAAACTCATTATTCTACATAACATAATTCACACATAATGGTTTGGAAAAAAAAAAGTTCGCTTTGACTTCCGGGTCACCATTCATAGGTCAATTCTCCCACGATTGGGCGTACATATGTGGATGTTCGCGCATGTCTGTGCTGTGCATTTCTGCCGTTATATATGGCAAAAGCCAGTATGTCTGTTTGTTTTGGGTTGGTTTTTGTTGTTGTTGTTGTTGTTTGTTTTGTATAAGAAAAGCAAGATTGTAATTGTTATACAATGAAAATCTCGCTTTTCTCAAAAATGGACATGCTGGCCGTTGCCATTTCACTTCTGCATTGTTCAGTCAACCCATCCAACTGCAAGAGGCCCGGTAGAACCGGAAGGGGGGAGGGGGGTGGTGGTACGGGGATGAGCATCCCACATTGAAATGTAGGGGGCCCAAATTATCCCCCCCCCCCCCCAACCCCAGTATTTTGGAATACTAAAAAAGTCATAAAGGTTTGTATGTCTGTTATTTTTCAGGGTCAAAGACTGTCCCCGCCCCCCGCCCCCTCCTCCTCACCCCTTCCCTCTTCCGTTGCTGTAGTTTTTGGAGGTTGCATTGTCGCCTGCCTGTCTCCATCCTCCCCTCCCCCCAACCCCCACCTCACCCTTCCAATGTTTGGTTTGATTTTGGAAGCTAGAAAGTCACATGAGAGGCACGCTGCCCCCCCCCCCCCCCCCCCATTCCATGGTCTCCCCCCCCACCACCACCACCACCACCCGGCCTCTGGGAAAAATCTTCCTACGCCACTGCCATGTTACATCGTGGCGTAGGCAATGTTGTTTATGATTTGTAAATGAAGGCGGGGTTTCGTGTTAATTGGGCTCTTCCAGTAAATTATCACTCGGTATCTGCGTGAAAACAGTAACCTGATTTAATTAGACGCCGGCTTGCCACGTTACCTTGCAGTATCCCTTGCAATCCCACAACCTAAGGCCGCGCTGACGGCGGTGATTTCCGGCTTTGTCGTGATGTTGATTAGTTCGGGGTTTAACCCCACAACTGCCGGGGGTAAGGCGAAAGCTAACTATCATCAAAGACATAAATCCTCATGAGGATTTATGTCTCTTGTTAGTCCTGTTTACTTCGTCACCACGTTTGGTCACATTTTGTCTGTGTTCTTTACGCTAACCCCGGCCGGGGCTTCAGTTGTTTGTGTGTGTGTGTGTGTGTGTGTGTGTGTGTGTGTGTGTGTGTGTGTGTGTGTGTGTGTGTGGGTGTGTGTGTGTCTGTGTGTGTGTGTGTGTGTGTGTGTGTGAGTGTGTGTGAATGCAGAGTGTGTGTGTGAGTGAGTGTGTGTGAGTGAGTGTGTCAGTAGTGTGTGTGTGTGTGTGTGTGTGTGTGTGTGTGTGTGTGTGTGTGTGTGAGTGTGTGTGTGTGTGTGTGTGTGTGTGTGTGTGTGAGTGTGTGTGAATGCAGAGTGTGTGTGTGAGTGAGTGTGCCGTGTGAGTGAGTGTGTCAGTAGTGTGTGTGTGTGTGTGTGTGTGTGTGTGTGTGTGTGTGTGTGTGTGTGTGTGTGTGTGTGATCCCAACGAAAGAAAATTTGTCGGTCAGACGACACAATAAAGTTTTTTAATTCTTGAAATTGAATTGGATTGAATTTTTGTCTACGGTACTGAAAATACGGTAGCCCTTGAAATAGGGCTGGTCGGAGCGCATTTTGGAGCATGCACATGACGTTTTAGGCGTGCGGAGCAGAAATTTTGGCAAAGAAGTAACAAGATAAAAAATGACGTCACATCTAGCTACGCAAACCTTGCTAGTAGTCTAGCAGCTTACGCAATTTCTGCAGAGGTAAGTAGTTCGTCAAAAGAGTAACAATGGTTTGCAGGTACGAAACTAAAGTACTTATGCCATATGGTTTATGCATGGCAACAATATTTGTCCTTAGGATGGAGACATTTTTGTAGAAGTGTTTTTCGAAAGCTATCTTTTTCGATTCAGAGGGAACCAGTCCTCGTACACGGCCGGGATAAGGTGCAATACACATTTTTGTGCATAACATTGAAAATTTCATGCATACACATTACAAGTTTATTCCAGTGAGTAAATTAAAATCATGAGCAAGTAAACTTGCATACATATATACGAAAAATAAGTAATAATATTTTTAATGCGGTAAGCATACTCGCGTCGCTAGTTTCAAAATGGCGGTCAGCGAGATGCCTTCGAAAGAAGTAAATCAGACGCGCACGGTTGATGCAGCTTTACTTTGCTCCTGAAGTGAAACAGAGATTGTTATCGATTTGAACTTTGAAGTACATCTTATCAACGTCAAATACGTTATTTTTCCTGGTCTTGAAAACAGCCTTTCCCATAGAACTCGGTCTTATGTGGGAGGAAAGCATATCGAAAGTAAACTCCCGTTGTGCATTGTGTCTGCCGACCATCTTCAACATTCTGAAGACTTTTTGTCCGGATACAACATGCATGTTGTTCGTCTGTTTTCCACCCTAACGGCTCTAAGTGTAAGTCTGCTCTTTTTTATTATTAGCGGAGATGGGATTTTTAACTGGTCACTGAAGCACACTTTTATCCAACTGGTCTTAGGTTAAGCCAGGTAGAGTGAAATCCATCTCCGAACCGTTTCCATCTAAATCACCATGTTCAGCTAAAGACCTAAATATTAAAAAAAAAAATAGTTTTTGCAACACATTCAACCAATCCGCACTCAAGTACTCACAAGAACTCTTATGATCAAGCTTTATGGGGACTGCATGAGACACAATACAGATAGTAGCCCGCCTCTCCATTATATTACATGTTTTATTTATTTATTTATTATTGATTCATTTATGTATTCACTTACATATTTGTTTATTATTTATCTTTTTAATTATGGATGGAAGGAATTCCTTGATGCACATGATCAGTAGTGGTATGGTAGTGGCCACCAAGGAGAGGAAATTTGTTTTCAATATGCATACATCTGTGCATTTTCATAATCTATCTTTTACTTAGCATGCATATTCATAGGTCCCGGGTATCTCCGACTAATTTTATTTATTAATTTATTATTTTATTTGTTTATTTGTTTGTTTGTGATGTATGTTTGCACATACACATTAGCATACAATGACATCAGCATACAATGATTGATTGTACATTGCTTAACGCCCCGACAGCAACAAGACTTTCTCAGGACGTGCCTGCACTGCTTGTAAAAAAAAACCCAACTAAACAGAATATTGAATGTATGTTGCCAGCCGGTCTAATACACTAAATAAACCTAACCAGACCATTTAGCAAAACACATCCAATATCAAGATCTACAGGCAGTGCAGACAGTAGGGAGAGTTTAAAAAAGGAAAATACAGGTGAATGTACCAAGAGTAGACAGAAACACATGCCCCAGAATAGAGAGGAAACGTGGGGCTGACCAGGGTGACCCTGGGAACTAAAAAGTAGTTAACCCCACTCAGTCAAGTCCCCCAGGGCAGACCCAGGTGGGGGACATCAGCATACAAGATGAGAACATACATGTACACATATATGGTAATAATGATGTGAACATAACATGTACACAGATATGGTAATAGGTGCATACCACCCGCTCCCACCCCACATACAAAACCACAGAACACCCATTAAAGGACATGCACGTCTGTGCATGTTCATAATATATCCTCTACTTGGTATTCATATGTCCTAGTTATTTAAATTTATTATTTATTTTTATTTGTTGGAAAAGTAGGTTTTGTACATATGCTGATGTTCTCATACACATACATGGTAATACTGCCCACTCCCAACCCCACTCCACAACCACAGAACACCCACCAAAAGACATGTACATCTGTGCATGTTCATAATCTATCCTTTACTTAGCATTCATATGGCCCAGGTATCTTGACTTACTTTATCTTATTTATTTAACCGCCATGAGATGGCATTAGTTGCCTGCTCGGCATTAAACCCAAATAACTATTTATTTAAATTATTTATTTATTTTGTTTGTTTGTAATGCAGGTTTTGTACATGCACATCAGCATACAAGAAGAAAATATAAACATATATAGATGGTAATAGGTGCCATACCGCCTGCTCCCAACCCCTACCTAAATAAACACATAAAACCACATAACACCTACCAAAGGACATGCACATCTGTGTATGTTCAAAATTTTAATCTATCCTTTACCTAGCATGCATATGTCCCAGGTACCTTAGACTTATTTTATCTTATTTATTTAAATTATTTATTTATTTTGTTTGTTTGTAATGTAGGTTTTGTACATACATATCAGCATACAGCTTAAGAACATACATCATGATGCCCCTGTGCCACCAATACTATTCTGTCAGATCTGTCACACCCAGCCAATCATCTCTTCGAGGTTCTGCCTGCTGGCCGGCGGTTCCGTGCTTTTAAAGCCAGCACCTCTCAATTCAGATGCAGTTTCTTTCCAGAAGCTGTCCTCAGTACATCACCATCCATGGAACAACGTGATTCCATGATTTGTGACTTATGACTGATTTGTGTTTAATATTGTGTTTATCTATCTTTAAGTGCTGTATATAGGATGATAGCCAACTGAGTGTATGACATGATGAATGCCCTACTAATGAGGATGTATTTTACTGTCGCCATGTCACACAAACATCCTTTAACGTTTTACTTGGTGAATAAATGTCTTATGTCTTATGTACATGGTAATAGGTGCCGTACCGCTTGCTTCCAACCCCACTCCAGTTACACATACAAAACCGCAGAACACCCACCAAAAGAATGTACATCTGTGCATGTTCATAATCTATACTTTACTTAGCATTCATATGTCCCAGGTATCTTTGACTTAATTTATCTTATTTATTTAACTGCCGTGAGATGGCCGTAGTCGCCTGCGTGGCATTAAACTCAAATAACTATTTATTTAAATTATTAATTCATGTTTGTTTGTAATGTAGGTTTTGTACATACACATACACGGTAATAGGTGCCATACCGCCCCACTTTCAACCCCACCCCACATACACACACAAAACCGCAGAACACCCACAAAAGACATGCACAATTGTATACTGATGGATTAGTGGACTAAAACCTATATATTATTATAGAGACTTGAGGTTAAGAAAGTGGCTTGTATTGACTGCCTGCATTTTAGCTTCCCACCTACAAATCTCATGGGTACAGTTAACCACACTATACATGCAGCCATCAGTTCTGTGAAAGGTACTGTTGGCATCATGCACAGGAACACCAAAACTTAGAGATAAGGCCACACCTGATAACAATAACAGTACTAATAATATGCATACTCAGCCACTAGTTCTGTAAACAGCACCTTTGTAAACAGTACCAGTGGCCAAATGCACACATACATCATGGATAATGCCACCACTGATCACTTCAAACAATAGGCTGCCCAGTTCACATTGATAAGTGATACCATGAACTAGCCTGCACATGCAGCCATCAGTTCTGTAAATAGTACTTGTGGCCACATGCACAGGGGCACCAAACTTAAAGGTGAGGCAAAAACTGCCACCTCAAACAAAACGCTACCTACACAAACATATCAATGATACAGTCAACCTCGATGTGCGTTAGGCGGAACAGGCTTAAAGTATGGGACTGTAAATCTTAAAGCGAAATGTCAAAACCAGTAAGAAGATACGGTAACAGCAGCAAGTATAATCATGTATTTTGAAATCCACTCAAATAAAACATGAGAACTCATCGAGCCCAATGGTGTTATAAGTGGGTAATGGAAACACTGAAAGAAATAGTAGGTGTACATTATAAAGTATGTGCCTCCTCCCTCCCCCCCCCCCCCCCTTAACTAGCTGTTCATCATAAAACATATATATCTCATTCATTTGATCACTTGACTGACTGATTTATTAAATCGTCTCTGTGTCACTTTCTCGGTTTTTTTCTCGTTTTAATCCAAAATATATGTCAGTGCTAATGTCAGCTGCTAAGAATCCTTGCAGCAAACTGCAAATGTCTATAAGCAGACAAACTGCAAATAACACAGCAGCAAAATAAGTTCCTCTTTTGTGCAATAGGCTACTGCTAGCAAGATAGGGTTTACTTTTAAACAAAGCATTGCATAAACTTCCAAGCGTGTAAGATTTAAGAACTGGCCCCGGCACAGATTGCCCGTAGTACGTTTTATTGCCCATAGTACAAGAACACGTTTTTCTGTCATGAGACCTTTTGGGGGTTAGAAGACAAAATCAATGTTTTTGTTGTAGTGAATATATTTCCGATAGGGAAATCGTGTGCCGGTGTGGAATAAATAGCATCCAAAGTATATTACTATGATTATAGTACTAGACTTATCCCAATGCGCAAAAGGCCATCGGGCCGACGTCGGCCCGATGGCCTTTTGCGCATGGGCGCATGGGAATGTATTTTTTTTAATCTCCTTTGCGTATCACTTATGTTGCATGTTATGACGTATCCTCCTATTGACGTCATCGGAGTCTGTAGATGACTGAGGGATAAGGGCTTGGAAAAAGTAGTTTCTCTTTACTTCTTTCTGTGTGTGTGTATGTGTGTGTATGTCTACACATTTAGCAACGTTATCTGACAATGCCTTCGGTAATGAATGAACACAGCTGTGACGAAATAGGCTTTCAGCTAAATTCGCTTTACGGAAACAAAACTTGGGGTGGAAATCTGACCGATGGTGTCTTGGGAAGCAACGAGTCCAGCGCTGATTTCAGAGGCATGAAAAGGTATAATACGACTGCGTTCGACGGCGAAACTCTTCACCACATGTTTATCAAGACTGTAGCTCTGCCTGTGGCCTCAGTGGGCATCGTAGGCAACGTGTTCATGGCGTGGGTGTGGCACGTGGACCCGCAGTACAACCCCACCATCTTCTTCATCAAGTATCTAGCCGTGTGTGACGTGTTGTACTTGATCGCTAACATAATTGGTGACACAAGCCTTCTGCTCTTGAAGCGCACCGTCTGTGAGATCATTACCGTCCCCCATTTTTCCTTCCTTGTGGCGACGACCCACGTTTCGCTAGCCATGGCAGCAAGCCGGTGTGTCGCTGTGTTCAGACCGCACACGTTCTTCATCCTGCTGTCCAGGCGGCGCGCCATTGTGCTCAGCTTTGTCATCGCCGTCTGGAGTATGATACTGGGCGTATTGGTGGGGGCCGGCAAGACCTGCCTGTTACTTGTCCAAGGTGCGTGCAGTGAACGTTTTCTGAACTTTGTTAACAACGCAGGAGTGAGGATGGCAGTGATGATGGTGTCGCTGGGTCTGCCCATGCTGCTGATGGCAGTGGCCAACGGGTCGCTGCTGGTCAGGCTGTGTCGGCGTAAGGCGACCTCCTTCTTGGTCCGCTCCATCAACTTCTACGCGAGTGTTTCCCAGGTCTACTCGCGCCACATCACTGCGTCCGAGCGGCCCTACCCGCGCCACCTGACAGTGGGCGTAGTGTGCGTGACCACCACAAGCCTGCTAGCGTTCCCCGTGGGCATCTCCGCCAGGATGAGTCTCTCCGTCAGGGGCACCAGCAGCGACATGAACGTGATCATCGTGCAGTGCGTCGATGAGTTCTTCATGCTGTTAAACTCCTCCATCAACATCTTTTACTACAGCGTCTTCGCCTCCGAGTTCCGACGCTTGCTGGCGTTAAGGTACCAGCGGCTCATGAGGCGCCTGTCACGCTCCGAGTCCTTTGTGCCAACACCACAAGTGAGTATCCAATGCGCAAAAGGCCATCGGGCCGACGTCGGCCGCCGTTGGCCCGCGCACGGCCGTGCGCGGGCCAACGGCGGCCGGCGTCGGCTTGATGGCCTTTTGCGCATTGGGCAAGTAGTGAGGCTTGTTATAAACACTGAAACGACTCCCAACAAACGAACGAGAGCCGCAGTCACGGCGGATAGCCAGCCGCTGCCAAAAGCAAAATAGACAATACTCCAAACGTCTCCAGGAGCCGGGCAGAGATCCTCATGAGCCCGGAGGGCTCGTGAGGCTCTATGCCTTTCGGCGGGGATTTTTGTTTGAGGCGTTGTCTATACCTATGGTCCAAGCTGTGATTTCGCTCTCCGGCGTTCGTTGTTGGGAGTCTTTCGTTGCAATACATGTCGCAATATGTGAATTGAGAAGGCGCGGCTGTGAAGTATATATACTGGAAAGCGCTACGTGTAGAAAAACATTGTGGGGTCATGGTGAACTAGCGCTAGAATGGTGCCGCGGGGTACTGATGGCCATAACTATAAGAAGTACTGCATAGCAGGGGCGGATCTGGGAGGGGGTGTTACTGGGGTTCCGGACCCCCACCCCTCCAACTCCGACCCAAAATTCTTTAAAATGGTATAACAAAGTCCCTTTTTTTTTTTTTTTTTTTTTTTTTTTTTGGGGGGGGGATATGTTTGGAAACCACCCTCGCCACCCCCTCCCCCCACTTTATCCCCCCGTTGTTTGATATTTTGGCGAATGGTGAGAATCTTAAGACGCATGGCCTCTCTAAACCCCCTCCCCTCTCCCCCCCCCCCACACACACACGCATACACCCCGCTTTTCAATTTTTCGGACCCTAAAAGGAAGGTCTAGCGTCGGGGAGGCCTTTTGTGTCAGGTTGAAGGTCCCAAACAGAAAGTTGGAAACCCCCCTACCTCCCCTCCCCTTTAGAGATAACGATCCGCCTCTGCATAGTACATGTACTATTGACTGACTTCTTGGGCTTGGCTCAGTCTCCCCGTACAAGAAGGCATCACGGGTTCCAGCCTGTTAAACCAGGGCGGCAACTCGCGACGCATGAGTGTTCGTCACTGGCTTAAGCCCTTCACTGCCAACGGACTCAGACTGGACGTGTTTCTGATAGTTTTGTTCATTCGGCAACGCCAGCCGTCCAAAGAACGCGGAAGCAAAGTTGTATCAGAAAGAGGCATAGATCCTCATGGGCCCCCGCGACTGCGGGGGCTCATGAGGATCCATGCCTCCTGTGGTTTGATTGTGTTCACTTTTTTCTCGGCAGTGAAGGGATCAAATAACAGGATGCACGGTCTTTGAGTTTGAAAACCGGCCGCGAATGTGGGCGCTTCGTGGGTCGTTTGGAAGGTAGGCCATGGGCATTGTCTGGAAGAGCGTCACAGTATCTCGCGAAGCTCCGCAGTGTTCCGCAGGTCGCCACAGAAAAGCGGTCCGCTCGTGCGTTGCAAAGCTCTCTCGTAGCCGATACATGAAATCGTCTTTGATTCTGACTGTCCGATAGTTGACCCATTGAGTGCCAGTGGACGCGGATTTCGCGTCTGGAACCACTGCACACTGACCGACATTCGCGTGAAGAACACAAAAGAAATGGGACCAAACGCGGGCACAAAGAACACAGCGGGACTAACCGTATTAGACTGCGGGGGCTCATGAGGATATATGTCTCTTGCAGATCGGTAGCGTTAGCCCTCCTCCTAGCAGTTAAAGAGGTTAACACTAATTTCACTCCATGGTATCTCGATGGACTCACGTGTGAATATTCTCTCTCAGTCTCTCTAAAACACAGCACGTTTCCAACTATTTTCAAAGAGGCCAAGATAATTCTAATCCCTAACTCAAAAGATCTTGAAGATGTCAATAATTACCGTTCTATCTCACTTTTGTCGACACTGTCAAAGCCCCTTGAAAAAACACATACAAAAACACCTCCTCGATTTTCTAGAAAAAGGCAATTTAATGAATATTCATCAGTCCGGTTTTAGACCGAAACACTCATGTCAGTCAGCACTGACACACATTGTAGACAGCTGGCTGTAATCAATAAATAAAAACCTGATGTCTGGAGCTGTTTTCTTAGACCTACAAAAAGCATTTGATTTTGTCGACCATGACATTCTCTTAAAGAAGCTAGCAGCATACCAAATAAGTGAAACCGCCACAGCATTCTTTAGATCATACCTAAAAGACAGAAAACAAAAGGTATATATACCCATGGAAAATACTCTAAACAAAGATAAGTTAACTACGGTGTCCCCCATGGGTCGATCTTGGGACCTCTTCCATTTATAATATTCATTAATGATTTGCCTTTGCATATTACTAACACTGATGTCAACTGCAACCTGTTTGCGGACGATACGAACCTCCATGTGTCGGGTTTTAATAAAAGCTGACATTAACCTTAGCTTACAAAGTAGTCTCAGCGAGGTTTCCGACTGGTGCAGAGTGAATCATATGATTCTTCATCCAGGAAAAACAAAGAGTATTTTAATCACTACACGACAAAAACACCTACGCCGACCACAGCCGTTACATTTACAACTGAACACTACTGAAACGATAGAACAAGTCACAGAGCGTAAATTCTTGGGAAATACGCGTTGACGAACAACCAGCTTAGACAAATAACGGATACACATACTCGTAAACTGTTGTTTGTTTTTTTTTAAGCCCGTATCAAGCCTCACGTTGATTATGTCTCCACAGTGTGGAACGGTTGTAGTGATGTTCACATGAACAGGTTAAACTCTATAGATAAAAGAGCTGTCGAAATGATAGATACACGGCACATTCTTACCACAGACAAATTTAGACATCTAAACATTCTCGGCCTGCGTCAACAACTTAGTTTCGACAAATGCATCCTCATGCACAAGATATTAAATAACATGACACCGCAGTATCTAACCACCAAATTTATGCCACAGCAAGAACGCGAACGGACCTCAAGGAACAATACTTTACCCTTACCTCTGCCCAGAATTGACCTCTTTAAAACTAGTTTATCATTTTCTGGACCTTTTGTATGGAACACTATTCCTGCACATTTGAAGATTATAGCCTCGCTTGGAATCTTTAAAACGAAACTTTTCGATTACCTGATGAGCCAAACATAACATCACTGGGCATTTATTTAAACAAACCCTGATGGTTAATACTTTCATGTACCACATGCATTTATGTATAGTGTTTGTGTGTGTGTGTGTGTGTGTGTGTATGTGTGTGTGTGTGTGTATGTATATATATGCGTGTGTGTGTGTGTGTGTGTGTGTGTGTGTGTGTGTGTGTGTGTGTGTGTGTGTGTGTGTGTGTGGTATAAGATGAATGTTGAGTATTATTATTATTCTGTGTATATATATATATTTTTTATATTTAAAAAAATGATTATTTTGTTTCTATTTTCCTTTAAATTATTGTTGCATGAAATAATGTGTGTAAATATGTCTATTATTATTATTATTATTATATTAGTAACCTATTTTATTTTGTATATGTTAGCAACGGCAAGTTTGTAAAATGACGATTTGTTTCTGTCAAAACTTTTTACCGTTGATAAATAAAGTTTCATCATCATCATCATAATCTCTCTCTCCAATGCTTTTTTTCTCCTTTAAATAATTCACCTATTATATTGTGTTTGTTAATTTTTTTCGCCCGTTTGTTTTTTTTTTTTTTTTTTTTTTTTTTGTATGCTGTTTGTTTTCCTGGTTTGTTGTTTTGTTTACAAGACAGCTTGTAAGACAGGCATTGAGTTGCCTAATAGCTTTATCTTAAATAAAAGATTCATCATCATCATCATCATCTCTCTCTCTCTCTCTCTCTCTCTCTCTCTCTCTCTCTCTCTCTCTCTCTCTCTCTCTCTCTCTCTCCGTCTGCGTGTGAGTGTGTGTGTGCGCGAGTTAATTGATATGCATACAGATTTGTTAAAAAAGTGGGAAATGTTTTTTTGTCTTTTTTTTGTGAACCTGTAGTATTCTGAGCTCTGGCGCGCCAGTGCCCGTAGCGCCGTGTTGCTGGCGAGCGCCCAGCGCAGCCTCGCATCACAATCTGCACCAGTCCTCAGGAAATGTAGGGTAAGCATTGATCAGAAAATGATCAGAGTGCAAAAATAAAACCGGGGTCAGTTGTGTGAGTGAGCTTAGTTCTGCCGCCAGCCGGTACAGCGGGCGGAGCACCTTGCTTAGTGGCTGGCGCAGGAGCACCTTGCTTTACTAGTGGCTGGCGCAGGACTAAGCTCACTCATGTAACTGGGCCCGGGTTCTCAATGTTGTTTTGCCTTGTCTGTGATTTTTCTACCCTTCTCGTCACAAGATATGAAGCCTTAGTCACCTGTTCGACGTAAAACCCTAATTAACTTTCGCAGCTATTGATGTGTGACGCCTTGAATGAGTGCAATCTGCTCCATGGGGGGCTTTGACTGCTAAAACTTTCAAGTTCGCCTATGCAATGGGTTATCAATGTTGTCTTGCCTCATTTAAGACTATTCTGCCCATCTTTTCACAATCCATGTGAGTAGGCTTACGACATAAGCTTGAGGTTTTCCATTGCCGTTTGAGCTTAACCCATTCAGCCCAGACGCACTACAGCAGGGGGACTGAGATGGGTCGACCATGATACTGAATTCAAGGGTAGCGGTGCCAGATTTGCTTGGCGCCAAGCTAATATTGCACTACCCTTGAATTATCATGGTCGATTCATCTCCTGCAACAGGTGCATAGTCGTTAGATGATGCCTCCAAATTTTGGGAAATACGTGCGCCGGGCTGAATGAGTTAATGGCAGGAACTCTCCTGCGAGCGAAGGCGAAGAAGAGCAGAGAAGTCTTTTATTTTACGACATTCAGACTTCATAATAGTTCAAGGGTGGTGCCGGAATAGCTTGGCGCCTAGAGGCGCCAAGCTATTCTGGCACTACCCTTGAACTATTTTTTTAAATTTCAGTCAACCCTTTTGTCCAGCATTATTGGAAGACACACTAAGAACGTTTATAAAGGAGACTACATTGCGAACTGTTAACCCTTTACTGTATGGACTAGGTTAGTGGTTAGTCAAAGGGTTAAAACGATATCTTGACTTTCATTTGTGCTGGATTCTTTTGTCGACCTCGTCTCCAAAGCACATTTGATACTTTCATAACATTTTATATCTGACCATCTCTCCGCCCTCGCTGAAAGCACAAAACAATACCCATACCCAGTGCGCAAAAGGCCATCGGGCCGACGTCGGCCCGATGGCCCAAGTTTTGCGCATTGGGGAGGTCCATTTTTGTGAAAGGCGAAAATTTCATTGTACGATCTCGCTTTTCGTAAAAAATGGACTTTCTGTCTTCTGCTTTCACATGGCAGATTTCTGCTAGCTCAGTGAACATACCCAGTGCACAAAGGCCATCGGACCGATGTCAGCCCAATGGCCTTTTGAGCACTGGGTAGGTACTATAGTCCTGTCAATAGCAGTCGTTTCGACTGACGTTTTTGTTTGTGTCAAAATACATGTACTAACTTCTCTGGCTCACCTTTGGCTCTCGTACGATAGCAAAGCCAAAGGTGAACCTTTACATGTGTCGTCCCCGATAAACTTATGCATGTTCTTGTTCAATGTTCAAGCCACAGACTTCACGTTTGGTCCAAGTCTATACTTTGTGGCGAGACCTTTCTAAAAAAACGTTGAGGTGAAGGTCACTAGGGTCAGCTTACAATTTATATGCTATTTGTTTATTCAGTTTTCATTAAAAAAAACCAAAAATTAATTATTTACACAAAAGTTCCTTTTTATGTCGTGTTTTTACTGTTTTCCTTATTGCCTATTTATTTATACCAAAATGTCTTTTTGGCACTTTTGTACTAATTAATAGATAAATAAGTGAAATAGCGAAATGAGTCGTCTATGTACTGGGCCAGTGGCGGTCCGTCCGTCACATTTTGGGGCCGGTCTGGATTTGGTCCGTCCGTCGTCCGTCCATGGCCTGTCCATTGTCCGTGACAAACTGTAAGGCTGAATGTGTCACAGTATGATCCGGTTCACAAAAGGTCTGCGGGCCGGCATCGGCTTCAGCTGCACCGCGCAAAACTGGGCGGGCCAGTTATCCCCTTCCTTGCCAACGGACGTACATTTTGTTTCTGTGTTCACTGAACGATCAAAAGCCACAAAGTGTCCAAAGAACATGGACACAAAGTGGTCTCTGCAAGAGGCATAGATCCTCATGAGCCCCCGCAGTCGCGGGGGCTCATGAGGATTTATGCCTCTTGCGGTTTGATCGCCGCGTTCGCTCTTTCTCGGCAGTGAAGGGGTTAAGGTCGGTGTCGGTCGGTCCGAGAGTGATCAGCTGTCTAATTCTGCGGTGGGGTTTTCCCCTATCTCTCTCTGGTCAGGGTTCGGGGTTGTCTTCAGTCTGTGACGACGCGAGCCCAGTAGGCTCCATAAGCACCTCCAAGATAGGGTCAAGACGGTCCGACCAGTCCAAGGCGGAACGGGCCAGCTCAGCCTATCATTGCGTGCAGCGGCATCATACAGACATCAGGGACGCAGCACAATCCATCAACTTGCCCGACAAGATAGGGTCAGGACTGTCCGAGCCCTCAAATGCGGAAATGTCCAGCGCAACAGATCAGTTTTCGCGATGGCCACCAGTCAGGAACTCAACACAATCCATCTGCTTGCCCTGCAAAGTAGGGTCCAGACAGTTAGAGCTCTCAAAGGCGGAACTGTCCAGCTCAGCAGATCAGCTTTTACGGTGGCCACCAGTCAGTGACCCAGCACAATCCGTCAGCTTGCCCTGCAAGATAGGGTCAAGGCAGCCTGAGCCCTCTGCTGATGAGCTTTCACGGTGGCCACCAGTCAGTGAACATAGGGACCCAGTGCAATGCAACAGCTATCCCTCTCTGGCAGCGGGGCTGAAACAGTCCGGCACATCAAAGAAAGTGTCATCCGTCAGCCTCCAGAACCTCACATCGTACTACTCAGTAGTGCCCAAAGCGTCGCCATCTGAAAGAAAAGAATGACAGCGAGCTCAGTTAGGAAATAGACGAAAGGAAACACCCTACCATAGTTGCATCGTCTGAGTGTGACTGTGCGGCTGCCAAGTGTGTAATCATACCACAATGAAGAACCGAAATTTGAATGAATTGTGCGCAGTCCTTTGGCTGTGGATAGCGCCGTTTGTTGCGATGATTCTTGCAGCCCTACCAAACAGCCAAATGGTTGTAAAACAATGAAGACAAAAATTCTTAAGCCTTTGCATGTCGGTAGTGGTTTTTGTCCTACAGGAATCATCACGACAAAAACCGCTACCGTCAGCCAAGGGGTTAAGTAGGAGCAATGTGACGTCATACATGCTGGTCTGAGAATTTGGACCTGCCTTAGAGATGAAAGGTCCAAAATCACAGACCAGCACTTCGACTTGATTAAATCATGATTCAATTGAAATACATTGTTGCAACCATACAACCTTGAGAAAGTGTCCGTGTGCATATACAGGTGTTCGCACATCTGCTGTGTGTGTTCATGTGTGTGTGTTGGTGTCTTGTTGAGAAACCGTTGTGACAAGTAAAAAATACGTGGAAAGAAAAGTCTCTCGCACACGCACACACACACACAAACAAAACAAACTTAAAAACAATCATTGCATTTTTATGAAAGCTTTACTAAACGTTAAAACTCAAAGCAAAATGAACAGGAACAACTAAAACATTTTTTTTTCTCAAAAAGCAACAGCACACCAACATACAAAATTAACACAGCAATGCTTCAAAACAAAAACAAAAAATACTAAGCATAATCATCTATAAGTCACTTTTGGATTCTAAGTGGTCCTACAAATTTAAAACTGTGGTCAGCTGCATGAGTGAGCTTAGATACAGCACAGGCCACTAAGCACAGTGCTCCGCAATATGCATGATCGAGCGAGCTTAGCCCATTTAACCTCACGGTCGCATTTCCCAAATCACTGTGTACCAGCATGAAGGCGCCAAGCTAATCTGGCACTACCCTTGAATTATCATGGTCATACCATCTCCTGCTGTTGGGTGTTGGGGCTAATGGAGTTAAATTCTGAACAAAATGTTCGCCGTTTTCATGAGCAAGCCTATACCTTGCACAGGCTACTAAGCAAGATGTTCTGAAATATGCATCTGCAAGTTTAAATCCTGCGAAGGCCGCAAAGCACAGTGTTCCGCTGTATGCATGAGTGAGCTTAAATCTTACGCAAGCCTTAAAGCAAAGTGCTCCACTGCATGAATGACCCAGCTTAAATCCTGCACAAGCCACTACACAAGCTGCCCCACTGTATGTATGAACGAGCTTAAATTCTGAGCAAATGTGGTTGGCTTCAAATCCAATGCTTTTGCCACTACCCTCGGGAGATCATGGTGGTGACCTACTTAAAAACTGAAGAATATAACCCTTTTCATGCCTCGGTGATCACTGACCTGCATCACTGTTGCTGAAACTATGACAGGCTATGCAAGGATCAGACACCTTGCAAGACCAAACTATTGAACATCCACCATGAAGTGCATGGATTTTACAGGGAAAAATATCTGTGTCTGTGTGGGGATCAGGGTTTATTTTAGCAGGTCATGTACAGAATTTCTTGAGGGCTGCGACTAAACCATTGTTAGGACAAAAGGAAAATTAAAACAAAATACATCCAAGTATTGTGATCATCTTATCTTCAAGATTAGAGCTGTCTGGAAATGTACATTGCAAACTTTGCGCAAACAGACTATATAACTAAATCCATGTGGAATGGAAAATTTATTTTAAAAAATCAAAACAACCTGATTTTGATACAAATGCAAATACATATACACTGAACTCAATTCTGGTTATGTGAAATTTTAAAAATGACAATCGATCATTAAAATAAAGTGGTACGCAAAAACATTCTGATTTTTAAAAATTTGTAAGGACAAAAAAAAAAGAAGAGATTGTTAAAATCAACAAACGTCAAGCCAGCCCCAGTGCATTGTAATGTCACAAGTTGTGAGCATAACATTAAAACAGCATTATTTGTGGTAAATTTTGTGTTAAATTTAATTATTAAAACAAAAAGCATCCACCTATGAGCTCAAAATCTATTTTGCGCTAAACAAGCTCTAAACATCTGCAAAACATATACATTCATGAGCCTTTGCAATTCACAATTCATGAGGTGAACGTCTCAGGAAGCTCGCTTTCAATCAACGACTTTCAACTGCGGTGTGACATTATCCTATGTAACCTCATGGGCGCATTTCACAAATTTTGGGGGTGTTACCTGATGACTATGTCCTAGTTGCTGGTGATAGCTCGACCATGGTAATTCAAGGGTAGTGCCAGATAAGCTTGGCCCTTTTAGGTGCCAAGCTCATCTGGCACTACCATTGAATTATGATGATCAGTCTGCCACAGGGCGTTTGGGCATAAATGGGTTATTTTGAGTTTCACATCACTGCAGCTGCAAATCCCAGTGAACTGTTGCATTTTGGGCATGAAGACTGCAAAGAACAACGTCCAAAAAAAAAAAAAAAAAAAAAAGTAGGTCGCAACGACCCAAGCAATGAGGAAAAGGTTTCCCCCCAGAAGCATCACTTTCACTCACTGATTAACCCATTTAGCTCTGACACACTACAGCAGGAAATTGATCAAACATGACAATTCAAGGGTCGTGCCAGATTAGCTTGGCGCCATCAAGCGCCAAGCTAATCTGGCACTAACCTTGAATTATGGTAGATACGTCTCCTGCAACTGGCACATTGTCATTTGGTGATGCCTCCAAAATCTGGGAAATGCGGCCTTGGGGTTAGATGGGTTAAGAATAGTCAACTGCAGGGGCTCATGTGAATCTATCCCTCTTGCTCTCAGTGATCTGCAGTACACTGGTGCTGACATAACAGTATCTGCACACACATGTATATTGCAATAATCATTTAATAACAATGTAACACATCACAATCTCATTTCTTTGGAACACTGCATTAACCCCTTCCCCGCCAGCCGACGTCCATCTTGTTTCTGAAGTCTTTGTTCATTCAACGACCAACAGCCACCACCGTCCAAGGACCAGGGATTCAAATTGGTCTCAGCAAGAGGCATAGATCCTCATGAGCCCCCGTCATGGCGGGGGCTCATGAGGATCTATACCTCTTGCAGCTGGGTGGTGTTCACCTTTTCACGGCAGTCATGGGTTAACATGCAAGAGCTCTTGCACAAACAGTCTTAACATAATGCAATTTTACACACCAATGATGTTCTCTTTGAGCACAAGTCAACTGTGACAGTGATAGGACACACCAGAACGCCTATGCATGTAAATGATATGTACACGTACAGCAGAGCCAGTCTTGAGCGACCATCCTTAAAGAGAGATCACCTAATGGCCTTTAATGACAGGCAACACTTTTTGCCCTTCAAGACTTCTCTTGAGAGAGCACCTCTCTCTAACGACCACTTTTTTCTTGGAAAAAAAAACCCCCAGGTGTTTGATCAAAACAGGTTCTGCTATACAATATGTATATAGTTATTGATAGCCGTGTTGTTCGGCAATAAGCCTTCAAAGCCCAAGCTTTTTCAGAAACATACGTATATCAAAATTTACCCCTGATCAGAGCTGCCAGTACACTAACAGTACAATCATACTGTCAAATTTCAAATATGTGATTTCAAAACTGAACTCTTAACCCCTTCGCTGCCACAGGTCACAGACTGTGTTTTTGAAATCACTGTAAATCCAAAGTTGAAGATCACCAGCCGTCCAAAGAACATGGACGCAAAGTGGTCTCAGCAAGAGGCATAGATCCTCATGAGCCCCACGCAACTGTGGGGGCCCATGAGGGTCTATACCACCTGCAGCTGGACAGTGATGAGTTTTTCTCGGCAGTGAGGGGGTTAAACCGCATGTGCTCATGGAAAGCATAAAACTTCTCTGCAAGCGAAAATCAACACTAAAATGAGCCTGCCATTGCATGTGATTCTGAGGCAAGAAAAAAAAAAATCCAAAATCAGACATCAAAACAGATACATGTATGTACAATGTAGTGAAGTCACACCACACGAGACAAAATAAGGCATGGAGGCATGTCAGATTAACCCATTTAGCCCCAACGCCCTACAGCAGGAATGGATTGACCATGATAATTCAAGGATAGTGCCCGATTGGCTTGGCGCCTGAAGGTGCCAAGCCAATCCAGCACTATCCTTGAATAATCATGGTCAATTATACATCTATTGCAACTGGTACACATAGTACACCTCCAAAATTTGAGAAATGCGGCGGTGTGGCTAAATGGGTCAACACACTTTGTGATTGCAGCCAGTCATACTGTAATGATGGTGGATGCATTAACAAGGTTACAGGGACCTGAACCCCCTCCCCACACTGCCCAAAAAAGAGTTAGTAGTTCACAATGTCCTCTTTATAAATGATATTAGTATGTCTAAAAATAATGTTGAACAAAATGGCTGACTTATCATATGTTTGAAATGAGAGAGTTTTCTGCTCTTCTTCTCCTGTGTACACAGAAGAGTTATCATTTTGCACAGGAGGGGCCATAGAAAACCTTTCTTATGTGCACATACTCACACAGACTGAGAAAAGAAGGGTAGAAAAGTCTGTTTAGGCAAGATCATGACAAGAGACGCTGCTGAAAGTCAATGTGTTAATAGTAAATACACTAAAAGACGTTCTTATTAACAGACACAATAAAACAACCTACCTGAATCACAATATGCATGAAATCAACACATCACTCATCTTGATTAACCCGAATCATACGGAGGCTAAAAGCTTCAAATTTGTACACTGCCATATGCAAGCTACATTATAGTACTTACAGATAAGGATATAGATCAATGGCTTTAGTTCAAGGGTGGTGCCAGAATAGTTTAGAGGCACCAAGCTATTATGGCACTACCCTTGAACTATTTTGATGTTTAAAGTGTGAAACCATAGCGCTCCAGAATATCTAATAGATCTGTTTAAAAAAATCAGATTCTTGCTATGGGAATATGAAGGGTCTTTATATTGTTCCAAAACGCTGAATAGATATATTTAAATCCACTTTGTCATTTGCGGGTGCCACACTGTGGAACTCACTCCCACATCACGTTAAAGCCACTCCGACATTATCTCGTTTCAAGACAAGTCTTTATAGATACCTGACATCACTAAAATAACAATATCTAGTTATACGTAGACACACGAATGTATGTGTATATTCTAACAATCATGTGTATGTGCGCGTGTATGTATGTGTATGCATGTGTGTGTGTGCACGCGCGGGTGAGTTTGTGCGTGGTTTGTTTTTAGTGGACTGTATATTTTGTATCACTGTGCTTTGATGTATATTTTGTATTTAGTTGTAATTTTAGCAAAGGCAGGTACGAAAAATGACATAGTCGTTGACTGTGTTAATATCTTCACCGTTGTAAAATAAAGATTGATTCAATGATCAGTCAAACTTATTTCACACACTGGTGTATTCCGAATGATAAGGATTAACAAAAGAGGCAAAATCAAATCTAAAAATGAGTGCTGGTATGTGATTTTTCACCTTACAGCTTGGCTCTGTAAGGTCCAAATCACAGTCTAGCACAAATTATGACAACTGATTCACGAACATGTGAAAGAAACAACACAACATCAATACAAATCTTAACAAATAAAGTAGCTTGTTTGTTTTGTTTTTTTTCTCGGTATTTATAATGCGCTTATCTTATAATAATTATAACTCTAAGCGCGCACTCACAACTCGCGCATGCATACACATGCTTTAGACAACGACTCACGTACCACAAATAGCTTGTGTAAAAATGGCTACAAAACAAAAGCAATATAAAAATATTTATCAAAAGACAATGTAAATTATGGAAATAGTAACAGTGTACAAAATCCTATATGGTTTATCAACAAGGTAAACCTGTTTGGAATATACTGGAATACAGATATACATCTCTCATTAAAAAAAAAAAAAATGATTGTTCTCAAATGGGACCATGATGATAAAACAAGAATTTGACATGTGCCAGAATTTGAACCATTCCTTCAAGTGAAGTGTTGAGCATGTTAAATATTGTTTACAACCCAAAAAAAAAAAAGACACATGAAAGGTCTGGTAAACTTGTCACAGCAACATGGAATGATCCAAAAAGTCAAAATGGCATGTCAAAAAGTACAAATGCCACACGTGGTCACAAAAGCAGCGGACAATACAGAAAAAGTATTCACTCACACCCACTACAAATACTACCCGGTATGAACTTTCACAAATTTGGGAGAAGTCCATAAGAAGATCCTATGCCAGCTGTGGGAGATGGATTGGCCATGACATTTCAAGGGTAGTGCCAGATTAGCTTGGCACATGAGAAAGGTGTGTACAGTCAGATCTGTGCAACGATGACCCACCCAAGGGACTGTCAGGTGACCTCTTACACAGGGTCATCTAAGTACCGTAAATTTCGGATAAGCCGTGACTTTTTTTTTCCTGCTTAAACAGCAATGCGGCTTGTTTGCAGATTTTTCCGATTCCAGGAGCATCACAGTCACACCCTCATCTATTCTTAGCTTTTCTGTAACTCAAAATATCGTGTTTACTGTTCACTAATTTTTCGATGAGCTCCATGTTAAAGTGTTAACTGTTCATGTTGTTACAGTGTTAACTGTTCACATTTTAAAATTAAAGCCGCATACAATTGAAGCATTAAGATCATTCGCTCAAGCACACACCCTCATCATGCCGAAAATGAAACAAAATGCCTACGATGCAGCTTTCACGCTGAAGGCAATCAACCTGGCCAAGAAGACTTCAGCGGATTCAGTGAACAGGACGATGACATAAGATTATGAACTTTATTTTTGTTGTATATATTTGCAACTTAAAACCAGTGTGGCTTATTTGTGAATAAAGTAGAGATTTTAAAAAAATTTAGTGGGTGCGGCTTATATAGAGGTGCGTTCAATAGACCAAAATTTACGGTAACGAAAGACGTGTACAGGACCAGAAATGGGTGGTCTGCTTGGACGGGCAGTCACCCAATACAGGTAGTGAGCGACCTTGGCAGGTTGGACTTTACCAGTACATCTGATTGGAATGAAGATCAGTTGGTAAAAGTGTCTAAAAAAATAGTTATCCCTCTGGTGCATGCACCCACCGGTACTGTAAATAGCACCAGCGTCTGCGTGAACCAGGGGGGTAAACAATATATATATATAAAAGAAACAGTAAACAACACAACAATGATGCTTGATTCAACAGACATGAACCCACGATTATCACAGAACTAACCTAGAGCTCTCTGCCGTTGTACTCAATGAGGTACACTTCAACTATTTTAGACATATTCAATACTTTTGCAACATTGGACACATTTATACCCAATGCACTAAAGCAGGAGTTGACCATGATAATTCAAGGGTAGTGCTAGATTAGCTTGGAACCAGATGGCACCAAACTAATCTGGCACTACTTTTGAATTATCATGGTAATGAACATTGTGTCTATGAGCATGTAAATGTACCTGAACAAAGCAGGCTGCCCATGAACGCAGATTCTGTTTCTGCAATCATCCTTAACTCACACACCAAAGAATCCCAACCCGATGAGCATGTAAATGAATCTGAACAAAAAACAGGCTGCAAACATTTTTTTTTTAAAGAAAAATAAAACTTAATAAAAGCACACGACTTTTCAACAAATAAAAGACATATACAGCATTTGCACTCAACACAGTTTGGTGTACATATTGTTCACCACTCACACATATACAGCATTTGCACTCAACACAGTTTGGTGTACATATTGTTCACCACTCACACATATACAGCAATTGCACTCAACACAGTTTGGTGTACATATTGTTCACCACTCACACATATACAGCAATTGCACTCAACACAGTTTGGTGTACATATTGTTCACCACTCACACATATACAGCAATTGCACTCAACACAGTTTGGTGTACATATTGTTCACCACTCACATATTTCAAGGGTGGTGCCAGAATAGCTTGGCGCCTAAGGCGCCAATCTATTGTGGCACCACCCTTGAAATAACATAGTCAAATTAATTTCAAGCAATAGTGTATTAGGATGATAAGGGTTAACAGGTTATTTTGTTTGTTAGGTTACAGGTTTTCTTGTTCTTTTTTGTTTTGGAGGGGAGGTGTTTTGTGTCTTGCTAACAGGGAGGGTAAAGGGGGTTGGTTGGGGATGGGGTGGGGTAGTGGGGGGGACGTTGGTATATTGCATTTCAGAATACATTACATTCACGCTGCCATTGCCAGCACCTGCCTGATGCAAACGAATATGAATGCCAGAATGAGGCCAACACAAGGCATAGATCTTCATGAGCCCCCACATACGCAGGGGCTCACCTCCATCTTGCCTTTCGCAAGGTGGCATTTGTTGCGTTCCAGCACTGAATGAACTTAGCAGCAGCTGGCACTCCATTTAGTCCTATCTCTTATGGCCAGTTCACGCATCCGAGTCGGTTCCTTCAAGGTGAGTGGAGTGCAATCCATTGTAACACTGACAGATGAATCTGTTCTGTATCTAATGCATAGGTCCGGGTGACAGTGCGAAAAAAAGGAAAACAGTCCAAATGGCCAGCAAGAGGCATAAATTCTCATGAGACCCTGCATGTTTCATCGGCAAGAGGCATACATTCTCATGAGCCCCTGCGTCTGCAGGGGCTCATGAGAATGTATGCCTCTTACAGACGAAACAGGCTGGCTGAAGGGCTGTACTGTCTGAACAAAAAAGCTGAAATTCAGCTTTCTGGAATTTTGAAAAAGCTGAATCAACCTCAGGACTGAAGACTGTCACCCATGCCAATGACCAGGTTCGTTGGCTTCATCAGAACAAAAGGATTGCATCCCCAAATCATTACTCTCTTGATTGGGCCCCCAGTAGTGCTCCACTGCGTGCTCCGGGTAGTGCTCCACTGCAGCACCCACATTGTTTTCTGGCAACCCGCTCCAAACCACATCATCATGCTCAGGCCTACCATTTCTTCCTTGAGCCCCATCCCCCACATGCCCTTGCCAATCCCTCCCAGCCACTGTTGCTTCCACCTCACCTTCAGCACCAGGGTTGTTCAGCAGCGACGGAACATGGACATCTATTTCATCGAGCATCAGAAGGCGTGAGGGCTGGCTGAAATGTGATGCAGACTGGAACTCTGAGGGTCCCTCAAGACCTGAGTCAGAATTTACGGAGTGGTAGCTGTTCTGCGTGGGTTCTCTGCACCTTGCCAAATTGACATTCATCTGGACTGCAGCAGTGCCAAGGGGGTTAGGGCTTCTTCCACTGACGCTCTGCACAGCACTGCTGGGAGGTGCATGGGAGACATGTTGCTGACTGGTGACAATGGGTAATAATAAAACGTGGTTTCCTCTTCCAATGTGGGATGCTGTGTAATAACCAGTAACATAACGAGTACTGTTTACATCACTGGTTTCTGCATGTGCATGCACCGGAGGGTTGTACAAAGAGTAGGAGCCTTGAGCTCCTGAGGCATAACTGTCCTGCCAGCGTCCAGCAGCCGACATGTCATCTGCATCAGGTAAATCACGGTCAGTAGAAAATAAAGATGCTGGCATTGACTGTTGGTATGTGCCACATCTCTCTCCGATACTGCCTACAGCTCCAAATCCACCTCTTGAATCAAACTGAGTTTGGACATTTTCACACCAAGATGAAGAGATATAACCTCTCTGTACCTCCAGAGAATCAGAGACTGCTGCTTGTGGGTTCTGGTGAAAATCTGACGAAATCCCACCATTGCCAACGTGTTTACTTCCCATTTTGCGTTCGCCAATACCTAAATGTGCTGGTTGTCCACCAATTGCCAGACTGTCTCCACTTTCTTCTTTTTCCACTGGCATTCTAGCTGTTTGCCCCTGCAGTCTACTCCCTGAATCTTCTGTCACGTTAGTTTTCAAAAAGGTTTTATCTGTATCCAACTCTGGAAAGGATAGATCTGAGACTGACTCAGCTGGATCCCGCTGTGACTCAGATGGATCTGACTCTGACTCAGCAGGTGTAGCATAGTCCGGCTCTGCATCATCACTAAATAGCACTGCACCATTCCCATAGTGCACATGTGTTTCCTCCATCAATCTGTTATGTGCAGTGGGAAACTGTGGCAGTGGTTGCCCTGCTATCAAACTTATTCCATCTTCATCAATTTGAATGTCAGTCTCTCGTTCCTCACTGGGATGCTTTAACTCCTCAATCAACTCATTCTTTTCCTCCGGCCACAGATAGAATATGTCCGGATCACTCAACTTATCTAGGAACTCCCCAAACTTAGGAGACTCGATACGTAGCTTATTTCTGAGCAAATCTCGTGGAGAGAGCGTTTCTATACCCTGAAACACTATTTTTATCTTTCCCCACATTGGCTTGTTGCTAAATATGGTCCTCATGTAAGTGGTGAATAATGGCTTCACATAAAAGTCTGCTGAGCTAAAAACAATCAAAATGACAGAAAATCTGTCGTTAATCACTGAAGGGTCTTCAGAGTGTTTCTTTTCTTTTAGCATGATTTTCACCGGAATGCCTTCTCTTTCCAAAGTTTGGGAAATTTGACAACCACCTACAGAGAGATGTGGTCCCAGTAGCAAGATGAACTTCGGGGCTGCAAAAAAAAAAAAAAAAAAGAATCAGCATAATATACCTTGCCACAGCATGTAATGATGTATGCTTTCAATAAACATAAATGCAACAAGATGGGATGAACCATAACCCACAAAGTCCCATCAATATGAGAGCTGTCTTCGCTTGTCAAGGGTCTCTACCTAATGTCTTTGATCTGATTCTATGTTGAAATATCTCCTATTGAAAAATCCTTGCAGATCTGCCAATGTGTCATTGAGCCCTATAAGGGACGCAGTGCATAATTATGCATCACTGGTTTGTCAAATCTCATTTGTCATGATGTATTTTTTTTGTTTCTAAGTAATTTTATATTTTACGTCATATGAGTTTTACTTTTGCTTCAAGGCTTGAGAAAATGGTGACAAAACTAGAATTTCAAGATACAATTTCAGTCATGCTATAATTTGTGTGAACTCAGGATGACTTTACCTAGCTACATGATGTACTAAGTACACCTGCATGCTCTTCTGAAAGCGCTTCGATTGTGTGTGCGTGTGTTAGTATGTGCACATGCACTACAAACATCTCCAAGAGGCAAAAATCCTCATGCGCTCAGAGGGCGCATGAGGAGCTATGCCTCTTGGAGATGCGCACATGTGTGTGTGTGTGTGTGTGTGTGTGTGTGTGAGAGAGAGAGAGAGAGGGAGAGAGAGAGAGAGACAGAGACGGAGAGAGAGACAGAGAGAGTTACATAATATTTAGAGTATTGCGTCACTGCCTGCGTGGTGACGGAGTTGCTTCTTTTAGGTCACCACCACTGTCTGACTTTCTTCAAAAGTTAAAGGTATTTTACTGTTTTAATATTTTTCTGAAAAGAATTAATGCTTACGGAAGAAGTTGAAAGGGTACAAAGCTAGCTAACGAACTCATCCAATGTCTTTCTCTACTTGAAAATGACAAAAATTATGGACTCTAATCTGGATCAACTGGTTCTTATAAATGGTATTTTATGTCTTCAATGAGACATCCAATTACAATATGTTCGGAGGCTCTCTTAGCCACCCCTTGAATAAAGTATTTTGCCAAGTTTCAAGCTTGTGTGAACAAAAATATCGGACATTCTCATGTCTACACACACACACACACACACATCCATAAGCACATATGGCACTTCGTGCCAAAAGTACGTTCAGCAGCAAGGTTAATCTTGCAAGGTTAATCTTGTTTTGTTTGTTTTGTAATTAAATTTGCCTCTCCATGACCTATCCTAAAAAGTCCCTTCTATAAATAGAAGGGACTTAAAAATCACTATCTACAACTGTAGTCCTCAGCTACCTAATCTCAGTCACATTGCATTTAGATGTCGGTAGTGCTTTCTGTTGCTATGATTCCTGCAAGAGTCATCACAACAAAATAAAAGTGCTACCAAGAGCCAAGGGATACAATCAACCTGAGAACCTCCATCTGCTACAACAGCATTGTTGATTTCTACACTTGTTTTACAGAAAACATCTCTCAACATGCATATTATTACTTTTTTTTTTCAGAAGTGCTGTCTTCTCATGCTGACAATGTCAACACTACTGAAAAAAAAATGGCAAAGGCCTTAACCCATTTCCCAGATTTCAGAGGTGTTATTTAACGACTATGTACCATTTGCAGGAGACGGACTACCCATGATAATTCAAGGGTAGTGCAAGATCAGCTTGGCGCCTTCAGGGGCGCCAACCTGATCTGGCACTACCCTTGAATTATCATGGTCAATACATCTCCTGCTGTAGGGCACTGGGGCTAAATGGGTTAAGCCTCACACGGGCCTAACAAATCCACACAAATAATTTAACCTTTGCGACCCTGACTTTTCCAACTGTCCCTCAAATGAGCAAGTGTTCAAGTGTCTTAATATGAGTAAAGGATTTTGTACCAGCAAAATACATGTTTTCTCCAAATGTAAACATTTTTTCACAGATTTGTCAACCTTTAATGACCTTGACTTTTGAAAGGGTTAACGAAATTTAGTATGCATAGGATGATGCAGCAGAGGTTCTCAGGTTGATTGCAACCCTTTTGGTTGTCGGTAGCATGCCATTATTATAAATAGTTGAAAGTTGTCTCATACCTTTAGGGCATTCTTTACCTAAGGATGTCGACTTCAGCCGCCGTGAGTTTACTTCCCCTAAAACACTATGGATGGCGAGATTCGCCCAGCCAAGGTTCACTTGCAGTGCATGTGATTGGCTGTTCTTGGAGCTGAATGTGTCATTACAAGTTGTTGGCATGTGCACCGAATCCAGAAATGAACTCCTCACTCATTCAGCCCGAAGCACATATTTCCCAAATTTTGGAGGCGTCATCTAACAACTATGCACCTGTTGCAGGAGATGGATCGACCATGATAATTGAAGGGTAGTGCCAGATTAGCTTTGCGCTGACAGGTGCCAAGCTAATCTGGCACTACCCTTCAATTATCATGGTTGACCCATCTTCTGCTGTAGTGTCAGGGCTGAATGGGTTAACAGAATTGCTTTGTGGCAGAGTACATCATACAGAAAAGTTACTTACAGTGTAGTAGGCTAAGAGTTAAATGGATTTATTGTGGATTAAAAAAAAAAAAAATTTTCACTGGAGAACAGTGGTCAGTATAATTATCACGATACCCAGGAGACATAAGTGAGACAAGTTTTTGAAGTGCTGTTAGAGTTGTAAAGAAAAATCACTTGGTAAGCAAATGGTAGTTGGGCTGACATCAGCCTAAGCTTTGGAAATCGCTGTGTTCCACATGACAGGTACAGACTTCCTTGTGTCTATTTTTAGATATGTCATTCTTGTCTTTACGAAGCAAAAGTTGCACTAAAGAAACACCAATAATAACAACGTCTAAATTATGGCAGGAATAGCATATCTGTACACCTTTTATGTGGGTTCATCTCTTTTTGTTCAAGTTTTCATTAATATTTTACTGTACTAACTGCGTATACTGAGGTAACTAGGGGGCAGTCTGCTTTGTTTACATTATGGCTGCCACTGTTGTCAGCGTGAGGTGGAGGCTGTCATCGCTTCTGATCATGGTTACATGCATAATATTAACACATCAACACAACAATACATGCTTTGTATTTATTGCATTCCATACTTTTGTGTTTGCAGTGCCTAAAACTATGGGAATCTGGATCCTGGCCCTACTGACCCCATGCCCAAGTTTAGACCTAACAAGACACCTGGCATACAGCTACCTGACTGCCGCACAAGGGACGATGTGAGGAGATACGTGACACCTGCCTGCTTCTTCAAGCTCTTCTTCACCCTGGACATCATTACCGGCATCTGTGAGTGGACCAACAACTATGCAAGGATGCATGGGCCTGATAAGCCTACCATCTATCAAGGCTGGAAAGACGTTACCACAGATGAACTGTATGTATACTTTGCGTTGCTCATGTACATGGCGATTGTGAAAGATGCAAATGAAGCTGCATACTGGTCGACCACTGCTCTGTGCCATGGACTGTGGGCAAGGAAATTCATGAGTTATACTCATTTCAAGGCCCCTCATGCCTTTGTGAAAGTGTGCAACTCTGCTACCGAGAACATTGTGTGCGATCAACTGTGTAAGGTACGCCTTCTTCATGACTACATCAAGGCCAAGTGCAAGAAACTTTATCAGCCGTATATGAATCTGTCTGTGGATGAGAGAATGGTGCGAAACTGTGGTAGATTCACATTCAGGCAGTTTGTGAAAGATAAGCCCACGAGGTATCAGGTATCTCTGTAGCAAGTTTGGGTTTGGAGTCGTAAATAGTAATTGAGAAAAAACATTTCTTGTCAAAATATGGCTATTTTACACCCATTTCCTGAGCTCTTGTGACCCTTGACCTTTCTGAGGGGTCAACCAAATTAGTATGCATAGAAAGGTCTTACCATCAGGTATCTCGATACCAAGTTTGGGTTTGAAGTTGTGAATAGTATTTGAGCAAAAATAAATTATGTCAAAAAATAGCTATTTTTGATATATTTCCTGATCCCTTGTGACCTTGACCTTTGTGAAAAGTCACTAAAATTGATATGTTTAGCAAGGTCTTGCCACAAAGTATCCTTGGGCCAAGTTTTAAGTCTGTAGCTTGAATAGTCTCCGAGAAAATGCCAACGTTAAAGTTTACCACGGAGGACGACGGACGGACAACCACTGTATGCATACCAAGGGGAACGACTCAGCGCTGGACAGACAGTTAGATCCCCTGCCCCCACCTATCAGGCACCCAATCGCCAGCCCACAGAGAAATACGCAGGTATAAGACAAGACGATCATCGGAATGCAGATGATCGTCTTGTCTTATACCTGCGTATTTCTCTGTGGGCTGGCGATTGGGTGCCTGATAGGTGGGGGCAGGGGATCTAACTGTTTGTCTGTCCAGCGCTGAGTCGTTCCCCTTGGGAATGCAGATGATCGTCTTGTCTTATACCTGCGTATTTCTCTGTGGGCTGGCGATTGGGCGCCTGATAGGTGGGGGCAGAGGATCTAACTGTTTGTCTGTCCAGCGCTGAGTCGTTCCCCTTGGTATGCATACAATTCTGCCAGCGCTAGCCTCACCTATTCTGGTTTGTGAAGACAACCACTGGCCCAGAATATAATCACTTTTGCTTCGCACGTGAGCCAAAAACATCTTTTGTCAAAAGATTGCTATTTTAGACCTATTCCTGAGCCCTTGTCACCCTTTACCTCTCCGAAGGGTCATCAAAATTAGTACGCATAGATAGGTCTTACCATCAGGTATCTCTGTAGCAAGTTTGGGTTTGAAGTTATGAACAGTATTTAATTTTAAAAAAAAACATCTTTTGTAAAAATATGGCTATTTTACACCTATTTCCTGATCTCTTGTGACCCTTGACCTTTCCAAGGGATCAACCAAATTAGTATGCATAGAAAGGTCTTACCATCAGGTACCTTTGTACCAAGCTTGGGTTTGAAGTTGTGAATAGTAATTATTTGAGAAAAAATAAATTATGTCAAAATATAGCTATTTTTGACATATTTCCTGATCCCCTGTGACCTTGACTTTTGTGAGAGATCACTGAAATTAGTATGTGACCGTGGGGCGGTCCATGGTGCAGCGGTAAAAGCGCCTGCCACCAAAGCTAGAGGTGCCAGGTTCGATACCCGGTTCAGGCGTCGGACTTTTCTCCTCTAGTAAGTGTCACCAATAATTCAGACGGACCGTCGGGGTTCTTTCTCCGGGTACTCCGGCTCTTCCTCCTCCACAACTTTGATATCAGTTTCAGCCCACTTAATCAAATTTTAAATATAAATGATTTGAATTTCCAAAACTTCAGTTGTTCGCTTGAGCTTGCCCTTAGTACCACGTGAATGTTCTGTGTTTATGTACAGTGTGTGAGTGAATGCGCATGATTCACGTAAGCGTGCTTGTGGGGTTCAATTCGCAGCAGCGCTTTGAGCCAATTTTCAATTGAGATATAGCGCCTATTTAATGCGCTGATTTATTTTATTTATTTATGTTTAGAAATGTCTTGCCACAAAGTATCCTTGGGCCAAGTTTGAAGACTGTGGCTTGAATAGCCTCCGAGAAAATGCCAACGTTAAGTTTTCCACGGATGATGGCGGACAGACGACCACTGACCCAAAACATTGACTTACTTTTGCTTTGCACGTGAGCCAAAAATCAGATATCTTAAAATGGGTCACAAAGAAGTACAAAATGGCAAAATCCCATCACAAAGGACATATGAAAACAACATTGGTACAGTTCTGATTGACCCCAATGTGCACACGGCCACTGGTACTGTAAACAGTACTGATGGCTGTTCACAGAACAGTGGCTGCATGCTCAATGGGGTTAATGAATCAGAACAAGATGCATATAAATAATACATACCAGATGCTTGATGTTGTCTAACTCTGGAATCGCGGTTCCTTGTCACATGACGGCGCCGCCACACCAGAAGAAGAACGCATGCAATGATGATGATGACAAGCACACCCAGAATGCATGGAAGCAAAATAGGTAAAGGAGGTCCTGAAACATTGACAATTCCATCACAGATTTTAACCCTTTGATTGTAGCACATGGCAAAAAGTGCTAAGGACAGCCAAATGACTGAGGCAGTAAAGAGGGCTGACACCAGCCACCAAGAAGTACAGATTCTCGCGAGTCCCAAGGTCTCATTTCCTGTTTCTGCACATGGAGGTCTGCATAGCTAATTGTCTGCTGCAAAATTCTACATGCTATGTTTGAAGTTATTCCCCTTTGCTTAGGTTTTCATCCTGATACACCTAATGCTGGAAAAAAATACGACTGATAGTTCAAGGATGGGGCCAGAATAGCTTGGCGCCTCAGGCGCCAAGCTATTCTGGCCCCATCCTTGAACTAAAATAGTTGATATATCTAATCTGTCATGTAGCCTTCATAGGACAAAAGGCAAATGTTACAAAATCAGCCTCAGAATGTAGTGGGTTAAACAAAGCATGAGGGATGGTGGGAAATTCTTTCAGGTTTAACCCCTTCACTGTCATCTTACAAAAATTACATCTTTTAACGTCTTATTGCCTGCCATAAGATTCTATGCCTCTTGCGGTTAGGTGGTGTTTGTGTTTCCCCGGAGTTCACATTTCTCTGGGAAAGGAGTTAAACAACAATAAATGCCTACCAGGCCTGGAAACATCGCCTGAGGGCAGGCTTGGAACATCGGCGATGATAACAGAAATAGGCCTGTGAAGGGTTATGCTGATACCGCACCCCTTCATGTCCGCGCAAACTGGCGTGTCCGCAGGTGTTATAAAAGTCTGCAATCAAAAGAAAGTCACCGCAATGATAAACAAAGAAATAACCCCTTCACTGCCAGTGGATTGTGCTTTTGAAATCACTGAAAATTCAGTGTCAGATATGTCCATCAAAGGAACACGGCTACAAAGTGGTTTCAGCAAGAGGCATAGACCCTCATGAGCCCCTGCAATAGCGGGGGCTCTTGCAGTTGGTTCGTTCTCACTTTTTCTCAGCAGTCAAGCAGTTACTATGTGACACCGCCAGATGACAAATTCCTACTAATCATCAACTGCGCAGCCGAAATTATTCACCGTGTTGGGCAGGGGTCTATTTTTGCTTTAGCAGACCAATGACTTCTTAACCCTTTTCATTCTGATACACCACTGCTTGAAATTAATTTCACTATGATAATTCCAAGCTATTCTGGCACCACCCTTGAACTAAACTGCATGGTCTATCTCCTAAGCAATTAAAAAAAAAAAATCAACCTCAGGATGTAATGAATTAACATGTCCCACTGTGTGTCATGCAACTGCAGTTGATTCCCCAGCTATTCAGTATCAGTAATAAAGCTTATAAATGTTCACAAATGAGCTGTATAAATCTGTGTCACTAAATGGATGCTTCTGTTGAATTTTTAAAAACCTGAAAGGTCCAGAGGAGCATATAATTTCTTATGGCAGGTAAGGTTTTAAAAAACCAGAATTCCGGCACATAACCGGCACAGAAGCACCCATGATAGGGTGACAGATGCACAGCTACACAAATGATTAACTCATTCAGCCCCAACACACCACAGCAAGACATGGATCCAGCATGATATTTTGAAGGCCCACTACGGCCGTAACTGTTCAAAGGTACACTTCTGTTACAAAGTAGTACCCAACGGAGAAAGAAACACGCTTAGAATAGACGGGTACAACACAATTTATTAATATTTCGGGTAAATACCCTTTGTCAAAATAGACAAACAAACAGAGAGATTAGCTGCTACTTATCTTCATGCGCAGAAGGAATGTGGCAAATGAAGTTTTTTTTTTTTTTAAGATCTCCACACATTGTAATAGTGATGATAAACATACATGGAAGCTCTACAATATCTAGACAAAAACTGTGACTGTGAATCGTGTAAAATGCAGTGAATAACACAACGAAGAGAGAAACACGCTGAAGCGCTGCAGCATGTTTCTTTCTTTGTTAGGGTTTTCTCTTTTTCAACGAAAGGCAGTTAGGTACTTGATTCTGATTATGATATATACCATTGGAATATTGCTTTCATTTTACTGTGATATTCCCGATCAATTAAAGTTATTGTGAAATTTTCACCATGTCGCAAATACTTATTCTTAACTCTCTCCTCTCCCTTTCAAATCTAGTAGTTTTCAAACAGAATGGTAGTAAATCGCCGGTGGGGTATAATTCTGCTTTGTGTGCGGGAAGTACTGTTCACGTAAGAGGAGTGAGAGTCACAAATATATCATTATTACTCCTGAATAAAAATGGCTTTGGGAATATTTTCAGCGCTGAGTATAAGAGTGTAGACTCTAAGTCTGCAAGAAGAAATGTATTCGTTATTTTGATCAAGAAGATTTGAGACATAATGATTTTGTGGCAACCTTTTACACGAATCACAGATCACGAGGATGATCTTTTGTGAGTCACAAAACATAAAACATGTCTCATGATTTTAGCCAATATCTCCTTTGGGGTGGGTCATTCCGACTGGCGTGTGTTACACCGGCTATTATCCCAGTGTGCAAAGGCATTTTTGCGCATTGGGATTTTTATAGTGTTACACAGACTGCTACTTTTATGATGTTTTACACAGGCTTTAATTTTTTTCTGGTGCATGTTACATCGGCTGTTACGTTTCTGGCATATGTTACATCGGCTGTTACTCTCCTGGACCGTGTTGCATCGGCTGTTACTCTTCTGGTGTGTGCTACGCTTGCTGTCTGGCGTGTGTTGTAACGGCGTTATTTTTTCCTGTGTGTGTTTACCGTCTGTTATTTTTCTGGCGTGTTTTTCACAGGCTATTATTTTTTCTGATGTGTGTTTTTCATTGGTTGTTACTTGTATGGCGTGTAATGCAACGGCTGCTGTGTTACCTTTCCGCGTTTAGTAACAGATGGTTATGAAACACTACACACAGGTCTAGATATGGTTCATTTAAACACAGGACAATCCAGTTCAGCACTTTTTGATAGCAAGTGCTTTGACAATGACTCCACTCCGTTCTATAAATACAACGCTTCCAGTACGAGAAACAGGTAAAAATAGATTGACTCGCCAACGGCTGGGCAGAATAAATAAGTGCGATTATGCATGTGCTTTTGCTGCATGTCCCAACTGCTGTTAAAGTTCATTAGGTGTGTCGACAAGGCATAACAAACACAAATCGTGCTGAAATGTGTCTTCAAATTTATGTGTAATGGTACTTTAACTTTAAGGCTGGTGTCAGAATACACCAAGCTATTCTGGCACCACCCTTGAACTATCATGCTCGATCTGTCTCTAGAATTGTCCTACAGTCCTTCAGAGGGCATCTTTAACATTTGGGGATTTCGGTCCTCGGGTAGAATGTGTTAAACATGTAAATGCAGTATTACAAAGTATAAAAGAAAGTAAATAATAAAAACCAGACAAATAAACACACAAAAAATGAAAGAGTACTTACAGTCACAATGTTGACCTTCCGTGGGATGTCAGAAATCTCCACTGATGGCAAGGCTGAACTGGCCTGGTAAAATTAACAAGATGGGATGAACCATAACCCACAAAGTCCCTTCTTTATGAGAGCTGTCTTCACTGTCAAGGGTCTCTACCTTTTGTCTTTGACTTGATTCTGATGTTGAAATGTCTCCTTTTGAAAAAGCCTTGCAGATGTGCCAATGTGTTATAGTGAACTCTATAAGGGGCGCACGCAGTGCATACGCGTCATTGGTTTGTCAAATGTCATTTGTCATGACATTTTTTTTTGTTTTTACGTCATTTTATATTTAACATGATAGGACATTTGCTTTCGCTTCAAGACTTGGGAAAAGGGTGACAAAACTAGAATTTCAGGGTACAATTTCAGTCTTGTTATAATTTGTGTGAAATCAGGTTGACTTTACCTAGCAACATACTGTACTAAGTACACCTGCATGCTCTTCTGAAAGCGCGTCAATGTGTGTGTATGTATGTGTGTGAGTACATGCACGCCCTTCAAACATCCTCAAGAGGCATAGATGTTCATGCGCCCTCCAGGCACATGAGGATCTATGCCTTTTGGAGATGCGCGCATATGTGTGAGAAAGAGCGAGCGAGAGAGAGTGAGAGAGAATTACGTTATATGTCTGCGTGGTGATGGAGTTGCTTCTTTTACGTCACCGGCACTGACTGACTTTCTCTAGAAGTCAAGGTTTTTTTTACTGTTTTAATTAGTTTCTGAAAAGAATTAATTTTTACTGAGGAAGTTGAAATGATACAAAGCTGATAACAAACTCTTCCAATGTCTTTCTTCAAACTAGCTATATGCAAAAGTTCAAGTAAATATGACAAAAATTACGGACTCTAATCTGGGTCAACCGACTTCCTATAAACAGTTGTTTATGTCTTCAATGAGACATTCAATTACAATATGCTTGGAGGCTCTCTTAGCCACCCACTTAAGAAAGTATTTCGCCAAGTTTCAAGCTTGTGTACAGGAATATCGGAGATTCTCTTGTTTACATACAAATACATACATACGGCGCTTTGCGCCAAATGTACGTTCAGCAGCAAGGTTAGCGTAACTAGACATGACGTAATTTGTATCTTGTTACTTCAATTGTTCCTCGCGCTGGGACCATACGGCGTTGAGGCGCGTCCCCTGGGTGGTGGATAGGGGGTCCCTCGTGAGAGGGGTGCACCGAATGAAATAAGGTGCCGTGAACCAACATGGTCTAAGGGAAGGTGACCCCGACAGAAAACCCCTGGTCCTCCTAGTAAGGGGGTTGGGCGTGGGGGTAGCTTCCCCACCCTGCAAAAAAGGAAATAGCTACAAAAACGCCGACGAAAAGACTAACAGTAATTCCTTTCCTGGAGGAGGAAGGTTCTTCTACTAGAAGACTTATGACGTCCTGTGGTGAAAGCCGGAAGTCTTCGGAAGCCACAGGACCGAGCCGCCTCTCTCTATCCAGGGATACAACCATGGGCACATGGAACGTCAAGACCATGTACCAGAGCGGCAAGGCCGCCCAGATAGCAGCGGAAATGCAAAAGTACAACCTTTCCCTGCAGATGGACGCAGTCTGGCCAGAAAAGGCTGTTAAGTGGGGAGATGGTTCTGTATTCAGGTCATGAAGAGGAAAATGCCCCCCATACAGAAGGAGTAGCACTCATGCTGTCACCAGTGGCACAGGGAGCGCTGATGGGCTGGGAACCTCTTGGGCCAAGAATTATAACAGCAGCCTTTAGAACCAAGAAAAAGCTCAAGCTGAACGTCATCCAGTGTTATGCGCCCACCAATGACAGTGACGAGGAAGAGAAACAAGAGTTCTACGACCGACTCCAGAGTGCCGTGGACAAATGTGCGGAGCGAGACATCACCATCGTCATGGGCGATTTTAATGCCAAAATAGGGGAGGACAACACCGGATACGAAGAGGTGATGGGGAGACAGGGACTAGGCTCGGAGATGAGTGAGAACGGGGAGAGGTTTGTAGACTTTTGTGCTCTAAACCGACTTGTCATTGGAGGCAGCATCTTCCCACACAGAAGAATACACAAAGCAACTTGGGTCTCACCTGACCATACAACAGAGAACCAAATAGACCATATCTGCATTAGCAAGAAATTTAGAAGATCCCTTCAAGATGTTCGAGTGAGGAGGGGAGCAGATGTCGCCTCAGACCACCATCTGCTTACCTTAAGAATAAAGCTCAAGTTAAAGAAAAGCCGCACAGAGACAACAAGAAGACAGCGCTATAGTGTAGGCCTCCTGAGAGAGACTGGAGTGAGAGAAGAGTTCAAACTGGTGCTGTTCAACCGGTTTCAAGCGCTACAGGAGCTAGTAAATGAAGAGGAGGCGGTCACCACAGAGCAGCAGTGGAAGGCAGTTAGAGAGGCGCTGAACTCAACCTGCAAAGACACTGTAGGGTTCAGGAAACACCACCACAAGGACTGGCTGTCGGCACAGACCTTGAAGAAGATAGAAGCGAGGAAGCAGAAGAAAGCAGCGGTCAACAACAGTCGCACGAGAGCAGCCAAAGTAAGGGCACAGGGGGAATACTCGGAAGCCAACCGCGAGGTGAAGAGGAGTATCAGGGCAGACAAGAGGGCCTACACAGACAGCCTGGCAGCAGAGGCAGAAAAGGCAGCAGGCAGCGGCAACATGAAACAGCTCTACGACATTACCAGAAGATTGTCGGGTAAGTATGGCCATACAGAAAGACCAGTAAAAGACAAAGAAGGCAAGCCTATTGCAGACAGAGCAGACCAACTCGACAGATGGGCCGAGTATTTTGAAGAGTTACTGAACAGACCTAGGACCCCCCCCCCCCCCCCCCCCCCCCCCCCCCCCCCCCGACATCCAGCCGGCAGAGACCGACCTACCCATCAGCTGTGACAGACCCAGCCGGGAAGAGATCAGAAAAGCAGTGGCATTTTTGAAGAATGGCAAAGCAGCAGGGCCAGATGGCATCCCAGCGGAGTCTCTGAAAGCAGACCTAGAGACAACAGTTGAGATGCTGTACCCACTGTTTGGAAAGATCTGGGAAGAGGAGGTGATGCCAGCTGACTGGAAGGAGGGGTACCTAATCAAGCTTCCCAAGAAAGGCGACCTCAGCAAGTGTTCCAACTACAGAGGAATCACCTTGCTGTCAGTACCAGGAAAGGTCTTCAACAGGATCATCCTAGAGAGAATGAAGAGCTCCGTTGACCCCCAGCTGAGAGACCAGCAAGCAGGATTCAGGAAGAACCGTTCATGTACAGACCAGATCGCCACTGTCCGCATCATCGTGGAACAGTCTCTTGAGTGGAGCTCCCCGCTGTACGTCAACTTTGTGGATTATGAGAAAGCATTTGACAGCGTGGACCGAGAGACTCTGTGGAAACTCCTACGACACTACGGTGTACCCACAAAGCTCGTCCGCCTGATCAAGAGCAGCTATGATGGCATGACATGTCGCGTGATCCACGAAGGGCAGTTCACCAGAGAGCTCCAGGTCAGAACTGGTGTCAGGCAGGGGTGTCTGCTGTCTCCGTTCCTCTTCCTACTGGCCATAGACTGGGTCATGAAGATGACCACAGAGCACAGACGAAGTGGAATACAGTGGACACTGTGGACACAGCTTGACCTCGATTTTGCAGACGACTTGGCATTACTGTCCCACACTCATCAACAAATGCAGGACAAGACCACGAGGCTTGCTGACATCTCGTCCCAAGTGGGCCTCACCATTCACAAACAGAAAACAAAGACAATGAGGCTGAACGCAACCAGGGAAGAACCAGTCTTGCTTGCTGGCACCCCGTTGGAGGAGGTGGAGTCCTTCACCTATCTCGGGAGCATCATAGACAAAAAAGGCGGCACTGATGCAGATGTCAGAGCACGAATCGGTAAAGCCAGAGCAGCCTTTCTCCAGTTGAAAAAAATGTGGAGTTCCAGAGAGCTGTCACAACACACCAAAGTCCGGATTTTCAACTCCAATGTAAAAGCAGTTCTCCTATATGGAGCAGAGACATGGAGATTGACAAAAACCACAGTCAACAGAGTACAGACCTTCATGAACAGTTGCCTTAGAAGAATTTTGAAAATCCACTGGCCAGAGAAGATCAGCAACGTCAGACTCTGGAAGAGAACAGAGCAGATAACAGCAGAGAATGAAATTGGGCGAAGAAGATGGGGATGGATCGGTCACAGTCTGAGAAAGCCAGCTTTCAGTATCACTAGGCAGGCATTGTCATGGAACCCCCAGGGAAAGAGGAAAAGAGGTAGGCCGAGAAACTCCTGGCGTCGAGACCTCCAAGCAGACATCAAGAGACTGGGAACCACCTGGAGTAGAATCGAAGGAGAAGCACAGGACAGGAGTTGCTGGAGGTCTCTCGTCGACGGCCTATACCCGGGTAGGGGTGACAGGCGTAAGTAAGTAAGTAAGTAAGTACTTCAATTGTTAGAGGTTTAGCCTGCCCGCCTTTGACATCATGGACATGCTATTAAATTCGCCCCAGCGCGACCCGTCCTAAAAAGTCCCTTCTACAAATAGAAGGGACTTAAAAAAGGTACAATAATAATCAAATGAGCTTCACTGTCCAAATCACAAATGCATGCACATAAATCACAATGTAATCACTATGCATGTTGGGCTCTGCCAACATCAGCCTGAGGCTCTTTCCCTTTTTGGGCTCAAACCATATAAATTGCAGAACTATCTACTGCAACCCACCTCTTTCCTGATTTCCCAGTCTCCACTTGTGACCCGAAGCACGTAGTTGGCAACTCCTACTATGGGGTCAAACACCACATGGATCTGAGAGGGGGAGAGCCATGCAGCTGCCACAAGCCTCATGGAGTCGTTGACTACATCTGAAGACAAGAAATTCATTCTTGATTAACTACTTCTGTGTTAAGTTTAATACCATGCAAGCAACCAACAATAAACATGTAATGAAATGAAATGTATTTAAAAAAATAAAAAATAAAATAAACAAGAACGGCAAAGCCCTCTAGGCTCACGTGCATGACCGAAGAAAGGGGTTGGCATTTGTACCTGCAAAATCCATGTTTTCTCAAAATATACACATTTTTCTCTTTTGTCAACCTCCCTTGCCCCTTGACCTTTTTTTACCCATGACCTTCTTGAGTACTGGTATAAGCCAAACTAGTATGCACAGAAAGGACTCATCATCAGCTACCTTTCTGAATGAATCTGAATGAAAAGTTTTGCAAAATCCTCATAAAAACAAAAATTCTACAAAAACAGACTTTTTCATATCATTTGCTGATCTCTTGTGACCTTTGACCTTTGCAAGACATCATCCAATTTAGCATGTATTGGAAGTTCTTACCATCAGGTGTCTGTGAACCAGGTTTGGGATGCAAGTTGTAAATAGTATTTGAGAAAAAACATTTGTTTTCTCAAAACACATCACCGATGGTATTACTGTTAGGAATGTTACCTAGCTAGCCTAATTTTAGCCAGAATTTGGTTGTGTCCGTATAAGGGAGTGTTGGCAGGAGAGGGGCGCCATAGACCAGGCCATAACCCGAGTAGCCTCCCCTTAGTCCCACCCGGTACGAGAATACCCGTCATACCTCGGTTTAGTTCTTAGCTAGCCGGTAGATGGTTGTGTCTGTGCGTCGCTCTCGTTTCCTACTGTGGCCAGTCGGCTTGCGACTTCCTTACTGTTCTCATTCACTCCTTGGAGCTTACTCGAGTGTTGTGCCTGGAACTGTTGAACTTGGAGCTCACGCTTTGTGACCGGTCGGCTCGTGACTTGCCTTCCTGTTTTGGACTTTGCCTGCCGGCGACTTCCGTTCGTACGGACTGGGAGCCCTCTCGGCTTGTGCCTTGCTCTGGTTCGACCCCTACATGCCTTGCCAGTCGTGCCTGTGACGACTTGGACCCGGGGCGTTGCTGTGAGTCCGGTGGACCTCCCGACCTCGCTTCAACAGGCGTGGGTTTGTTCCTTCCTCCGCCACGGCCAGGTAATATCTCGGTGAATGCCCTCGACCGGCGCTCAGGGGATGGGAAGAGCGCCGAGCGTCGGCACGCGCTGTGCACTCGTTTTCGTTTCACCCTCGTGCGCGGTATTTTTATGGCGCGGCCTCGGCGGCCATGCTCGCTCGTTCTTCTTTATGGCCTTTCTGTTGCAGTTACCAGGTACGTACCTGCACGCAATGTGGCGATTTCAGTGGCCCGGTGACGAGCATGTGGCCTACCTGCCCTGTTCGGGATGTGAGTCAAAGAAAAGAATAAAGAAAGGGACGCATCCCTGGACTGTGGGTGCCCCCTGGCTGGAAGAAAGATGGTCCCAGCTGTGGGGATCCTACCGCCGTGAACGCCCGACTCCTATCAGAGTGCGACCGCCAGTGCCTGCCCAGAGTGCCACGGTTGGTCCCAAGACAGTTCCAGTGACTGTGATGACCCGGGCCAGTAGAACTAACAAGGCGCAAAATTTCGCGGAGGACCCTAGTAAGGTTCCCCTTACCGTGACGTACAGGTCAGTTACCACTGCGCACTATTCCATGCAGGGGGTGTCGGACTTACCCCTTACCGTGACGAAAAGGACCAGTTCTACTACTATCGGGCAGACGTCGGCACCCGAACATACGACACTCCTAGCCCCTGGCCAGACGGCGAAATGCAGACCTGACAAACAGAAGGTGTCACGCTCGGTGCTTTGGACGGAGAGGCTCGCACCGGGATCCAGCCCCACAATGACTGCTCCGCTGCCTGCTCGCAGCCCAGTGTGGAGCGACCACGGCCAAGGAAGCTTCCTAGGCGGATACAGCACCGGCTCCCGACAGCGTGGACAGACCCGGATCGGCTGCTTCCAGAGTTCGCGATCGCCACAGGCCTGCTGCACACTCCACATCGCTTTCCCAGGTTAGTGTAGGGGTTCTTTTTTCTAGCACACGGTTCATGGGGAGCAGCCCTCGCTCCAAGGCAGTCCTGAGAGGCGAGAGACGACCCCACGTCGGTTCCCGACCGCCGCCATCACCCGCGCTCGGACAGTTTGACTGACTCTAGAAGCTCCCGAGCCACGCAGAGATGAGGGACGGGACAGGAGCCGGCGACGACGTACCTGTACAGTGGGGACTCTACGCTTTGGTAGGACCGGCTCGACTACCCTTCGCCGTTCCAGTTCACGGGACCGCCCGCCGAGACGGCGCTCTTCCTCCCGGACGTCGCGGGACTTCCGTCGCCAACCAGGTCTTCTTCCCGGATGAGAGCAGACTTGATTCGGTCCACCTACGTTTCCTGTTCCTCGCGCCGCAGCCGCTCCCCTTGGGATCACCGTCTTGCCTCTCACTCTTTGGCATCCTCACTTGGATCCCCTCGTGCCTCAGCGGATGACGACCACCTCCCAGGAGGCTTCCCTTTGCGTCGCACCGTTGCAGCACCTGCCTTTGTGGGTCCCTTGGAGGAGCTGGTCAACCATGTTCCCCCCGCGTGCGTAACGGACGACTCCTTCAGCTTACCGCCAGAGGACTCCATTTCCGCGTTGCTCGAACTTGACGGCGCTTCCCCTACTTGTTGCTCGCAGTCTCCACACGTCATCGATGCTCCGCCAGCTTCGCTGAACCATAGGATGGAGATCCTTCGGGCCTTGCTCGAAACTGCTTGCCTCTTCGCGGTGTGTCTTTCCAAGAAGACAGCGTTGGCCTTTTGGACTCCGTGCTCCAAGCCCAGCGCTTCAAGTCTCTTCCGCAACCTCCTGGGTACCAGGACCTACGCGACGCCTTCTCCTCTCACCCGCTTCAGGGCGCCTTGCAAGACTCCGGCTGCTTCGCTGACGACAGGTGGCCGGCAGACCTGTCTTTGGCCTTCCAGCAGAGGTGGTATGCGGGACTTCGCAGAGCTTCGCCTGCCCACTCATGGTGGTGGACCCCCCGGCGCTGTCCTGTGCTGGCTCTCTTCGACGACGTGATTCTGCTCCTGGTCTTGCGCGACCGCTTCCCTCATCCGCATTTCCCTGGCCTCTGTGGAGTTCATGGACCTGGGGACGCAGTCCATTGTCCGTCGCATTGTGGAGGCATGGAGTCCTACTTCTCACTGCTTTGGCCGACATCCTCGCCTTGGCTGCTCCGACACCGGGCCGCTTTCCACACCGATGTCTACGCCTTGGCTGCGGCTGCAAACGGCGATCTGATGCGTCGAGATACTGTCCTGCATGCTTGCTTGCTGCCAACCGTGCTGAAGAATCAGCTACGCAGGGCGCCTCTTGGTGGAGATCTCCCTTGGCCCTCCTGGCAGACCGTTTAGGAGGCTTTTTAGGACTGGTGGCCCAGCCGCGTTGATCCGACCCGCCTTCCGGCAGCCCGCAGAACCGCGAGTCGCCCCCTGCGTACCGCCAGACCCTCCTCCACGACTTGGTCCAGCAGAAGGGGACCACCAGGAACAAGACCATGTGGGATGGAGCCGCCTTCCTAAGACACCGAGGTGGGCCGTCTCGCCGGACCTCAGTAGACCGATGGGCAGGGACCTCTCGTCCACGGAGATGCAGTTCGAGGTGAGCGCCGTCGTCGCATGGTTGACAGCGTTGGACGTAGCAGTATTCCAGGGACACTGATGCAGGACGTGCGGGCAGACCGTCGGGCTGGACTGGCAGGGACCACTCTTCCGCGGAGGCGCAGGTTGTCCTCTGCGCCGGAACTAGTCAGCTGGCAGCCGAGTAATGGAGGCGACAGCTCTGTGACACCGACGGCGTGGTCCCAGGAACGACACTGGCAGCCTCTTCCCAGCGTGCGGCAGATGGCTAGGAAGTAAGTAGTCTACATTCATAGGACTAGGTGTCAGCGAGGGGAGAGGACTGGTCCGACCGACATCGCTGCGTGCGCCGACATCGCTCTCCTCGGGTTAGTGGATGCAGTTCAGTTTTACACGCCTGCTTGGACGAGTCTTCTCGTCTCTTCGCATCCTTCGCCTGGTGGAGTGCTACCCTCCGGCATCGCTTGGCTTGGTCTTCGCTCTGTGGCGGCCAAGCACAAGTCTCTTCCTCAGCCGACAGGTTCGGAACCTAGCGGAGGCAGTTCACTCGTTGGCGTGGAGACAACTTGGAGTACTGCCGTTCTTCGGCGCCTGTCCAAAGTAGATGGGAACCGGCCTGTTGTGCAGATACACGCCCGGCAGTGGATGAGAGTGCGCTGGTGCAGGCAGGGCGCAGCCAGTGGTCCGACGAGGATGGAACAAGAGCCTTCCTGTTCCACGTCTCGCTGGTGTGAACGGGAGAGGACGCTGTGGAACCATGCAGCCTGGGGTGCGAGTACCGGGAGATGAGACGCGGCGACAGAATGGCAGGACCTTACAGTCGTAGACTTTGAGGTGGTCCCGCGGCAGTACAGTCGACTCTTACTCGTACCCAAGCCGGCGGATATGGCGGCCGATCTTCGACCTGACAGCTCGGAACAAGTTCTTCAGCGTCGCGACAGGGTGGAGACAGACAGAGTCCTGAGGGCAACGGTGCGTCTCCAGGACTTTTGTTACAGCTGGAGGACCGACGTCGAAACCAGTTGGCAAGCATTCAGCGGATGGCAAGGGTTCCTGCGCGCGATTCTTCGGCGACTAGGCTGATTACGCTACGGGACAGGTCCTATGTGGTTCCTTCGTGCGGATTCCAACGAGGATGGAGTTCGTGACCGTCCTGTTCGAGTAGGACTCCCAGTAGGACGGGAGCAGTGCAGAGTAGGAGCGACCCTCAGAGCCTTACTTCGGGTTGACTGTTAGGAATGCTGGCACGCCAGCGGATCGCTTTTCAGCCTGACACTTCATCTGCTTGGAGAGGAAGTGATACGGCTGGTTCGGGAGAGGATTGAAGTACACATGGGAGATGCTAGTGCTCTTGAGGCCAGCTGCGCTTGGAGTCGTCGCTATGGCCAGATCTTCCAGCTTCCCTGCTCGCCATCGAGATTCGAAATTCTGAGGTTATACGTGTGGTTGTCCGACAATCCCTCTTGCTAGAGGCTTGCGGCGGATATGGTAGTAGCGCAGGCTGCAGCCACGAGGAGAGCCGCTCGTCGGCTACGAAGGTAGCTGGGCATTTTCCTGGTCTGGTGCGCCTCGTCACTTCACCAGTCGTGGTCATCTCTTCCCCACATGCAGCTCCCCACTCCTCGCACGATGCTCAAGCAACCGCGACAGTCGCCGTACCAGCCGTGCCCAGAACATCTCCTCCTCCACGCCTGGAGATCGTGCAGCAAGCCCTCTACCGCAGAGGCTTCCCTAGTGCGGCAGTGGATGCTATCACAACAGCCCACAGTCCTTCAACCAGACGAGTTTCAAGGGGAGATTACGAGTGCGGTGTGACGGGTGTGGCGACAACCTTCTCTCCCCACGGACTTGACAAAGCCCCAGCTGGCGGAGTGCTTCCTCTGGCTATTCAACGACCAGGGACTGGCTCCGATTACCTTCGGGGCTACCTAGCCATGATCGCTGACACCTACCGGCGCTTGCGCGGGTCCGACCCTGGTAGCTGCAAGACCTCGCAGATCTGATGGTCGCTTCGGTCAGCAACGCCCGGCTCTGCGTTCGCTCGTGCCAAGATGGGTCTACCATGGGTGCTTCCGTGGCTCAACTCCGTCCGTCTGAACCTCTGCAGTTGGCGCGCTTGATGGATGTAACTCGGAAGACCCTAGCTTCAGCCTCCAGGGTCAGTGAACTTCATGTGCAGTTGACACACCCAGTTGCTTGCAGTGCCGGACGGACGGCTCCGTGCAACTGCTACCTGATCCTGGCCAAGACGCGGTCTCCTTGACGGCCCCACAGATGATGGCTATTCGCCCTTCACGTGTGACAGGCTCCACCCGGGAGACCAGACTACAGAACCCGGTGAAAGCCTTACGTGTGCACCTGCGCCGGACCGAGCCTCGGCGCAGAGGACGTACCCGCCTGTTTCTCCCTTTGTCCCCAGGTAGACATGACATCTCTTCCCAGACCATCTCCACCTGGATCCGTTGGGTGATTCGCTCAGCCTACCAGGACCTCGCCCCATATGCAGCCAAACGTATGAACATCAGGGCGCACGAGGTCAGAGCCACGGCCGCAAGTCTCACTTCGACCGCAACTGCGCAGTCAAGGTCTTGGTGGCGGCTGTGGGATGGCGAGCTGAGACCACATTCAACCGCTTCTACCTGAGGGACCTCTGTGCCCAGCGGCAGAACCTCTCGCTCGTGGCAGACTTCGCAGCAGCGCAACACTCCCTCCCAGCGCCATAAGCGCCGCAGGTATCTTAGCTAAAATTATCGGGAGTTTGCTACAGGAGGGCGGGCCTGAGGGCAGTGTCGTTGGCATTAGGGGCGCTATAGCGGCACCCACCTCCTCTTCGGAATTCTTCTTAACAGTAATACCATCGGTAATGTGTTTGAGAAAAGAAATGAATTTTTCTTTAAAATGAATTTTTGGGAAAAATACTTACCGATGGTATTACTCAGGGGTCAAAACACGTGCTGGGGAAAAAGGCGGAAACAAAGGGGGCGGGGGGGGCAAGCGAGACATTGATTCCGGGGGCCGAAAACTCAAACAGCAGGGGGGGGGGGGGGGGGGGGGGGGGGGGGGGGCAAGCGAGACATTGATTCCGGGGGCCGAAAACTCAAACAGCGGGGGGGAGGGGGCAAGCGAGACATTGATTCCGGGAGCCGAAAACTCAAACAGCAGGGGGGAGGGGGGGGGGGGGGGGGTACGCGCGAAGAATCACGGTACACAATGTTGCTCACTTCCACCGATTCTAGCTTCAGAATGTGCTTTTATATCCGTTCAAACATGTCAAGCGAGCGACAATGTGTCCTACATCGCTAGACGCCATCTTGGAAAAACGAAGCTTGCCTAAAGTTAACGATAAACGAATCTGACAACTTGTGGACCTGCACCGTTTAAGAACCACGAGCGTTTCAGATTTTTTACGTTTTCTTTTTTTTCCACGCGGAATTGCCTTTTTTTAAACAGCGGATTTTGTAAAATTAACGCTGATATCCTCGGAAAAGCGGAAGAGTTTGACCCCTGATTACTCGAAGGTCCCTCCCACCTGCCCCGCTTGCCGCCAGTTCGCTAAGAAACTAAACTGAGGTATGACGGGTATTCTCATACCGGGTGGGACTAAGGGGAGGCTACTCGGGTTATGGCCTGGTCTATAGCGCCCCTCTCCTGCCAACACTCCCTTATACGGACACAACCAAATTCTGGCTAAAATTAGGCTAGCTAGGTAACATTCCTAACAGTAATACATCGGTAAGTATTTTTTTCAAAAAATTCATTTTAAAGAAAAATTCATTTTTTGTCAGAAAATGGCTACTTGTGACCTATTTCCTGATTTCTTGTGACCCTTGACCTTTCTGAGTGGTCATCCAAATTAGTATGCATAGGAAGGTCTTACTAGCAGGTATCTCAAAACCAAGATTGGTTTTGAAGTTGCTAATAGTATTTGAGAAAGAAAGAAAAAAACATCTTTTGTGAAATATGGCTATTTTGGACCTATTTCCTGATCTCTTGTGACCCTTGATCTTTCTGATGGGTCAACTAAATTAGTTATGCATAGAAAGGTATCTTTGTACCAAGTTTGGGTTTGAAACTGTTCATAGTATTTGAGAAAAAAAAGCAATTATGTCAAAGGCAATTTGGACCTATTTCCTGATCCAATGTGACCTTGACCTTTAAGGCAGGTCACTCAAATTGGTATGTAGTAAAACTGTTGCCGCTAGGGTTTCACGTGAAAGAAAAACAGAAGATAGTGGTAGAAAACCCTTTAAAATAGAAACAAATAACGACGTTTCGGATCAAAGATCCTTCCTCAGGTGACATGGAAACAAACGTAGAACAGAAAAGAACACCAGAAAGAAAAGACGTCATCCTGTATAGAGAGAATTTAGAATGACGTAAAAAAAAAAAAAAAAAACCACACACACACACACATAATGACGCAAATACACATGCACAAAACACGTAGCACAAAACTTACGTCTATATACATACACGTCACTGCATACATTCGCATTCACTCGTGCCTACTGCAGCTCACGCACATGCACACACACACACACACACACACACACACACACACACACACACACACATACACACACACTCAAAGGTAGCATATGTGTGTGTGTGTGTGTGTGTGTGTGTGTGTGTGTGTGTGTGTGTGTGTGTGTGTGTGTGTGTGTGTGTGTGTGTGTGTGTGTGTGTGTGTGTGTGTGTGTGTGTGTGTGCGTGAGCTGCAGTAGGCACGAGTGAATGCGAATGTATGCAGTGACGTGTATGTATATAGACGTAAGTTTTGTGCTACGTGTTTTGTGCATGTGTATTTGCGTCATTATGTGTGTGTGTGTGTGGGTTTTTTTTTTTTTTTTTTTTTTTTTTTTTTTTTTTTTTACGTCATTCTAAATTCTCTCTATACAGGATGACGTCTTTTCTTTCTGGTGTTCTTTTCTGTTCTACGTTTGTTTCCATGTCACCTGAGGAAGGATCTTTGATCCGAAACGTCGTTATTTGTTTCTATTTTAAAGGGTTTTCTACCACTATCTTCTGTTTTTCTTTCAAATTGGTATGTTTAGAAAGGTCTTGCCAAAAAGTATCCTTGGGCTAAATTAAAGACTGTGGCTTGAATAGTCTCCGAGAAAATGCCAACGTTAAAGTCTAATACAGACGATGGATGACAGCGGACAGATGACAGATGGACGACCACTGGCCCAGAACATAGACTCACTTTTGCTTAGAACGTGAGCCAATAAAAGGATCAAAAAACATCTATCAATGAATAAAATGTTTCAATGTATCTTTGTGCCATGTGGCTGAGTGTACACGCACCAAGGAAGACAATGGTGTAGTTGAGCAATGCCCCTGATGGGAAAGTGGTCAGGCCCAGGTAGTAGTAGATCTCAGGATAGGCGTACCTCAACCCAATGCCAATGCAGTCATAGCTGATCTCACCCTACAAAATATAAAATACAAAAGGCAAGTTAACCTCCACTTGTGCATGCAGCCAATGGTACTGTAAACTGTACCAGTAGCAGCATGCATGAGAGGTTTATTTTATTGAACCCTTTGGGTGTCGGTAGCAGTTTCAGTGGCGATGATTCCTGCAGGAATCATCGCAACTAAAACCATTACTGACACCCAAAAGATTATTTTTTTGTTTTTGTTTTTTATCAATATGTATTTCCTTTCTTTTTTAACCCATTTAACCCGATGGACAAATTAGTCAGGGCTAAATGGGTTACAAGTGTGTGGGTGTTGGGGGGGGGGGGAGGGGGGGGTGGTGTTGGGGGTGGGTGGTGAGGAGAAGGGCGGGGGAGGAAAAGCAATCAACTTATCAACAAGCTTGAATCAAATCACACTTAAATCACTTCATAAATCCTCAAGATGCATCGGTGTATCTTCACGTCATGATAACAGAAAAAGGTGATGCTTACTTTGTGTGATGAAGCTCTATGCCCATGCATAGGTTGGTTGGTTAGTTCGGGGTTTAACATCCACGGCACCGAAGTGATAATGGACGGCCCTGACGGGGCCGGGGAAGGGGGAGGGGGGGCGGGGTGGTGGTGATGGGGGACATGGAAATCTATTTCCTATGGAGTACGACCTGAACACTGATCAATAATTGATCAGGAGCACTGCAATTGTGGCACTTTGATTTACCAGGACCTTTCAACGGACATGCCCATGCAAAGAGTTCACACAGGGTTTTTGTATGGTACGGTCTTGTCAGCGGTTTGTCTTGTGACAATATCCCGTGTATGCTCAAGGCCACGTGCAATCATAGGGAAGCGTTTTGCAGGGGGATTTTAGCAAGGGTTCAGGCGAACAGATCTGTAGGGAATTCAGTATGGGCTACTCTGTCAGTGTGGACGGACATATGTTGGATATGCTAGCTGTATTCCAAGACTCTGAAACCTAGAATTCAGGTATGTTTTTATATGTATTATCGACAGCTGCTGCGTTAAAGATAGTATGCATTAGTAAGTTTCAATCGGTTGTGTTGCGTTGATTTGGTTCAGTTATGTCGATTTGGAATTCGTTGAGATAACCGGTGATTTTCCTATGTAGTTATTTACCGAGATGGATAACTAAGGAATGTGAGGTGTGTATGTCTAAGTCGTTTATGAAGGTAGTACATGGTTAAGTATAGTCTTTTCCAATGTATGGAATAATGTATGGCGAGAGTGTCAGGTTATAGTCTGTTTCAATGTAGTGACAGAGTTATGGTGTGTTGTGAAGGTAGTTTATGTTATGAAGCACGTGTGTGCGAATGAATGTGTGAGGTTACGTAAGGTACCTCATATTATCCAAGTTGTGTGTGTGTTGCAAGTGTTATGATGTTAGGACTTTGTGTACAGAGTTCTTGTGTGGAGCGGAGCAACATGACGCTGAGATGTCAGTCAACGGAGGCTGCTCCCGGAGGACCTAACGTGAGGTCATTAATTTTTACCACTCGAGGAGGGAGTGACCGGTGCCTAGACACCCAGATCATCACAGACTGCGTTACGGGAGCAAGTCAGGAGGATGTCCACGGTACGAGAAACGTGGGACTACTCAGAAGCGCGCGATGCGAGGAACTACACGCCTAGACATGGAAGGTCAGAACGTTGCAGAATGATAACACCAGTGAAACAGGTTGGATTGTGAGGACAATTACCTAGCCTGGCTTTTATGTTGTGTATGTGTATGCGATGTTGATGTGCGGTAGTGAGAAAGTATGGTGTATAGAATCTTTTGAGTGTTTTTGTTGTTTATTTTCATAAAAGGCCATAGAAGAAAGAGAGATAGTGTTTGTGTTATACCGCGTGAATGCGCCCGACTGAGTCAGTGGCGGTGTATGCTTCTGTTGTGCTGAGAGTCTGTACGTGCGACTGGGGATTGATTGATTGATTGTACATTGCTTAACGTCCTGACAGCAACAAGGCTTTCTCAGGACGTGCCTGCACTGCTTGTGAAAAAAAAAAAATAAACAGAATATTGAATGTATGTCGCCAGCCGGTCAAATACGTTAAATAAACCTAACACATGGGCCTAAATAAAGCGAAGACCATTTAGCAACACACATCCAATATCAAGAGCTACAGGCATTGCAGACAGTAGGGAGAGTTTTAAAAAGGCAAATACATGTGAATGGACAAAGGGTAGACATAAACACATGCCCCAGAATAGAGAGGAAAACCCACCCTGTGGGGCTGACCAGGGTGACCCTGGGAACGAAAAAGTAGTTAACCCCACCCAAGTCCCCCAGGGGGAGTCTGTGTATGTTACACTTTGTGCAAATACCAACAAAACTAATGCTTAAAACCTTACCAATCTAAACAACCTTGTCAATCTAGAAACAAAACAAAAACTGAAATTTGTTGTTGTGTCTTTAAGATACACAGTTAACTTTTGGCCATCGGTCTTTTTTTATATCTTTTGCCGCTGTACTGGAACGCACTCCATTTCCATGTCCGTCACAGTGTTTCAAAAGATGTTTTTAAATCTGCGCTAAAAACACACCTTTTCCAACTCCATTACCCCACTGATTAACCCATTTAGCCCAATGCCCTACAGCAGGAGATGTATTGACAATATTTCAAAGGTAGTGCCAGATTAACTTGGCGCCTGAAGGCATCAAGCTGATCTGGCACTACCCTTGAATTATCATGGTCAATACATCTCCTAAAGTCTGCAGGTGACACCTCCAAAATTCTAAGAAATGCGCCCGGTGGGGTTAAATGGGTTAACACTGACTGCGGAGGATTCTGCTGTAGTTTTGCTGTGGTGCCTGGGATGTGTGTGTGTGTGTTTAATACTGTAATTTTATTTCTGAAATGTGTAAGGTGCGAGAGCTCTGTCTGAGATTAGGCACCATAGAAATCACCATTATTATTATTACTATTATTATACAAAAGATATAACCAGTCATGACAACTTTTTTAGGGGCCTACACCAAACATGTTCATGTTAAAGGAATTTCTCCTGGCAATAAACAGTTAATAGTTCACAGTATCTCTTACCAGGCGAGCGTTGACCAGGCGCTCCATAGTTTTACATAAACATGATGTCAGAGCGATAGGCCGGTAGTTGCCCGGGTCGGGAGGATCCTTACCCGGCTTGGGGATCGGCACAACCACAGCCTGGTGCCAAGCCGGCGGAAAATGGCCAGTTCTCCAGATATGGTTAAAGGCCTTGAGAAGTACAAGGAGTGACCTCTCAGGCAGATGCGTTAGGAACTGATAGTGGATGGTATCTAGGTCAGCAGCAGAGTTATTACATTTCTGCAAGGCTTGCTGCAATTCTGATAATGAAAAAGGGGCATTATAGTCTTCCGAGTTATCGAACTTAAAATCACAAATACGAGACTCTCGCTTCTCCTTCTCTCTCTGGAAGAAGGGTGAATAATGCTCTGTTGAAGAATTATGAGCAATGGTGGAGGCAAGCAAATTGGCCACAGCTTTTTTATCTGTGACCAAGCTGGCACCATCTCTAAGATGGCCGACAGAAGCCGAGCCACCCCTGCCCCTAATTCCCCGAACAGCCTTCCAGACTTTCTGGGACGGAGTCCGAGAAGTTCAAGATGAGACGAAGCGTCTCCAGGAAGCACGGCGTTCACGTTTAAAAATGTACCGGGCTTTCACCCTGTCTTTTAAAGGTTAAATTATTCACTTGTGACGGATTATGGAAAGCACGTCGCTGAGCAGATTTGCGCACTTTTTGGGCCTTAAGGCACTCTTCATTGAACCATGGTACTCTCGGCTTCCGAGGGACTGATGCGGAAGTTTTAGGGACGGTTTCACCCACTACGTCCAACAAAATAGTAGTAAAAGACGAAACAAGCTCTTCAGCTGACATGACCACCTCCTCTGTAATACGAGACTGACAGAGGGAGGCGAACAGAGGCGAGTTAGCTTTCTTGAGATTCCAGCGCCCCACCGGTGGATCTTCCCCACAGCTGACTGATGACAGGACTACTGGGAAGTGGTCACTACCACACAGGTCGTCGTGGACCTTCTAGTCAAAGTCCAGCATGAGTGAAGGATCACACACAGTGAGGTCTAGAACAGAACTAGATCCTGAACCTGGGATAGAGTAGGTAGGTGAGCCATCATTAAAAACACATAGGTTAAGTTGAGAAAAAACATCTTCTAGCATTTGACCTCTGCCATCATAGTGGTCACTACCCCACAGGTGAGCGTGACTGTTAAAATCTCCCATGAAAATAAAGGGAGGGGGCAGCTGATCTACCAAGTTAAAAATATCATGACTACAGACCCGCAGGGATGGTGGCAGATAAATACTGCATATGGTTATAGTCTTCTTTAAGGTAACCAGAGCTGCGACAGCCTGAAAACAGGTGTCAACACTAACAGGGCTACATAAAAACTGGTTGCTAATGAGAAGAGCCACTCCACCCGAGCGTCTCTCAGAATCAGAACCTTTATGGATAGCATTAAAACCATTAAAGGAGACAGGGTCAGAAGTCTTCAGGTAAGTCTCCTGAAGAGATATTACCGAGGGGTTATAGGACTCGACTAGAAGGCGTAATTCTTCAAAGTTGGTGTGAAAACCACGACAATTCCACCGAAGCAGAGAGTACATGGTTAGGTTTTATGTGTAGGAGAAGAGTTCCTTCCCCCCTTTTCCTGTGCTTTAGAAGGAGTCGAAGAAACAGAGGGGGGTCGACTCCCGGGCCTCCTCTGGTTCCTCGGAGATGAGGGGGGGGGGGGGGGGGAGAAGCTGCCACAGCACCAGCTACGACAACCTCCACCCCCTCCATCTGTTCCTCCAATGCAGCATATTTGTTTTGAAGGGGGACATCAGTGTCCCCCTTCTGGGCCCATACGCACAGCGGTCCCGTAACTTTCTTAGACTTCTGGGCCGGGGCAGCGTTCCTGCCGCCATAGTTGGCGGCCTTAGAAGGCTGACCAGAGCCAGAAGCCTTTGTAGTAAGATTGACAGGTTTGGGTGGGGGCTGAGGCTTAGGGGCAGCAGAAGGCGGTGCCACCGGACCGGTAGCGTCCACCTTCTGCGTTCCCTGGCTCCTCGTCACCACCGGAGGAGGGTTACTCTCCATGGGCGAGAGGATCCGAGGCTCCGCCCCCAACCAAGAAGTTGGGGTTTGACAAGAGAAGTCTTTGGTGGGGCGCTTGCCTGCCACCGCAGCACTGAAAGTATACACAAAGTTGTTATTTGAGTTTGGCGCAGCCTCAGCTGCACCAAGGCCGTCAACCAGTTTTTTGGCGTCCGCAAAGGACAGCCCCTTCTCCACACACACCTGCTGAATCCTGCACTCGGAGATCCAACGAGGGCACTTCTTGTCCGAAGCCATATGCGCCCCCTGGCAATTCACACACAGGGGGATGGCTGTGCAGGACTCAGCAGAGTGTCCGGGCTTAGTGCAGCAGGCGCATAAAGCCTCTGCCTGGCGGCATGTCTTCTGCCCATGGCCATACTTTTGGCACTTAAAGCACCGGAGGGGGAGAGGGACGTACTTTTTCACTTTTAGGGAGTAGTAACCTCCCAGATTGTAGTAGGAGCGGTGGGGGTGCCAAACGTCAGGATGATGGTAGGGAGACGGATCTCCCTACCACCTCGTTTGGAAATGAAGCGCCTGACGTAGGTCACCCCCTGTGACTTATGGTTCCGTACAAGTTCATCTTCAGACAGTTAGGCCAATGCTTGATCTTTAATCACTCCTCTATAAGAATTCATCGTTTTGTGGGGAGTGACCTCCACTGAAGTGTCTCCGATGGAGGAGAGCCTCAGTAGCCCATTGGAGTGTGCCCGGGTATAGCACTCTACCAGCAAGTCACCAGACCTGAGGCGCTGGGCCTCAGGCCTGCCAACACGGCTCCTGAGGGTCTCCCTTACCAGGAAAGGGTGCAGCTTGGAAACAGGCTTCTCTTTAACTTTTCTGTGGATAATGAGAAAGCGAGGCCAGACAGCCGATGCCTGAGGCGTTGCTTCCTCACAATCGGAGTCGCTATCATTTTCAAGGTCAATGTCAGTGGCTATGTGCCGCTTTGGTGCCAGTTTTGGTTTGTTTATTTTTTCCATATTATTATAGTAGAGATATTCATCCCCCGGGGGTCCCCGCCCGCCACCGAGCCCAACAAGGGAAAGTGCAACTGTCGGCGGGTCTCCAGCCGACGCACAATGGAGACTGCCCAAAAGATATACTCAAGGGGGTAAGCCCGATTGAACCGTTTAAGCCACCGCCTTCTATCACACTGTTCAATGCAAGGGAATACTGGCGTAAAGCACCTAATCAGCAGCAGAGGCTATAGCATGGTGCTCCGTATAGCAACCCGCATGTCAACAGTGGGATAGGGCTCAAAGTGACCAGAGCCGATTGACTAGGCCGGTACGACTAGCCTCCCGTTTAGGCAGAAGTCAAGGCCAAAGTGGAGTGTTTCAGCCACCAGGATCCTCTTCTCCCCTGACACGGGTCTCCAAGCATGGCAAACACTTGGGATCCAAAGGACCAAAAGCTCACGCATATTTTTAAGGACCAATCCAACATGGTAGGACCTGGGTAAGCACAGCTCCTTAAAATCCGGACCAGTGAAAAGACTGAACAACATATCTGCTGACATCAAGTCCTAATCCTGGACAAAGATGGCAGCCCTCTGCTAGCCCACTAAGTCAGGGACTGAGTGGACTACCCACCCACGCCACGTGGAGGCCGGTGCCGAGTGGGCTACAGGAAGACAGAGAAAAAGATGGGAGGACAATATCTCAGAGTGGACAGGGCTGAAGCTGAGCGACACAATAAGAATGGCAGAGAACAGAGTGGAATGGAGGGAGCTGGTTGCCAAGTCATCAGTGGTGCCCCAACAGTTGGCAAGACTGCAGGATAGATAGATAGATAATGACCCCAGCCAAAGGAAAATTTCCTCACGCTGGGACCATAATATGGCGTTGAGGCGCATCCCCTGGCTGGTGGATAGGGGGTCCCTCACGAGAGGGGTGCACCGAATGAAATAAGGTGCCGTGAACCAACATGGTCTAAGGGAAGGAGACCCCGGCAGAAAACCCCTGGTCCTCCTAGTAAGGGGGTTGGGCGTGGGGGTAGCTTCCCCACCCTGCAAATAAAGAAATAGCTACAAAAACGCAGACAAAAAGACAAACAGCAATTCCTTTCCTGGAGGAGGAAGGTTCTTCTACCAGAAGATTTATGACGTCGTGTGGTGAAAGCCCCTCGCGCTGGGACCATATGGCGTTGAGGCGCGTCCCCTGGGTGGTGGATAGGGGGTCCCTCGCGAGAGGGGTGCACCGAATGAAATAAGGTGCCGTGAACCAACATGGTCTAAGGGAAGGTGACCCCGACAGAAAACCCCTGGTCCTCCTAGTAAGGGGGTTGGGCGTGGGGGTAGCTTCCCCACCCTACAAAAAAGGAAATAGCTACAAAAACGCCGACGAAAAGACAAACAGTAATTCCTTTCCTGGAGGAGGAAGGTTCTTCTACCAGAAGATTTATGACGTCCTGTGGTGAAAGCCGGAAGTCTTCGTAACCACAGGACCGAGCCGCCTCTCTGTATCCAGGGACACAACCATGGGCACATGGAAAGTCAAGACCATGTACCAGAGCGGCAAGGCCGCCCAGATAGCAGCGGAAATGCAAAAGTACAACCTTTCTCTGCTAGGTATCAGTGAAGCCAGATGGACGCAGTCTGGCCAGAAAAGGCTGTTAAGTGGGGAGATGATTCTGTTTTCAGGTCATGAAGAGGAGAATGCCTCCCATACAGAAGGAGTAGCATTCATGCTGTCACCAGTGGCATAGAGAGCACTGATGGGCTGGGAACCTCTTGGGCCAAGAATTATCACAGCAGCCTTTAGAACCAAGAAAAAGCTCAAGCTGAACGTCATCCAGTGTTATGCGGCCACTAATGACAGTGACGAGGAAGAGAAACAAGAGTTCTACGACCGACTCCAGAGTGCCGTGGACAAATGTTTGGAGCGAGACATCACCATAGTCATGGGCGATTTTAATGCCAAAATAGGGGAGGACAACACCGGATACGAAGAGGTGATGGGGAGACAGGGACTAGGAGTCCCTCACTATGAGTGAGAACCGGGAGAGGTTTGTAGACTTTTGTGCTCTAAACAGACTTGTCATTGGAGGCAGCATCTTCCCACACAGAAGAATACACAAAGCAATGTGGGTCTCACCTGACCATGCTACAGAGAACCAAATAGACCATATCTGCATTAGCAAGAAATTTAGACGATCCCTTCAAGATGTTCGAGTGAGGAGGGGAGCAGATATCGCCTCAGACCACCATCTACTCACCTTAAGAATAAAGCTCAAGTTAAAGAAAAGCTGCACAGAGACAACAAGAAGACAGCGCTATAATGTAGGCCTCCTGAGAGAGACTGGAGTGAGAGAAGAGTTCAAACTGGTGCTGTCCAACCGGTTTCAAGCGCTACAGGAGCTAGTAGATGAAGAGGAGGCGGTCACCACAGCAGCAGTGGAAGGCAGTTAGAGAGGCGCTGAACTCAACCTGCAAAGACACTGTAGGGTTCAGGAAACACCATCACAAGGACTGGCTGTCGGCACAGACCTTGAAGAAGATAGAAGTGAGGAAGCAGAAGAAAGCAGTTGTCAACAACAGTCGCACGAGAGCAGCCAAAGCAAGGGCACAGGAGGAATACTCGGAAGCCAACCGCGAGGTGAAGAGGAGTATCAGGGCAGACAAGAGGGCCTACACAGACAGCCTGGCAGCAGAGGCAGAAAAGGCAGCAGGCAGCGGCAACATGAAACAGCTCTACGACATTACCAGAAGATTGTCGGGCAAGTATGGCCATACAGAAAGACCAGTAAAAGACAAGGAAGGCAAGCCTATTTCAGACAGAGCAGACCAACTCGACAGATGGGCCGAGTATTTTGAAGAGTTACTGAACAGACCTAGCCCACCCGACCCCCCAGACACCCAGCCAGCAGAGACCGACCTACCCATTAGCTGTGATAGACCCAGCCGGGAAGAGATCAGAAGAGCAGTGGCATTTTTGAAGAACGGCAAAGCAGCAGGGCCAGATGGCATCCCAGCGGAGGCTCTGAAAGCAGACCTAGAGACAACAGTAGAGATGTTGTACCCACTGTTTGGAAAGATCTGGGAAGAGGAGGTGATGCCGGCTGACTGGAAGGAGGGGTACCTAATCAAGCTTCCCAAAAAAGGTGACCTCAGGAAGTGTTCCAACTATAGAGGAATCACCTTGCTGTCAGTACCAGGAAAGGTCTTCAACAGGATCATCCTGGAGAGAATGAAGAGCTCCATTGACCCCCAGCTGAGAGACCAGCAAGCAGGATTCAGGAAAAACCGATCATGTACAGACCAGATCGCCACTCTCGGCATCATCGTGGAACAGTCTCTGGAGTGGAGCTCCCCGCTGTACGTCAACTTTGTGGATTACTAGAAAGCATTTGACAGCATGGACCGAGAGACTCTGTGGAAACTCCTACGACACTACGGTGTACCCACAAAGCTCGTCCGCCTGATCAAGAGCAGCTACGATGGCATGACATGTCGCGTGATCCACGAAGGGCAGTTCACCAGGGAGCTCCAGGTCAGAACCGGTGTCAGTTAGTTATTTGGGTTTAACGCCGAGCAGGCAACTAAGGCCATCTCACGGCGGGATGGGTAAAAATCTGGTCAGCCAGACTAAAAGCAAGGTCTTAAGACAAGATGTAAATATAGATTAAAAATCTCAGGCTAAAATGTCGCACATGTCTGGAAAAGAAACGTCTACAGACTCTCAAAAAGGGCAAATAAAAAAATTCACATAGTCTATGAATGCTCAGATCTTGTTAAAAATATTGCATTCTCTCAAAAAATTGAAGATTTTGTCCGGGGGAACATCCCGGAACAAAACCTTCAAGGAGTCTGCTGTGAAGTGTTTATATCTGGTGTCAATTAGGTCAGCACAATACAGCAAAAAGTGTCGAACAGAAAACTGCTCATCACAGGCAAAACACCATGGACGCTCATCCTGTTTAAGTAAGTAAGAGTGCGTAACATATGTGTGCCCGATGTGGAGCCGAGCAAGGACAGTCTCCTCACGGCGGCTGCCGCAGCGGAAAGGTAGACTGTCAGACAACTTAGGAAGAGCTTCATGAAGCTTGTTCCCTTCCTCTTTGTCCCACTCGGACTGCCACTCGCGGGCTATGTAAGCACTAATAACAGGTTTAAAATAACTATAGACAGTCTGTGTGTCAGGGACAGGGTCACTGCGGGCACTGTTGGCAGCAGAATCTGCGATTCTGTTGCCTTCGATGCCCACATGGCCTGGGACCCAAATAAAAATGATGTCATAATATTCCTTCATCAAGTCCGCGTAGAGGCAGGGGTGTCTGCTGTCTCCGTTCCTCCTCCTACTGGCCATAGACTGGGTCATGAAGAGGACCACAGAGCAGAGAAGAAGCGGAATACAGTGGACACTGTGGACACAGCTTGATGACCTCGATTTTGCACATGACTTGGCATTACTGTCCCACACGCATCAACAAATGCAGGACAAGACCACGAGGCTTGCTGACATCTCGTCCCAAGTGGGCCTCACCATCCACAAACAGAAATCAAAGACAATGAGGCTGTACGCAACCAGGGAAGAACCAGTCTTGCTTGCTGGCACCCCGTTGGAGGAGGTGGAGTCCTTCACCTATCTCGGGAGCATCATAGACAAAAAAGGCGGCACTGATGCAGATGTCAGAGCATGAATCGGTAAAGCCAGAGCAGCCTTTCTCCAGTTGAAAAAAGTGTGGAGTTCCAGAGAGCTGTCACAAAACACCAAAGTCTGGATTTTCAACTCCAACGTAAAAGCAGTTCTCCTATATGGAGCAGAGACTTGGAGATTGACAAAAACCACTGTCAACAGAGTACAGATCTTCATAAACAGTTGCCTTAGAAGAATTTTGAAAATCCACTGGCCAGAGAAGATCAGCAACATCAGACTCTGGGAGAGAACAGAGCAGATAACAGCAGAGAATGAAATTGGGCGAAGAAGATGGGGATGGATTGGTCACAGTCTGAGAAAGCCAGCTTCCAGTATCACTAGGCAGGCATTGTCATGGAAAACCCCAGGGAAAGAGGAAAAGAGGTAGGCCGAGAAACTCCTGGCGTCGAGACCTCCAAGCAGACATCAAGAGAATGGGAACCACCTGGAGTAAAATCGAAGGAGAAGCACAGGACAGGAGTCGCTGGAGGTCTCTCGTCGACGGCCTATACCCGGGTAGGGTGACAGGCGTAAGTAAGTTAAGTAAGTGGTGAAAGCCGGAAGTCTTCGGAAGCCACTGGACTGAGCTGCCTCTCTCTATCCAGGGACACAACCAAGGGCACATGGAATGTCAAGACCATGTACCAGAGCGGGAAGTCCGCCCAGATAGCAGCGGAAATGCAAAAGTACAACCTTTCCCTGCTAGGTATCAGTGAAGCCAGATGGACGCAGTCTGGCCAGAAAAGCTGTTAAGTGGGGAGATGATTCTGTATTCAGGTCATGAAGAGGAGAATGCCCCCCCCCCCCACCCCATACAGAAAGTGTAGCATTTATGCTGTCACCAGTGGCACAGAGAGCGCTGATTGGCTGGGAACCTCTTGGGTCAAGAATTATCACAGCACTTTATCCTTGTTTAATATTTATATAATGGCAATCGCAGAAGAGATGCAATATTTCTGGAGCTCTTATGGCTCATGTGTATGACTGATCTACATGTGTGACCTTTGTGACAATAAGTAAAGGCCTGGCTTCTGCACCGAGCATCATAGACAAAAAAGGCGGCACTGATGCAGATGTCAGAGCACGAATCGGTAAAGCCAGAGCAGCCTTTCTCCAGTTGAAAAAAGTGTGGAGTTCCAGAGAGCTGTCACAACACACCAAAGTCCGGATTTTCAACTCCAATGTAAAAGCAGTTCTCCTATATGGAGCAGAGACATGGAGATTGACAAAAACCACAGTCAACAGAGTACAGACCTTCATGAACAGTTGCCTTAGAAGAATTTTGAAAATCCACTGGCCAGAGAAGATCAGCAACATCAGACTCTGGGAGAGAACAGAGCAGATAACAGCAGAGAATGAAATTGGGCGAAGAAGATGGGGATGGATCGGTCACAGTCTGAGAAAGCCAGCTTCCAGTATCACTAGGCAGGCATTGTCATGGAACCCCCAGGGAAAGAGGAAAAGAGGTAGGCCGAGAAACTCCTGGCGTCGAGACCTCCAAGCAGACATCAAGAGACTGGGAACCACCTGGAGTAGAATCGAAGGAGAAGCACAGGACAGGAGTTGCTGGAGGTCTCTCGTCGACGGCCTATACCCGGGTAGGGGTGACAGGCGTAAGTAAGTAAGTAAGTACTGATGCAGATGTCAGAGCACGAATCGGTAAAGCCAGAGCAGCCTTTCTCCAGTTGAAAAAAGTGTGGAGTTCCAGAGAGCTGTCACAACACACCAAAGTCCGGATTTTCAACTCCAACGTAAAAGCAGTTCTCCTATATGGAGCAGAGACTTGGAGATTGACAAAAACCACAGTCAACAGAGTACAGATCTTCATAAACAGTTGCCTTAGAAGAATTTTGAAAATTCACTGGCCAGAGAAGATCAGCAACGTCAGACTCCGGGAGAGAACAGAGCAGATAACAGCAGAGAATGAAATTGGGCGAAGAAGATGGGGATGGATTGGTCACAGTCTGAGAAAGCCAGTTTCCAGTATCACTAGGCAGGCATTGTCATGGAACCCCCAGGGAAAGAGGAAAAGAGGCAGGCCGAGAAACACCTGGCGTCGAGACCTCCAAGCAGACATCAAGAGACTGGGAGCCAAATGGAGTAAAATTGAAGGAGAAGCACAGGATAGGAGTCGCTGGAGGTCTCTCGTCGACGGCCTATACCCGGGGAGGGGTGACAGGTGCAAGTAAGTGAATTCTGCACCAGCAAGATCCATATGTTCCCAAAATTTAATCAGTTTTCACACATATGTCAAACCCCCATGACCCTTGTAATGAGTCGACCAAATTAGTATAGGAAGGTCTTATCATCATCAGCTACCTTTGTGCCAAATTGGATTGAAAATTTAAGCAAAACTGTTGATAATAACTACAATTCTATCAAAAACTGGCATTTTATACACATTTGCTGACCTCTTGTGACCCTTGACCCGAGGGCTCATCCAATTTAATATGCATAGATAGGTCTTACCATCAGGTATCTCTGTACCAAGTTTGGGTTGAAAGTTGTGAATAGTATTTGAGAGAAAACATCTTTTGTCAAAATATGGCTATTTTATTTTGTTTTTTTACCTATTTCTTGAGCTCTTGACCTTTCCAAGAGGTCATCCAAATTAGTATGCATAGATATGTCATACCATCAGGTATCTCTGTACCAAGTTTGGGTTTGAAGTCGGGAATAGTATTTGAGAAAAAACAAACATCTTTTGTCAAAATATGGTTATTTTTCACCTATTTTCTGAGCTCTTGTGACCCTTGACCTTTTTTGGGGATCAACCAGATTAGTATGTATAGAAAGGTCTTACCATCAAATATTGCTGTACCAAGTTTGGGTTTAAAGTCTTGAATAGTATTTGAGAAAAAATAAATGATGTCATAATATATTTTGGACCTATTTCCTGATCACCTGTGACCTTGACCTTTATGAGAGGTCACTCAAATTGATATGTTTAGAAAGGTCTTGCCACAAAGTATACTTGGGCCAAGTTTGAAGACTGTGGTTAGAATAGTGTCCGAGAAAAAGCCAACGTTAAAATTTACCTCCGACGCCAGATGACAGACGACGGATGGCCGACCACTGGCCCAGAACATAGACTCACTTTTGATTTGCATGTGAGCCAAAAATGTGGGTCCCCTGGTATTTTTCAAAAGTTTACTGTCTTGTAAATACTCAGTCTGGCTTACCTTGTCAGAACTGGTGAAAACAAACTTAATAGCGTCCCTGCTGCTGTAGTTGAACACTCGGCAAATCTGATGGACCATGAAATATGGATTGCGACTGTCGTTTTTGGCGTTGAACTCTGCCATGACAGCAGTGTCCACAGGCTGATCATCTGTTGATAACATTCACTTTGTTAGAAAACCAGTTTTAACTCATTCAGCCCGACGCATGCATTTCCCTAATTTTGGAGACATCATCTAATGATTACGCACCTGTTGCAGGAGATGGATCGACCATGATAATTCAAGGGTAGTGCCAGATTAGCTTGGCGCTGACAGGTGCCAAGTTAATCTGGCACTACCTTTGAATTATCATGGTTGACCCATCTCCTGCTGTAGTGCGTCAGGGCTGAATGGGTTAATACCAATAACCTATTTGTGCATGCAACCACCTGTCCTGTGTGGCAAGTGCACAGTACTGGTGACCGCATACACAAGGGAGTTGACCTGTTCAGACCCAAAGCCCTACAGCGGAAATGGACCGACCATAATTATTCAAGGGTAGTGCCAGATTAAACTGGCGCCTGAAGGCGCCAAGCTAATCTGGCACTACCCTTGAATTATCATGGCCAATACATCTCCTCCAAATGGCACGTGGCCATTAGATGACGCCTCCAAAATGCAGTCATGGGGTTATATGGTTTAAATGTCTTTTATATAAAATATTTGTTCCTATTACCTTATTTTGCATGTCCATATTGTCTAACATTAATACAATATCTGCAACAGACTGACAGCACCCATAGTTGGTAGCCAGCACTCAGAAACCCTGCTACAGTGTATTGTGAACATTCAATCATCAGCCTAAGCTGCAGAATACCTGCGTACAATAGTTTGCAATCATCACATGTAGATCATTTCAATTTTGTCTGATTTCAGCAAATGTGCACTCAAGAAGCCTTAACCCATTCAGACCTGACCATGACACACCACAACAAAGAACAGCTTAGCACCTGTAGGTGCCAAGCTGCCATCCTTGAAGTTGAATTACCATGGCGCCTGCCACCAATGCCGAAGGTGCGAGGTTCGAAAACGGGTTCCGGCGTCGGACCTTTCTCCTCTGGTAAGTGTCACCGTTAATTCGGGCGGACCGTCGGAGTTCTTTCTCCGGGTACTCCGGTTCTTCCACCCCCCCCTACTTTGGTACCGGTTTCAGGCCACTTTACAAATTTCAAATACAAGCGATCAAAAATCTCTGTAACTTCAGTAGCTGAACTGGCCCTTCGTCTGTCTTGTACTGTAAATGGCGTAAATCCGTCTGTTACGTGAGTGTGCGTGTTGGGTTTCAGTTCGCGGCGCTTTGAGTCGATTTGCCCACAAAATTGAGAAAAAGCGCCTATATAATATTATTATGTCAATCTGTCTCTTCAACTGTAATGTAGTCTTTCTGAGGACACTTCTGAAAATTTCAACCCAATGTGTTATCCCGTTTCATCTGATACACTACTCTTGAAATTAATTTGACTGTGACAGTTCAAGGGTGGTGCCAGAATAGCTTGGTGCCTCAGGCACCAAGCTATGCTTGGTTGGTTGGGTGGTTAGTTTGGGGTTTAACGTCCACGGCACCGAAGTGATAATGGACGGCCCTGACGGGTGGGTTATGGGGGACAGAGAAATCTATGCCTTAGGAGTTAGACCTGAACACTGATCAATTGAGGCGCACTGCACCTGTGCCACTTTGATTTAACAGAACCTTTCAACTGACATCCTATGGAACAAGCCTGTCTTTTTTCCCTGGATTGCGAGTCCAGCTACCGGGGCCCGAACGGGGACTTGAAACCCATGACCCAGCGATTCCCTTCAGTCTCTTGCTCTGGCGCTTAACCGCCTGGGGCCGGATGCTGGAGTCGAAGATAATTTGACTCCAAGTTAGCGTCTTAACCCAGACTAGTTATCGTGAGGATTGCGGCGATGCTTCAGCACAATGCACAAGTCGAAGTTAGAGCCCGCAATAGCTAACTCGGAAATCTATTTTAAGCATAGGAATCCCCCCTGCGTTGCACATGCTCCGCTACATATTTTCACTACCGGTGTAAAGTTCCTGTTGGCGAGCACGCGGATTTTGTATACAGACCGTTTTTGCAATGGACACATACACTGAAGAAAAAACCGAGAAGAATTTCTCTGACCAGGAAATTCGCATCCTTATAGAAGAAGTGTCCACAGAGGGAATGTGGTTGCTCGGGAAGAACAACGCCCGTGTGACCAACAAGAAAAAAGAAAAGAAATGGCAAGAAATAGCGGAGAAAGTAGCAGCATGTGGGGTATCCAACCAGGAGTGGATGGAGGTAAAGGAAAAGTTTAAGAAGATGAGGACTGACGTCCTAAACCGCCAGAGGGAGATGTGGAAAACCGGTGGTGGAAAACCACCGCCACACGTACCATATGAAGAATTGATTCTGCAGATCATCGGGGCAGAGTCAAACCTTATCCATGGCATCATTGGAGGCGAGTTCAGGTTGCACATTTTTTGTTTTTGTGTTTTAAAACTCTTTCAGATTCAGACTCATGTCCCAAGTGCCGAATACTTTGAACTTACAAAGCAGGAGAGCACTTTCATTATTTTTTGGGGTACTGTTGTGTCTGTGTCATGCTTTAAGAGGTTGCATAGTATGCAAGGAGTGTTTTTATTTTGATTGCTGAGTTTAAATGGCCCTTGTATTCAAAATCAAAATAACGTTTCATTGCTAATATAGTGAAACATGATTTTTTTTTCAGTGGACGTTCCAACAGACAGCTTGCAGCTTGAAGAAAAGAATGGCTCCTGTAGTCAAAAACCCTCATGCCGTAACTCGCGTAAGTCATTTGATTAAAATAGTTACGTATAACTGTCTGTATGTCATTGTTGTAGTCACTCACTTTGAACTGCACTTATAATTATATTGACCATCATAGCAACAAGACTTTCTAAGGATGCACTTGCACTGCTTGTGAAAAATAAAAAACAACAGAATATTGAATGTATGTCGCCAGCCAAGTCTAACACCCTAAATAAACGTAAGATTAAGCAACACGCATCCACTCAATATCAAGAGCTATAGGCAGCGCAGGCAGTAAGGAGAGTTTAAAAAAGGTTTAAAAAGGAAAATACAGGTGAATGGACCAATGGTACACACAAACACATGTCCCAGAATAGAGGGGAAAACCCATTCTGTGGGGCTGACCAGGGTGACCCTGGGAACTAAAACGTAGCTAACCCCACCCAAGTCCCTCAGGGCAATGGGGTGGGGATGGCAGTTGATTGTGTAATGCACATTCAGCTTTGCACATAGGTAGAGTTCCCAGCAACCCATCAAACCCAGCAGACCTGTTTTGAGCCACATTTCACTGCCAGCTGACCTCACAAACAGATAACCGTCATGTAATACATGCTAAAAATGTTAATTTTTCATATGTATAGCCATCAGTTCACATCGTCAGCATGCAAACAAATATGACTAAGAGATAGTATTGGTTTGCTGGGTATTAAAGGTTCACTGGGGTTTGTAAAAACTGCATCATTCTTAATCTAACCAACTACACAATACTACTATTTACAGTGCAGTCAACATCAAAGATTTGCATCATTCGATCAATGCTAAGGCTGCAGACAAGGATAAAGTGTTCCATGGCTAAAAGTTTGGCCTTACTTTCTTTATACTTTATCACTAATAATCAGCCACACACAAGACACACACACATGGCACATGTTTGGAGGCAGTGGATAATGCCACTTCTTTTATTTCATACTACTTACTAGTTGAACTTGAAATGCCTGTTACAATATTCATATAATTATGTTCCAGTGAATAGCACTATTATTTCCTGTGTGGATGACAGACACATTGACCGTGGACTTGAGAACGTATGTGAGTACCATATAAGTATATTTACTTCAACATTTGCTTTTAAAGGTAAATATAATGTGTGAATAGGTACATTAATCTACGAATATGTACAGTGTCATGATGCGGTGTACAATACTTAAGTTTTATTAAATCTCCGTTTATATGCAGCCACTGGTACTGGTACTGAGGTTTAATAAAAGTGGTACTGTTTAATAACTGGTGGGCTGCGTTCACAAACGGGTTTAAACCCATTTTATGCTTGAGCGCATGTATTATGTCTGGACCAATATCTTTGAGGTTGAAAGTCCTCTTTCTTGCAACATAATTAAACTTAGTAGAAATTGGCAGCTAAAATGCCAGCAACAGGTGACCTCAAGCCACTGACTGCATCACCAAGAAAAAAAAACAGATACAAAATTCCTGTCGACTGTGTGTGTGATACTTATTTTAACCCTCTTTTTCATGCAGCCACTGGTACTGTTTATTGTACAACTACAAGTGGTTGCATGTACAAGGTGTTAAACATTGGTTTATTTCAGCTCCAGTACCCGTAAGTGAGACTCGAGGACAAGAGGTGGTGGCAGACTCGGAGTACTTGCAGTTTGATGAGGATCTGTTCACACAAGACAGTCCCATCATCTCCATTACCACGCCCAAAGGCTAGTACTATGTATTTGTTTCTTGCTGTTAAATGTAAGATTTAAACTTTAAAGCGAAGATGCTAGTTGCAACAGCCGAGGGCTTTGCACTGTACCTGTGTACCAACATTGCTACCTGCTCGAATTCACCTGCTCGGGATGTGCGCACATGAAAATGTCATCCTCCAGTCAGTAAATTCTTGTTGCCATGAGAGTTATAAGGGGAAAGATGTAAACTCGCAGATTGGAACCAGCATTGGAGGCTTTTACGCCCATTTGGCGTTGGACTTGCCTTGCCCTCATGGACTGTGTGTTGTGTTTGTGGTGTCTCTGTGCAGGAAATTAGGGAATGATTATTATACATGTGATGATTTTTGGGTAAAAGGATCTAACCACTCCCTAATATGATTATATTGCTGTTTCAGTGACCCACAGACAGCCGAAAGAGCGCCAACAGACCTCTGTGACCACTATCACTCTGCCAGTCACCATTCCACAAGGTATGCTTTTTCAGTTGAATATAGTTGTGAACTGATTTTGTTTCTAAATGATGTGTTAACTGACGACCAAAAGCCACAGCTGTCCAAATAACATGGACACAATGTAGACTAAATGCATGAGGCACAGATCCTCATGAGCCAATTAACTGCAGTTAATTGGCTCATGAGGATCTATGCCTCTTGCATTTAGACCGCGTTCACATTTTCTCAGCCCTCACTGTACATCTTATATCATTTTAATAGCCATCAAAAAGCCAATTCATGTACAGTACAACTCTGCTGTGTGATTTTTGTCCATATGTTTCTCATCATTTCATGTTGTGAGCATATATATGTTACAAGTATTGTCCATCATACATTTTCTGTGCCATCTTACAAATTTGTTCAACATCATATTTCAGGAACCACATCAAGTTCTTTTGGTTCTTTTGCTCCTGTGCAACCAAAGGCGCCTCCAGTTGCTACAACCCTGCACCAAAGTACGACGTCATCTGCTGTAAACGTCAGGAAGGAACTTGGCAATATAAAGAAGAGGCGACACCAAGCAACCAACTTTTTAGACATAGCCACAGATACTGGTGCTGAAGATGAACATCAACAAGGGACATGGAACTGCTATCTGCAAAGCGAAATACGAAAAAATGACTCCACAGTCCAAATGATGGATGCGAAGACTTTATGCTATGAGATATTGACCAAAAAGTTGAAGAAGGAAATTGAGAAAATGCAGGAAGTGTAACTGTAATTTAGTGTGCACCAAGTATTGGGTGTGGTGAAATACTGCTATTGCAGTGTGTAATAAGGCATAGCCCTTATGGCTCACATGTGTCGACCAAACTCTTGTGACCCTTGACCTTTTCGAGGGATCAACCAAATTAGTGTGCGTATAAAGGTCTTACCATCAGGTATCTTTGTACTGACTTTGGGTTTAAAGTTGTGAATAATATTGGAGAAGAAAAAAAATTATGTACCCAAATAGGTATTTGGGGATGTATTTCCTTATCATCGGTGACCTTGACTTTTATGAGAGGTCACTGAAATTGTTATGTTTAGAAAGGTCTTGCCACAAAGTATCATTGGGCCAATTTTGAAGACTGTAGCTTGAATAGTCTCCGAGAAAATGACAACGTTAAAGTTTACCACAGGCGACAGACGGACGACCACTGGCCCAGAACATACTCACTTTTGCTTCGCACATGAGCTAAAAAACTGTGCTTTTCTAGTCTATTTCAATCTAGGGTGCTTGATGGTGAACATTAATGACATTCTTTTTGGACAATGTCTCATAGTACAACGCATCATAGTGGTTGTGTGCTCTTGTGGCAGATGGTATTTAACCACCCTGTGCACACATATACCTACAGTAGACTGTTGTTGACTCTAAGCATGTAGAGTCTCACAAACGTTTTAAAATTGTTACAAGTTCATGAAGACACCTTGAGTAGTGTGACAACCGAAAAAAATGTGCATTTTTCACAAAAATAGGTTATGACTACTAGGACTGTCCATGAGCATTGAGTGTTATGTTTCAGCACAAAACTTTTTACAAAGTGTGATCCACCAAGCAAGTGAACACACACAGAACAATGATTCTTTCTTCAACTAAGAATGTCAATTTTGCAATGCTTAGTCATTTACCCTTTAATGTACATAGTTTTGTCTGTCACACTTTCTATTTTGTATTTAAACCAACAAGTGTAATAGAAATTGGGGAATGCTGTTATACATGCGATGATTTTTGGTCGAAAGGGTCTAACCACTCCCTAATATGCATTATATTGCTGTTTCAGTGACCCACGGACAGCCGAAAGAGAGCCAACAGACCTCTGTGACCACTATCACTCTGCCAGTCACCATTCCACAAGGTATGCTTTTTCTGTTGAATATAGTTGTGAACTTCTTTTGTTTCTGAATGATGTGTTAACTGACGACCAAAAGCCACAGCTGTCCAAAGAACCTGGACACTGTGGACTAAATTCAAGAAGCATAGATCCTCATGAGCACCTGCAGTCACTGGGCTCATGAGGATCTATATATATATATATATATATACAAATAGTGTATATCAGTACATTTTCTGTGCCATCTTACAAATTTGTTCAACATCATATTTCAGGAACCACATCAGCTTCTTTTTGTTATTTTGCTCCTGTGCGACCAAACGAGCCTCCACTTGCTACAACCCTGCACCTAAGGACGAAGTCATCTGCTGTGAATGTCAGGAAGGAATTAGCAATACTTAGAATGTCAATCTTGCAATGCTTAGTCATTTACCCTTTTGCTCTCAGTAACACTACTTGTGTCACAACTCTTTCACTAAAAAGCGCTACCGACAGCTAAAGGGTTAAGCATTCAACCGTCAAGTCACTGTTGTCATTTAATGTATATAGTTTTGTCCTTCGTTTTTTCCCCCCACACTTTCCATTCTTGTATTCAAATCGACAAGTGTGATAAAATTATTTCTATTGTTACTTTGTGTTCTATGTTAATACTGTATATGCCCATCAGAAAATCAGAAAGTGAGAAGTGTGGAGTGCTAGTATACAATGTTGTTAGGAATGAGAATCTGACTTCAAATGAAAGTCATATCAGTTCATCAGAAAATTTCAGGCTGTTTGAAATGATTATCAATTCAAAGGGGGTCTGAATTTTTCTGTTGTAGATTTCAGTTATGTTTACTCCCTGTTCAGGACCAAAGGTCACACACAAACCTGTAAATACTGTCGCAGCCAGACATTATATAGCAAGAAATAATCGCTTTTCATTTCACTATATGGGAGGGGGGGGGGGGGGGGGTATACTCACTCATCTGCGTGGTGGAAAAAAGTTGCGTACATATCTTTGCCTGGCAGCTTTCCCTGCATCTGTCCGCACACGCTCGGAGAGGTGGTAGTTTGCAGGTCGATCATCATCAGAGTTGTCTGACTCTGAGTTGCCATCATCTGCATCATCATCATCTTCACTGTCGTCCTCAGATTATGAATCTGAGGAAACTTCAAGATTCATGTATCTGGCTTGGTTATGCAACATTACACACACCATGATCACTTTGCATGCTTTTGGTGGGTCGAGAAGAAGTCTCTGAGGCTCTGAAGACAGTGCCATCTGCGTTTCAGGACGCCGATTGCCCTCTCCACTGCACATCGGGCAGAACTTTGGTGAAAGTTGAATGACCTCTTGGCAGGAGTGGACGGGTTAGCAAATGGCGTCAACAGCCAATCACGAACCACATACCTGCTGTCGCCCAAAAACATACCTTGCACTGGACTCTGGTTCCCTAAAAGATTAAAAGACACGCATTTGAATCATTTCTGAACATATTTTATAATTCTAATTTCTTGATTTCTTCTTTTTTGTTGTCAAGTACAGTTAAAAAAAATTCACATGAAGGTACAGCATGCACAGCATCTTTTAAGCTTTTACAAATATATATTTTAGTCTGGCAACATGCACACAATATTCTGTGCGTTTTATTTTTTTAATTTTTTTTTTTGTCACATGTTAGGCACACTTTAGGAAAACTTTGGTGGTTGTTGGGGAACCAAGGTCAGTGTACTTAGGGACATATTTTGCAGCCTAAAACAGAAACAATAATACGAAAAAAATTAATCAGAGTAATAGACTATAAAAGAAAGTCCCAATGTGTCAACTTCATTAATCTAAGTACAACAAATCAACCAACCTTCAAAGTCTTGGAAAAGACGTGACTCCCTCAGAATGCGCGTATCATGAACACTGCCGGGCCACTGTGCCACACAGTTGAAGAACATCAAATCAGCATCACAGACTAACTGTAAAACAAAACAATTCTATTAATCATCATCTTGTTTGTCATGACAAGATTAGTCAGGTTTAGGATATTAAAACAAACAAAGTTTTACCTCCTTGTGCGATTAGCCAAACATTAACTGTACTAGTGGCTGCATGCACTTTATGAGTTTAAGTGAAATATTTAGTGGTTGTGACACCCCCCCCCCCCCCCCCCCCCCCCACACACACACACACACACACACACTGACTGGTCGTTTGAGGTTACACTTAATTCTTTCACACATTCTTCCTAAGGCAAGCCAAACTGATAGTAACACTGTGCCAAATCTTTCATCCCAAGAGTTAAGATTACTTGATGAGTTTGTGTGATGCGAACGCGGGGTTGATGCGGTGGTCTTTGACGCTGAAGGAGTTTCAATTCGAGATTGAGAGACTTCCCGGTGCACAGAACACGTTTGCTGATCTCTTGTCGCGTTCGCAGTGCGATCAGAGAGTGTGTGTTGAATTTTGAGGCTGTCTTTAGTTCTGTTTGGTTGTAATAGGATAGTGTATTGCATCCAGTTGTCTTAAAAGAAACTCGGTCGTTTCTTTTTTTCCCGAGGAAGGGGGAATTATGATGAAACTCTATGCCCACACATAGGGTTCACACAGTAGGTTTAATACGTTACAGTTTTGTTAGCAGTTTGTCTCGTGACAACTATTCTGTATGGCACGAGACCCACGTGGAATCTTAAAGGCACGGGGAGTTTTAGTGAGTTCAGGCGAACAGAGCTGTAAAAACGTTAGTACGGGGCTTTACTGTCAGTGTGGGCAGACGTGTGTGAGATACCTTAGCCTGTATTCCAAGACTCTGAAACCTAGAATTGAGGTATGTTTCTATACGTATTATTGATGGTTATTGCGTTAATGATATAGTATGCGTTAGTAGGAGTTAATTCAGTTGTGTAGTGTCGTCTGGTTTGGTTCAGTTATGTTGGTTTGGAATTCAGTGAGGTAACCGGTGTTTTTCGTATACAGTTATGTGAGGGGTGTATGTCTAAGTCGTTGTGAAGGTAGTACGTGGTTAAGTATAGTCTTTTCCAGCAGATGGGATAATGTATAGTGAGAGTGTTAGGTTATAGTCTGTTTCAAGGTAGTGACAGAGATATGGGGGTGTTACGAAAGTAGTTCAGGTTATGAAGCAAGTGTGTGTGTGTGAATGAACGTGTGAGTTATTTGTATCAGCCAGGTTTCTCATATTATCCAATATGTGTGTGTGTGTTTAGCAAGTGTTACGATTTAGGACTTTATTATTGTTCAGAGTGCTTGTCGAAGTTGGAGCGACGGACGCCGAGACGTCAAGTCACCAGGGACATAATGCGAGGTCATCTTTCCATCTCTTCACTCGGGGAGTGAGCGACCGGTGCTGAGACACTTGGGTCACAGCGAAGATACAGTACGAGCTATGAGGACGTCTACGGCACGAGAGACGGGATGACTTGGGAGCGTACGAGAAGGGACTTGCACGCCTAGACGTGAAAGTACTCAACATAACCAGGCGAGAACACCAAACAGGTTGGAGTGTGAGAGACTACTACCTAGCCTGGCATTGATATTGTGTATGTGTATGTGATGTTTGTATGCTGGTAGTGGGGAAGGTGTAGTGTATATAGTTTGATAATCATTTAAGCGTTTTCTTTGTTTATATTTTATAAAAGTTCCGTTAGAAAGGAGGCCTGTGAGTTGTGTTTTACCGCATGAATGCGCCCGTCTGAGTCAGTGGCGGTGTATGCGTCTGTTGTGTGAGAGTCTGTGCGTACGACTGAGGGCAAGTCTGCGTGCGTTACAGTTTGCATACATGTAACTGACACTAATTGGCACGAGTTATTATATAAACAACTGTGATAATGTGAGACAAAAGGATCCCAGATACACAGACACAAAAGTGACTGATTTGCCTTCATTTTGATAATGTAAGTATGAATAAGACTGCGAATTAAATACTATTACATAACTTCTATGACAATTGTACTTACTTGAACGTTGATCGAATGGTAATTCTTCCGATTCACATATTCGTGCTCATACTCTGTGGGCGCCTGAATGCGGATTTGGGTGCTGTCAATGCACCCAAACACATTTGGAGTTCGATGTCGCTGAAAAAATTTGCGTTTTGACTCCTCAGCTTCTTGTTGACTGGGGTTCTTGATCCATTGATGTATGTGCCACATAAAGGCGTCTGTCCCTCTTTGTAAAGTGTAGCATACGGTCGACTGGTCAATGCCGATTAGTTCACCCACCATGTCTTGAAAGGCCCCACTTGCGTAAAAATGCAACAAAACGAGGACCTGTAAGAGCGGGGTGAGAGCTCCGCGTCGATTTGAAAGTTCTACATCGTCTGCTATGCTGTCAGTGATGGCAAGAATCTCCTCGCGGTGAAAGCGAAACTTCTTGAAAATTTTGTCATCTTCAAAAACGTCAAAAGGGTTCGTGCGGTCACGGAAGATGCGGTTTCTCCGAAGGAATCGTCTATTCTGGTACATCCGAATTCTAATCGCTGCCATCTTGGTTTCAGCCGCTAACCCTAGGGTTAGCAGACTTATCAGCACCAAATTGGCCGGATAATTTGACCCCCGACTTTAGCACCAGGATAGGCCCAACTCGGACTCGTGCATACAAACTTTTTAACCCTAGTAGTCTAGCAGCTGCCCTTCATAGACGATCAGCCGTTTACGAGATAGTGATTTTCTAGAGAGTAACAAAGGTTTGGGTATATCAAAATGAAGTCTAGTATGAATAAAAGCAGTGCGCACTCGTTTTAAACCGCCGGAGGATGGAGACATTTTTCTGTAGCACATTTTGTTTCCAGTATGGCTGCAGACGAAACCAGGACCGTAGCGGCCATGTTTACAGGGGATCAGTAGTTTACACGGGTCTCATTGTTCCTGTATTAAGTGGTAGTATGCACTATATGTCACTTAAAAGGATTTCATTTTTTAAAGTAAAATTTTCACACTTAGATATATTAAGAGAAGAAACAATTACGAAAACGCTTGCCTTGAACTCAAAATTAATATCGTTACTCAACAATAAGGTATCCCAAATCACGTGATCAAAACATCACGTGATGCCACGACCTCCGTGGACGTGAATTTTGGTGTGCCGACGGGTTCTTTTTGATTTGTTCTACATAAGCTTGTTTGTTTTTTAAAAAAAAGCAAACGTGTAAAGTTGCTGTGTGGATTTTTACGGCTTGATAAAGGTTTGTCACGTTTATTTCCATTCACTTTACCATCGCTTTGCCCGTTTCATTTCGACAACACAGCACCAAAACAAAACGCAACCCACAACACAAACGCTATCTTCAAAACCTATGCTGCATTCTGTAAAAGAAAAAGAGTGCCACACCACTTGGTTTTAACTGTCATGGCTGAGCAAAGTTTCGGAACTTGATTAATTATTTTATGCAGCAGTAACATTTATTTTAATCAGTTGCACTGACAAGCTATGTTGTGATGTGCGATCACTGCCAGTGCCAATTATGCAGTCTCAGTGATCACTGATGGTACAGTACACTTCACACTGAAAAAAAAAAATACACAGCACAATGTCAACACGCTTGGAAGTTCATGCAATGCTTTGTTTAAAATTGAACCCTATCTTGATAGCAGTAGCCTACTGCACAAAAGAGGAACTTATTTTGCTGCTGTGTTATTTGCAGTTTGTCTGCATATAGACATTTGCAGTTCGCTGCAAGGATTCTTAGCAGCTGACATTAGCACTGACATATTGGGATTAAAACGAGAAAGAAAACGGAGAAAGGTGACACAGAGATGATTTAATAAATCAGTCAAGTGATCAAATGAATGAGATATCTATGTTTTATGATAAACAGCTAGTTATGGGAGGGGGGGGGGGGGAGGAGGCAGATACTTTATAATGTACACGTACTATTTCTTTCAGTGTTTCCATCACCCACTCATAACACCATTAGACTCGATGAGTTGTCATGTTTTGAGTGGTTTACAAAATACATGTACTTGTTGCTGTTACATTATCTTCTTACTGGTTTTGACATTTCGCTGTAAGATTTACAGTCCCATACTTTAAGCGTGTTCCCCCTAACGCACACAGAAGTTGACTGTATCATTGATATGTGTGTGTAGGTAGCGTTTGGTTTTGTTTGAGGTGGCAGTTTTGGCCTCACCTTTAAGTTTGGTGCCGCTGTGCATGTGGCCACCAGTACTATTTACAAAACTGATGACTGCATGTGCAGGCTAGTTCACGGTATCAAAATGTGAACTGGGCAGCCTATTGTTTGAAGTGATCAGTGGTAGCAACATCCATGATGTATGTGTGCATTTGGCCACTGGTACTGTTTACAAAGGTGCTGTTTACAGAACTAGTGGCTGAGTATACATATTATTATTAGTACTGTTATTGTTTTCAGGTGTGGCCTTATCTCTAAGTTTTGGTGCCCCTGTGCATGAGGCCAACAGTACTTTTCACAGAACTGATGGCTGCATGTGCAGTGTGGTTAACTGTACACATGAAATTTGTAGATGGGCAGCTAAAATACAGGCAGTCAATACAAGCCACTTGCTTAACCTGAAGTCTCTATATATAGATTTTACAGTCCACTAATGCCCATCAGTATACAATTGTGCATGTCTTTTGTGGGTATTCTGTGGTTTTGTATGTGGGCTGGGGTTGAAAGTGGGGCGGTATGGCACCTATTACCGTGTATGTACAAAACCTTCATTACAAACAAACATAAATTAATAATTTTAATAAATAGTTATTTGGGTTTAACGCCGCGCGGTAGACTACGGCCTTCTCATGGCAGTTAAATAAATAAGATAAAGTAAGTCAAAGATACCTGGGACATAAGAATGCTAAGTAAAGTATAGATTATGATCATGCACAGATGTACATTGGTGGATGTTCTGCGGTTTTGTGTGTGTAACTGGATTGGGGTTGGGAGCGAGTGATACTGCACCTATTACCATGTACATATATAAGACATTAGACATTTATTCACCAAGTAAAACGTTACAAGGATTTTTGTGTGGCATGGCGACAGTAAAATATGTCCTCACTTGTAGGGCATTCATCATGTCATACACTTAGTTGGCGATCATCCTATATACAGCACTAAAAGATAGATAAACACAATATTAAACACAAATCAGTCATATGTCACAAATCATGGAATCACGTTGTTCCGTGCATGGTGATGTATTGAGAACAGCTTCTGGAAAAAAAATTGCATCTGAATCGAGAGGTTCTGGCTTTAAAAGCACGAAACCGCCGGCCAGAGGGCAGAAGCTCGAAGAGATGATTTGCTGGGTGTGACAGATCTGACAGAATAGTACTGGTGGCCACATGCACAGGGGCACCATGGTGTATGTTTTTGAGCTGTATGCTGATGTGTATGTACAAAACCTACATTACAAACAAACAAAATAAATAAATAATTTAAATAAATAAGATAAAGTAAGTCTAAGGTACCTGGGACATATGCATGCTAGGTAAAGGATAGATTAAAAATTATGAACAAACACAGATGTGTATGTCCTTCTTTTGGTAGGTGTTCTGCAGTTTTATGTGTGTATTTAGGTAAGGGTTGGGAGCAGGCAGTATGGCACCTATTACCATCTATATATGTGTATATTTTCTTGTTTGCTGATGTGTATGTACAAAACCTTCATTACAAGCAAACAAAATAAATAAATAATTTAAATATATACTTATTTGGGTTTAATGTCGAGCAGGCGACCAATGCCATCTCATGGCGGTTAAATAAAAAAGATAAAGTAAGTCAAGATACCTGGGACATATGAATGCTCAGTAAAGGATAGATTATGAACATGCACAGAAGTAAGTGTCGTTTGCTGGGTGTTCTCTGGTTGTGGAGTGGGGTTGGGAGTGGGCAGTATTACCATATATGTGTATGTGAACATCAGCATATGAACAAAACCTACTTTTCAAACAAATAAAAATTAAATAACTAGGACATATGAATACCAAGTAAAGGATATATTATGAACATGCACAGATGTTTGTTCTGTGGTTTTGTATGTGGGGTGGGGAGCGGGTGGTATGCACCTATTACCATATATGTGTACATGTTATGTTCACATCATATATTATGTGTATATGTATGTTCTCATCTTGTATGCTGATGTCCCCCACCCAGGTCTACCCTGGGGGACTTGGATGGGGTTAACTACTTTTTAGTTCCCAGGGTGACCCTGGTCAGTCCCACAGGGTGGGTTTTCCCCTCTATTCTGGGGCGTGTGTTTCTGTCTACCCTTGGTACATTCACCAGTATTTACCTTTTTTAAACTCTTCCTACTGTCTGCACTGCTTGTAGCTCTTGATATTGGATGTGTGTTGCTAAAGGGTCTAGTTAGGTTTATTTAGTGTATTAGACCAGCTGGCGACATACATTCAATATTCTGTTTAGTTTGGGTTTTTTCACAAGCAGTGCAGGCACGTCCTGAGAAAGTCTTGTTGCTGTCGGGACGTTAATGTACAATCAATCATTTTATGCTGATGTGTATGTGCAAACATACATCACAAACAAACAAACAAACAAACAAAAAATAATAAATTAATAAAATAAGTTCGGGATACCTGGGACCTATGAATATGCATGTTAAGTAAAGGATAGATTATGAACATGCACAGATGTAAGCATATTGAAAACAAATTTCCTCTCCTTGGTGACCACTACCATACCACTATAGTGATCATGTGCATCAAGGAATTCCTTCCATCCATAATTAAAAGGATAAATAATAAATAAACATGTAAGTGAATACATACATGAATCAATAATAAATAAATAAAACATGTAATATAATAGAGAGGGCTACTATCTGTATTGTGTCTCATGCAGTCCTGATAAAGCTTAATCATAAGAGTCCTTGTGAGTACTTGAGTGTGGATTGGTTGAATTGGTTGCAAAAACTAAAATTTTATATTTAGGTGTTTAGCTGAACATGGTGATTTTGATGGAAACGGTTCGGAGATGGATTTCTCTCTGCCTGGCTTGTGCTTAAGACCAGTCGGATACGAGTGTGCTTGACCAGTTAAAAATCCCATCTCCACTAATAAAATAAACAAAAAGAGCAGACCTGCACTTAGAGCCGTTAGGCTGAAAAACAGACGAACAACATGCATGTTGTATCCGGCCAAAAAGTCTTCAGAATGTTGAAGATGGTAGGCAGACACATTGCACAACATGCACAAAGGGAGTTTACTTTCGATTTACTTTCCTCCCACAAAAGACCGAGTTCTATGGAAAAGGCTGTTTTCAAGACCAGGAAAAATAACGTATTTGACGTTGATAAGATGTTCAAATCGAAAATAATCTCTGTTTCAATTCAGGAGCAAAGTAAAGCTTCTGAACTGTGCGCGTCTGATTGACTTCTTTAGAAGGCTTCTCGCTGACCGCCATTTTGAAACTAGCGACGCGACCATGCTTACCGCATTAAAAATAATACTTTTAAACTTATTTTATCGTATATATGTATGCATGTTTACTTGCTGATGATTTTAATTTACTCACTAGAATAAACTTGTAACTTGTATGCTTGAAATTTTCAATGTTATGCACAAAAAATGTCTTGCACCTTATCCGGGCGGTGTACGAAGACTGGTTCCCTCACATCGAAAAATAGCTTTCGAAAAACACTTCTACAAAAATGTCTCCATCCTAAGGACAAATATTGTTGCCATGCATAAACTATATGGCATTAGTACTTTCGTTTCGTACCTGCAAACCATTGTTACTCTTTTGACGAACTACTTGGTCTGCAGAAATTGCGAAAAGCTGCTAGACTATAGAGCTAAATTAGATCGAGGATAGGCTTTATCCTGGGATAAACCCACTGACTTCGACACCAGCATACGGCCCCTGAGCTATTTCGGACTCATCAAGCTATTCTGGCACCACCCTTGAACTAAAATGGGGTGGTTGGTGGCACAGTGGTTAAGGCGCCTGCCACCAATGCTAAAGGTGCGAGGTTCGATACCGGGTTCTGGCGTCGGACTTTTCTCTGCTAGCAAGTGTCACCGTTAATTTGGGCGGACCGTTGGGGGTTCTTTCTCCGGGTACTTTGGCTCTTCCTCCCCCTCCACTGTGGTACCAGTTTCAGGCCACTTTATAAAATTTCAAATACAAGTGATCAAAATTTCCGAAACCTCAGTAGCTGAGCTGACCCTTCGCACCACGTGAATGTCCTGTGTTTGTCTTGTACTGTGTTTGTCTTCAGAGTGTATGTGTGTGTTTCACGTGAGCGTGCGTGTCGGGTTCAGTTCGTGGCGCTCTGAGCATATTTGCAGAATTGGGTAAAGTGCCTATATAATAACCGGTATTATTTTATTATTATTTATCTCCTAATCTATAATGCAGCCTTCATAGGACCATAAACAAATTTAATCAAATCAGCCTCAGGATGTAATGGGTTAAAATGCAACTACTATTTTCCTCCTAAATTTATGGAAGTAATGTTCAGGATAACTATCTCTCAACATACATCAAAACTGTAACATTGATGATGAAACCACCGAGAGTGCAAATGGAAAATGGCCTAAAATCAGTGAAAAGCTGCTCCAACAGCTAGTGAAGATATATTATTAACCTTTTGGCTGTCGGTAGCAGCTCTTGTCATGATGACTCCTGCAGGAATCATTGTGACTAAAACCTCTACTGACAGCCAAAGGGTTAACTTTATTCTACTAAAAGTAGATGCAAGTTATTCAAGAAAGCGCCACTGATATTCAGCGATTTCACAGAAAGCGTTCATTCTGTCCAGTTTTGCTGCAGGCATTGGCAATCACTCAAAGTGTCAAGCAGCCTTTACCCACATTGTTTTTTCCCCTTGTGCGCTAGACAGCAATTTAGTAAAACCAGCAACTCCTATGCATGTAATAAAATACAGATTCTACCCTGACTTATGTAAGTTACTTCCCTTGACTTAGGGAATGATAATCGGTACTCCGACGGTAGCAAGAAATTGCCTCAAGTCAAAAACTGAAAAAGTGGTGCTGGATTAACCCTTTGGCTGTCGCCTGTGCTTTCTGCCATGCTGATTCCTGCAGGAATCTTCAAGACAAAAATCACTACTGACATCCAAAGGGTTACCTGCCATATGGTATGTAATATGTGACTGTAGCATTTCCCAGTGAAACTCTATAGTCGCCTGTAACAGGTGACTATAGAGTTTCACTGAAAAATGCTAGTTACATATTACATTGTATACAGCAGGCCGTAAACACTTCAGTTGATACAATCAATGAAAGCAAGATCCAACTTACCACAGGATGGGGGGTGGAAGCTGAACTTAAGTGACACCTCATCAAGTTGTGTGTGTTTTTCTCCAATGACCCCCGCAATACAGGAATATGTGTAGAGACTGATCCTGGCCAGCTTGGCAAAACATTGCCTGCCTGACTCCTCCACTGCAACTCTATTTTGCATCCCAGTATCATACTGATGCTCCCTCTGCACCAGCTGCCTCTTAGCATCGAGACAAGCATCTACATTGAAAAAATTACAGTCAACAGGCATCTATGTAGACAAAAATTACAGTCAACAGGCATCTATGTAGACAAAAATTACAGTCTACAGGCATCTATGTAGACAAAAATTACAGTCAACAGGTATCTATGTAGACAAATATTACAGTCAACAGGCATCTATTATATATACAAAAAAAAGGTTAACAAACATGCAGCAAATCCTGCTCAAGAGATCTGTCCTCTCTTATCACCATCCCCTGCTTGACCGTCGACTCAGAGGGAGCGTGGGGTGGTGGTTCCAGGAGCTCCAGTTCCTGCCCCCCCCCTCCCCCTCCCGCGCATCCTTTTTAGAGATGTATATTATGATAGTCTTGTTCTTTACCTCCATATTTTTCTGTGGAATGGCGATTCGGTGCCTGATAGGAGGGGGCAGGGGATCTAACTGTATGTCCAGCGCAGAGTAATTCCCCTTGGTATGTTTGAATTTCTACCAATGCTAGCCTTGCTTATAAATCTGGTTTGTGAGGAGTGCACATGTATATAAAGTATTAAATAGTGAAAATGTATTATATATATGGCATATCAGAACAGGTCTTGCGCATCTGATACTAAGGCACAAAACTAGCCTCTTGGGTGCTCCTTTCTGTTCTGAAGATTGGTATGTCCATCAACGTGACGGACGACGGCCTTTAAATTTTTTCCATTCCTGTCAAAATGTGTCCATCAAATATAATGAAGCTCTTTCCGTTAACCCGCAAGCCTGCTGAGTGTAATGTAAATACGAGAACAAATTTAACTCATTCAGCCGGATGCACATATTTCCCAAATTTTGGAGGCGTCATCTAACGACTATGCACCTGTTGCAGAAGATGGATCGACATGATAAAGCTAATCTGGCACTACCCTTGAATTATCATGGTCGACCCATCTCCTGTTGTAGTGCACCAGGGCTGAATGGGTTAAGAAGCAGAATGGTGGAAACATCATATTAAATGCAGGTAACTTTGGATAATCATGATTTACAGGAAAGATTGAAGCATTTCAATTTTAACCCATTTAGCCCCAAGACCACATTTCCTAAACTGTAAAGTTGTCACTTAACAAAATTATGTACCAGTTGCAGGAGATGGACCATGATAATTCAAGGGCAGTCTTCAGATGCCAAACTAATCTGGTACTATCCTTGAATTATCATGGTCCATCCATCTCCTGCTGCAGGGTGTTGGGGCTAAATGGGTTAATCTTACTTGGAAAGTTGTCATCGTAGTTGCGTATTTCACACCGGTATGGCCATTTCTGCAAGTGAAACACAGGTGATTTGTTCTTGATAATCAGTGAATCACAATCATCATCATGTGTATCTGTTGTATTACTGTAAGGTCAATGGGTGTATGAAATTAACCCTTCAAATGTCAGCTATGGCTTTTGTTGCAGTGATTTTTGCAGGAATTACCGCAACAACAAAAATGCGAGCAACAGCCAAAGGGTTAACGAAAGCTATGCTAGAAAATCTTACTACTTCACAGTTTCAGTCCAGACTAATACAGGACAAGCAATCATTTATCATTATGATACTATTTAATAAATTGGTTTTGGGGATAGTATACTGATGAGCAAAAGAAACGTGACAATTTTGGAATCATTCCAAAATTGTTGCATTTGGTCAAGAGTACGACTAGGCCTCGAGCGCTGGTTTCGCTACCTGACTGACAAAACAAAGCCTTCAAACTCAAAATCAGGCATGCATCTCACACAACCATATCTCAACTGGTTAGAAATTGAACATACCTTCTAATCCTGTGACATTTTTGCATACGTCCGATGGGATAAAAGAGTTATTTATTGTTTTGTGCGATCGAGCAGCGGAAGCCAAAATTTTGAAACGTGATATCACACACGTGTGTTCGCTTTCAGATAAAAAATTCCGGGGAATGAAATAGAATTTCGAAACGAAGTTTAGGCCAATAGAGAGCCAATGCAAGTTACTATTTTGTTACCATATCGTCGAATTTTACGTGTGTCTAAGTTTAAAGTAGTTTGAGGGTAAGTAAAGGCTAGAATTCTTTTGGGGGGGCATGTTACTTATGACTAAACACATCACAATCATGCAAAATGATGCTCATATGTTTAAGTTAAAAATAAGAGACCCATGTCACACTCTTTGGACACCCAGTCGTACTCTTGACCATTTCTTTTGCTCATCAATATAAGTACACTTCCTGTTCTAACACAACAAGGAAAACACAATTGTCATGTTGTTTTTCATGAACCTTCATGCACTGACACTAGTGACAGCCAAGTCCCGATAAAAAATAATTAAAAAAACAAACAAACATTATGCTTCCTCTTTACACACACCAGTTTTCTTTAGGCTTGTGTGCCTAGATTGGATCACTTTTTCATAGATTGACTGCATCCATGAAGTAAAAATTCTCCAAATTTTCAGTTGTGTCCTCTAAAATCTACATAATCAACTGTATGAAACTGTTCATGAGACAGGTCAACCATGATAGTTCATGAGTAGTTCCAGAATAGCTCACTTTTTATTTCCTTTTATTTCTATTAAAAGAAGCTACTGAGATGGGACACAGTGTAGAGTGAACAGCAAATACGTTCATGACCATACCGTGTACGGTGACTTACCTGGTAGCATCATGTTCTAGAGATTGAATGATCATCATCATTTAACAAAGCAAATATGACCTCATGTCTCTGGCCACGGCAGAGTTACAGAACATCTTGCAAAGTGCCTAGAGCATCATTTGTTAGAGGTTACTTACTTACTTACTTACGCCTGTCACCCCTACCCGGGTATAGGCCGTCGACGAGAGACCTCTAGCAACTCCTGTCCTGTGCTTCTCCTTCGATTCTACTCCAGGTGGTTCCCAGTCTTTGATGTCTGCTTGGAGGTCTCAACGCCAGGAGTTTCTCTGCCTACCTCTTTTCCTCTTTCCCTGGGGGTTCCATGACAATGCCTGCCTAGTGATACTGGAAGCTGGCTTTCTCAGGCTGTGACCGATCCATCCCCATCTTCTTCGCCCAATTTCATTCTCTGCTGTTATCTGCTCTGTTCTCTCCCAGAGTCTGACGTTGCTGATCTTCTCTGGCCAGTGGATTTTCAAAATTCTTCTAAGGCAACTGTTTATGAAGGTTTGTACTCTGTTGACTGTGGTTTTTGTCAATCTCCAAGTCTCTGCTCCACATAGGAGAACTGCTTTTACATTGGAGTTGAAAATCCGGACTTTGGTGTGTTGTGACAGCTCTCTGGAACTCCACACTTTTTTTAACTGGAGAAAGGCTGCTCTGGCTTTACCGATTCGTGCTCTGACATCTGCATCAGTGCCACCTTTTTTGTCTATGATGCTCCCGAGATAGGTGAAGGACTCAACCTCCTCCAACGGGGTGCCAGCAAGCAAGACTGGTTCTTCCCTGGTTGTGTTCAGCCTCATTGTCTTTGTTTTCTGTTTGTGAATGGTGAGGCCCACTTGGGACGAGATGTCAGCAAGCCTCGTGGTCTTGTCCTGCATTTGTTGATGAGTGTGGGACAGTAATGCCAAGTCGTCTGCAAAATCGAGGTCGTCAAGCTGTGTCCACAGTGTCCACTGTATTCCACTTCGTCTGTGCTCTGTGGTCATCTTCATGACCCAGTCTATGGCCAGTAGGAAGAGGAACGGAGACAGCAGACACCCCTGCCTGACACCAGTTCTGACCTGGAGCTCCCTAGTGAACTGCCCTTCATGGATCACGCGACATGTCATGCCATCGTAGCTGCTCTTGATCAGGCAGACGAGCTTTGTGGGTACACCGTAGTGTCATAGGAGTTTCCACAGAGTCTCTCGGTCCACGCTGTCAAATGCTTTCTCATAATCCACAAAGTTGACGTACAGCGGGGAGCTCCACTCCAGAGACTGTTCCACGATGATGCGGAGAGTGGCGATCTGGTCTGTACATGATCGGTTCTTCCTGAATCCTGCTTGCTGGTCTCTCAGCTGGGGGTCAACGGAGCTCTTCATTCTCTCTAGGATGATCCTGTTGAAGACCTTTCCTGGTACTGACAGCAAGGTGATTCCTCTGTAGTTGGAACACTTGCTTAGGTCGCCTTTCTTGGGAAGCTTGATTAGGTACCCCTCCTTCCAGTCAGCTGGCATCACCTCCTCTTCCCAGATCTTTCCAAACAGTGGGTACAGCATCTCCACTGTTGTCTCTAGATCTGCTTTCAGAGACTCTGCTGGGATGCCATCTGGCCCTGCTGCTTTGCCATTCTTCAAAAATGACACTGCTCTTCTGATCTCTTCCCGGCTGGGTCTGTCACAGCTGATGGGTAGGTCGGTCTCTGCCGGCTGGATGTCGGGGGGGTCGGGTGGGCTAGGTCTGTTCAGTAACTCTTCAAAATACTCGGCCCATCTGTCGAGTTGGTCTGCTCTGTCTGCAATAGGCTTGCCTTCTGTATCTTTTACTGGTCTTTCTGTATGGCCATACTTACCCGACAATCTTCTGGTAATGTCATAGAGCTGTTTCATGTTGCCGCTGCCTGCTGCCTTTTTTGCCTCTGCTGCCAGGCTGTCTGTGTAGGCCCTCTTGTCTGCCCTGATACTCCTCTTCACCTCGCAGTTGGCTTCCGAGTATTCCTCCTGTGCCCTTACTTTGGCTGCTCTCGTGCGACTGTTGTTGACCGCTGCTTTCTTCTGCTTCCTCACTTCTATCTTCTTCAATGTCTGTGCCGATAGCCAGTCCTTGTGATGGTGTTTCCTGAACCCTACAGTGTCTCTGCAGGTTGAGTTCAGCGCCTCTCTAACTGCCTTCCACAGCTGCTCTGTGGTGACCGCCTCCTCTTCATTTACTAGCTCCTGTAGTGCTTGAAACCGGTCGGACAGCACCAGTTTGAACTCTTCTCTAACTCCAGTTTCTCTCAGGAGGCCTACATTATAGCGCTGTCTTCTTGTTGTCTCTGTGCGGCTTTTCTTTAACTTGAGCTTCATCTTTAAGGTAAGCAGATGGTGGTCTGAGGCGACATCTGCTCCCCTCCTCACTCGAACATCTTGAAGGAATCTTCTAAATTTCTTGCTAATGCAGATATGGTCTATTTGGTTCTCTGTTGTATGGTCAGGTGAGACCCAAGTTGCTTTGTGTATTCTTCTGTGTGGGAAGATGCTGCCTCCAATGACAAGTCGGTTTAGAGCACAAAAGTCTACAAACCTCTCCCCGTTCTCACTCATCTCCGAGCCTAGTCCCCGTCTCCCCATCACCTCTTCATATCCGGTGTTGTCCTCCCCTATTTTGGCATTAAAATCACCCATGACGATGGTGATGCCTCGCTCCGCACATTTGTCCACGGCACTCTGGAGTCGGTCGTAAAACTCTTGTTTCTCTTCCTCGTCACTGTCATTGGTGGGCGCATAACACTGGATGACGTACAGCTTGAGCTTTTTCTTGGTTCTAAAGGCTGCTGTGATAATTCTTGGCCCAAGAGGTTCCCAGCCCATCAGCGCTCTCTGTGCCACTGGTGACAGCATGAATGCTACTCCTTCTGTATGGGGGGGCATTCTCCTCTTCATGACCTGAATACAGAATCATCTCCCCACTTAACAGCCTTTTCTGGCCAGACTGCGTCCATCTGGCTTCACTGATACCTAGCAGGGAAAGGTTGTACTTTTGCATTTCCGCTGCTGTCTGGGCGGCCTTGCCGTTCTGGTACATGGTCTTGACGTTCCATGTGCCCATGGTTGTGTCCCTGGATAGAGAGAGGCGGCTCGGTCCTGTGGCTTCCGAAGACTTCCAGCTTTCACCACAGGACGTCATAAGTCTTCTGGTAGAAGAACCTTCCTCCTCCAGGAAAGGAATTACTGTTAGTCTTTTCATCGGCGTTTTTGTAGCTATTTCCTTTTTTGCAGGGTGGGGAAGCTACCCCCACGCCCAACCCCCTTACTAGGAGGACCAGGGGTTTTCTGTCGGGGTCAACCATGTTGGTTCACAGCACCTTATTTCATTCGGTGCACCCCTCTCAAGAGGGACCCCCTATCCACCACCCAGGGGACGCGCCTCAACGCCATATGGTCCCAGCGCGAGGTTGTTAGAGGTTAAGTGCTATATAAAACTAATGATCCCAATGAAGCCCTAGAGCTTTGGTACAAGCTGTTTCTTTGGGTCCTAGATAAACATGCCCCACTCAGGACTAAACGAATTAAACACCCTACCCTTCCACCTTGGTTGTCAAAGGGACATTATTCACACGATGAAAAAAAGATATGACTTAAAACGGCAGAAAAAACTTGCAGATTTTAGAAAACAACATAATTTTGTAAAATCCTCTAAAGTTAGAAAAGCCCAGAAAACGCTTGTGGAAAAAGTTATCGCAGAGGGTAAAGATACCCGAAGTGTCTGGAATGCAATCAATTTGTTTACAAAGCGGAAAAGTTCCATCCCCGCTGCTACCTCTCCAGGCATGGATCCAGACGACTTCAATTCCCAGTTTTTAAAATATCGCTGAGTCCCTTGTACAGTCTTTTTCCGCTAGCAGTGATAGTTACAGTTGTTCTGCTAAAATGCGCACACACTGTGAGTCTGCAGCAGGTGCGTCCTTCTCCATACCTCTTATGACAGTGTTTGAAGTTGGTAAATATATTTCTACTCTAACCAGTAAATCATGTGGCCTGGATGGAATAAATAACATGGTACTGAAATTGTCACTTCCATACACAGCTGAATCCTTGACATTTATATTCAACCTTTCTAACACGCAAGGTATTTCTCCAGATGCCATGAAGGATGCTAAAGTTGTCCCCATTCCCAAATGTAAAGATCCCAAAAGTCCAAACGATTTCCATCCTATTTCAGTGTTATCAATATTATCGAAGCCAATAAAAAGACACGTTCACAAGCACCTACTCCAATTCTTGGAGAATCAATGCCTACTCATATCTCTTCAGTCTGGTTTTCGACCTAAACACTCATGTCATAGGCCTACTGCACTCGTTCACATCGTTGACTCTTGGCTCTCATCAATCAACAATTCCAAATTAAATGGTGCAGTTTTTCTGGACCTAACCAAAGCAATTGATTTAGTCGATCACAACATTCTTTTAAATAAACTTTCAGTATATAAGTTTGATTTAAACTCTATAGCGTTTTTCTCCTCCTACCTAAGTCGCCACCGACAGAAGGTGTACTCGAACGGAAGGTATTCGAAAGAAGGTACAATGAGGCACGGAGTTCCCCAAGGATCTATCCTAGGGCCTCTATTATTTTCTTTATTCATCAATGACCTGCCTCTTTCCATCTCAAATTCTAAGGTAAAATGCGAACTCTTTGCTGACGATTCAACGCTGCATACATCAGACAATCGTGTCAGACGTTAAATTGTATCCTCCAGCAAAGTCTTGATGAAGTGTCAGATTGGTGTACGCATAATCACATGCTACTCAGTACTTCTAAAACCAAAAGCATGTTGATATCATCATCATCATCATCAGTCCCTTGCCTGAACTGGGCGTTGGGGGGACTGAAAGGCAGCAGCAACAGACAGTGCTCTCCACTGAGTTCTATTTTGGGCGGTGGCAAGCAAGTCTGACATCTCGAGTTCGGTCCATTCTTTTATGTTTGCGACCCAACTCTTTCTCTGACGACCTCGCCGACGACTTCCTTCGAGAGTGCCTTGGAGGATAGTCTTGGACAAGGTGTTGTGTCGGGTCACGTGGCCAAACCAAGCAAGCTTGCGCCGTTTCACGGTTGCCAGAAGGGGTTCATGTGGGCCCACCAGGGAAGTGACGATGCTCCGTACATATTCGTTGGTCTTGTGCTCGCGGTATGAGATGCGGAGCAACTTCCTCAGGCACTTGTTCTCAAAGGCCTGGATTTTCTTTTCTGAGTCTGCGAGCAGTGTCCAAGTCTCACAGCCGTAGAGTAGAATAGACAGTATGAGGGACTTGTAAAGCCTGTACTTGATGGTGAAGCTGATGGAGTTACTTCGCCATATCCTGTCCAGCCTGGCCATTGCGGATGTTGCTGTACCTATCCTGATACGGATATGTTGATAACAACCCGCCAAAAGCATCAGCTACATCCTGCCCCTTTGATACTTTCACTTGGTGATAAACCTATCCAACAGGTTTCCAAGCACCGCCTACTGGGAGTTGTAATTGACGACCAGCTCAATTGGTCGTGGCATATTGACAGTTTGTGCAAAACCTTGTCCAGGAATGTATTTCTGCTCTCTAAACTTAGACATATTCTTAGTACAAAGTGCTGTGCATTGTTCTTTCACGCACACATTAAGAGCCACTGTGACTATGCGTCCTCTTTGTGGGACAAATGCAGCGAACGTCATATTAAAAAAATCAACTCGTTCAGTTAAAATAATTATTCCAAACCCTACTTCCACAGACGAAAAAATGAAAGCTCTTGGCCTGCTTCCACTGAAGGAATGTTAACAACTCAAATTTAACAAATGCGTCCTCATGCACAAAATATTTCATTATCAAGTCCCTGAATATCTGTGCACGCTATTTAACTTCAGCCCTAGGCATCAGCTACACACGAGACATGGCTTGCTTCATTTACCCCGACCCAGGATAGATCTCTACAAGTCAAGCCTTCTATTTTCGGGTAGTTTTGTCTGGAACTCACTGCCTTTGAACATTAAATCATGTTCAGGTAAAACCCATTTTAAACGTGCTTTGCACATGCACTTCCATTCAGCCTGACTTCATAGTTTGCCATATATCAGAGTATTACTGCTGATAACACGTGAACGTCAAGTATTTTCTCTTTCTCCTTACATTTGTAAACTGATAATCCTTTGTCTTGTCGGTGTCGCTATATGCTCTTGATGCTGCCGATTCTTTGACACTGTCTTAGCTGAGTATAATATTAATGCTATGCACTCATTTATTTCCCTTGCTTTTTGTGTTGGTGGCAATTACTAATTCTCCAACACCAATTTTTTTTTCCTTTTATTAATTCACCTATTGTGTTTTTTCTGTAGTTTTTCTTCCTCTTCTTCTTCTTCTTCATTATTTGCATGCTCTGTTTATTTTCCTGTTATGTTGTTTGTTTACAGGACAGCTTGTAAACAGGCATTGAGTTGCCTAATAGCTTTATCCTGAATAAATAAAGATTCATCATCACATTATTATCAGCCTTGTTATTGTTTTTGGCACCAAGAACTGTTTGCATGTGTGCGATTGAACATGTACACGTACTAACCATCAATATCGCTAGTGTGTGCACTTGAAACTTTAGGATTTGTTACTCCTAAAGAAATGTCTGGCAAAGGCATTGATATTGGCAATGGAATTGGACTGCTCATTGACAGGAGTCATGCTGATGTTTCAGTTATACAGGGTCAGTAAAAATGCATTGAGATTATCATTATGGCAGGGGGAAAAGTGACACCAATTACTCCATCAAACACTGAAACAGTTACATGAACACACCATAACGCGGAAGCTAAGCCTACTTGGGATTCGTCTCTGTCTATACAGACACCTCCCCAAAATGTGTAAAACCTCCCCAAAATGAACAAATTACACCCCAAAAATGTAATAATTGCCACCCCCACATCAAATGACCAATTGTTATTGAGAAAAAACTTGTTGATACGCATTACAGTCCATCATTTTTGTTACTTAACCCTTACCATTCGGAATACACCAGTGTGTGAAATAAGTTTGACTAAAATAGTTCAAGGGTAGACCAGAATAGCTTGGCACTTCTAGGCGCCGCCCAAGCTATTCTGGCACCACCCTTGGATTAAAACCATTGGTCTATATCCTTATCTGTAAGTACTAAGGCAGTGTACAAATTTGAAGCTTTTAGCCTCAGTATGATATGGGTTAATACATAAACCTAAAATTTTAGACTCAGGATGGATGCATGTAGCCAGCTTTCATACTTTTTGATTGAAAATTATTTTATTTGGGGAAAAAATGTTAAAAGTTTTTTAAAAAATCCCTTTAACTTCAGATAATATAAATTAAAGAATTCTGCAAGGCATCGTTATATGAATATTGTGCTAAATTTTAGATAAATGTACATACAGCCTTTATATCTTAGGAGTAATAATTGAAATTTTCATTTACACTGGAAAATAAAACCTGCAGAAGTCTTCTCTCCAGTATAAACACAGTGTTCCCCATAGAACATGCAATGAGGGTCACTATGAGTATGACTGACTTTAAGCCCTTTGGTTATTAGCAGCAACAACAACAACAAAATTTAGTAAAGTCACCCACTCCTTATGTAGAAGGTTAAAGTGACACAGTCCCCCCCCCCCCTCCCTCCCCCCCCCCTCCCCCCCTGTTCTGTATTTATTTCAGCCAGCAGTGAGAAGGCTACCAACACATGCTTGCTTGCACAATCTGCACAGACCCTTTTTTTTTTTTTTAATTTTTGGGACAGCAGTAGTTAGGTATGCCCTGTGAGTCATGGTCTCCAAAAAATTGGAAACCCACCCCACCCCTCAGGAAGCAACTGATCCGATCCACCCCTGATATCTCTCTTTAACATACCTGCATGCACATACATGGTCATGCAGACACATGTATACATGTATCTTTTCACAGATGGTATAGACATAATGTTTGAAAATAATCTGGAAACGATCAATTACTCATCATGGTGGATTTCCCACTTCTGCCTAAATAGTAAGACTGGTTACCTGCCTGTATTCGCTCCGAGTCTGAGAACATGGGGTTCATAATCTTGAATCAAAAACGGTATATAATATCAATAGACCGTCTTTACTTGGATGCGTGGAGTGTGCTTCCCCTACCTTGCTTTTTTAATAGCCAAAATTCAAGCCAAAGCCGGGTAGCGCTTTTACAGAATCTGAAAATATTAAACAGTCGGTAGATGGGGTAAACAATAAAATCTTCGGGATGAAATGATTATCTTGTTTTTACCTCCGATGAGCAATTCTTGGGGCGGCAGTCGTCTCCTGGGTTCCAGTATTTCGATCCACTTAATTTGCAGTTCGACAATGAGTGCACACAAAAAGCAGAGAAGTTGGTGATTTCATGGCAGGCAATCGCCCAAAAAATCGCAGCGAAACTCTGTACAAGCCACCCCATTTGCGTCACTCCTAAGTAGCAGTTATTTCTGTGGTTAGTTTCATTTCAAAATCTGCCATTATGCCTCCTGAGTTAAGAAGAAGCATGAATTCCGGCATGATATTTGTTTTCTGTACGTCCCATTTTCCATTTTTTATGTCCCACTGGCACATAAGTGATCGGGGAGTGTTGTTTTCTGTAGACGGACGCACTAAGTTTATACTTCCTGGAACTTACATGTATCTCTGAACCCAAATCTACCGAAGAAACAGAAATATTCAATTAGGATCAGGCGCGGAGCGGCCTATCTTTACGTAATCTCTAATGCTGAGGAAAGCTGTGTTGCATCAGTATTTCTAATGATACTGCAACTACTACTAAAGTACTGCTGAGTCAGCTTATCATACTACTCAGCTGAATCAGTTTCAAGTTAAAACGTTACAAGTCATAACATAAACAGAGGCTAAACCCTAGGAATATGCAATCCAGACCAAAAAGGCGACTGCCAAGCACTGATGTAAAATGCTGAGACTCTGTTGGGTTTTTCTCTAAACTAAGAATGATTTACTGAATTCACTTATCAGCCCATGTCCATTTCGGGGCGGTCCGTGGCGCAGTGGTTAACGCGCCTGCCACGGCCAATGCCATAGGTGCGAGGTTCGAAAACGGGTTCCGGCGTCGGACTTTTCTCCTCTGGTATGTGTCACCGTTAATTCAGGGGTTCTTTCTCCGGGTACTCCGGTTCTTCCACCCCCCACCCACCCCCACACTTTGGTAACAGTGTCAGGCCACTTTACAAATTACAAATACAAGCGATCAAAAATCTCTAACTTCAGTACTGGCCCGCTCGTCTGTCTTGTACTGTGTTTGTCTTAAATGGTGTAAGTGAGCGTGCATGTTGGGTTTCAGTTCGCGGTGCTTTGAGTCGATTTGCCCAAAAATTGAGAAAAAGCTATGATATCTGTGGATGTGTCACAGTCACGGTCGCATTGTCCCTTATGTAATGCCTTGAGTGAGTTAACCCTTTGGGTGTCGGTTATGGTTTTGGCATTTGCGATGATTCCAGCAAAACTGAATCACTGATCGTGACTACTAAAACTGCTACTGACAAACCAAGGGCAGGCCGGTGTGACTGTGACTGACTCAGTCTCAAGTTGATCCAGGCTGCCGGATAGGCTGGGCAAATGACATGCCTATAGGCCTGTATAGGTCGTTTGACATCGAAGCGCTTGGCAACTGACATCATTTGTTCCAAGTCAGTTGAAGATCTTAGAATCACCCGAGATGCGATTTCTAATAATTTTCCAATTTGATTTCAAGTACTTCATTCTTGAGTTTTGATGGTCTTTCTGAACAAAACAAAAAAAAACCAAAAAAAAACAACAACAACCCTTCCGGCGTCAGTTTTCAAGTCAGTTGGACCGCTAGGCTGGGCAGGGCCGGCAGATCAGTAAAATTCCTTCCTGAAAGGGTGGGGGGGGGGGATGGGGGGCAGCATTCCAACGATCCACAATCGGGGAAGGAGGGGGGGGGGTACAGGTACACTGGACCAGTGTGAGGATGTGGGGGGGGGGGGGGGGGCTAAAACGGACCTTCATCAGTCTAGCATTTGATATTAAAGATTTTTGTAAAAGTAGCTTCCAGAATCCTTGGACCCCATTCCCCAAGATCCGCCTCTCTATGGGTGGGGTCCGAATCCTAAGATCCACAGTTGTAATTTACAATGATCAGTTACCACTTGTGGTTGTTGTAACAACATTGTAATTTTTCCTGTAATATGTAGTAAAAAGATAAATCTGTCGTCATCAAGTAATCTGATTGGCTAATGAAGCCGCCATATTTCAAAGCAAGGAATGTGAGAAATTTAAGACGATGGCAACCAAGAGGACTTCAATAATGTAATGGTCTCCTGCCTTGAGATGATTCAGGAGGATGCACGGCAGTGTCTGCACTGATTTTGCGTCGATTAGAGTACTCATGGATGCAGATAATGTTTTCAAGTGAGTGAATCCTTACTTTTTTCTCATTCGACGGTCACAGAAATTGATTACGATGAAAACTGAAAATAGTGAAAAGGCCTTGTTTTGGCATCTCTATTTTTCGTGCTATGGCGCATCAAAATTTAAACACGAACAATGTAATGATGTGTGCATTGCAGTCAGGACTGGTGTGCATATGAGTCAGTACAGTCTTGCTTCTTGTTCTGTGAAAAAGCAAATTAACTGAACCAATAAGTTTTAAGTAAGTGGCGACTGGATCTGTCACTAGCGCCAGTTGTCACCGTCTCGTCCCTGCTTGGAAACGAACATGACCAAAGAGAGGTCGTAGGCGTCAGTTCGATCTCGATCAGAGGTGACAGACGCTTGAATTGCCCTCTAGATACGATCAGGTGCCCCTTTTAGTCTTCGCGTCCATACTACTAGAGACTGCAGCTGGCTGCATGGCGCCCGCGATGAACGGGAAGCTTTCGTCATTCCTGTCGTCGTACCTTCTTTCTTTATCAAAACACCTGCCACGACAACCCCACCCCCATTGCGAGTCACCTGACTGTGATGTGTATAAATTACAGCAATTATCAAATGTACCCACTCTACCTTGTCCACTACGCTACTGACTTTTGACTGCAACAGCCCTTACCCCTTATATCTGCTAAAACAGTAGAAGGCATGGATTCACATGAGCCCCAGTAGTCATTTTGGACAATAGAGATCAAACCCAGAGCCTCTCAGTTCCTCACACTGAAGTGGCAGGCATCAGAACTGTCGATTTCAGATTTCCTGCCCTGTTTAAACACTTTGACTCTTGTGCCAGGAATGGCTTAATAACTTACATTCTTCAAATCGCGTTTCAGATTTTTTTGGGTGAACAGTTCTGATGCCTGAGTGGTCTCCTCATGAGTGACCATTACAGGAACCAGTGGAGGATGTAACGTTGTGCTTGACTGCACCATTGTTATTGGTCCTGATGAGTGCCAGTGGCTGACTACTCGATGCCTTTTGAAGTTGGTGGGGAATGTCAACACTCTGACATTCTGACATCAGTTGTTGACATTGGTTTTCACTGTGACACTAATCCGTTAGTCTTCAAGATATAGTACTGGAAGATGCAAAGGAATTGTGGTGTGGTGCTACATGCATCAGTTCATATTGTGTCCTTGATTGATCAGTCAGTTTGTGTGACTGTGCGTGTGTGTATTAAAAAAAATGAAATACAACTCAGGGATGGATCAGTTACCTCAAAACGTTTTGTTTGGGACCTTCAACCTCATACTATTAAAGGCCTCCCCAACGCTAGACCTTGCTTCTGGGGCCCGAAAAGAGGGGGAGGGGGGGATAGAAGAGAGAGAAGGCGCTTGCGTGTTACAACTCTCACCATTCGCCAAAATATCAAACAACAAAAGTGTGTGGGGGGGGGGGGGGGGGGGTCAAAATACCCGAAAAGGGGACTTTATTAACAAAAGTTGGGGGGGTGGGGGGCTAGGACCTCCCCCCCCACCCCCCACACACACACCAATCTGCCCCTGCAACTATTATACAAATATTATCTTGAAACACTACAATTCGGTTGGTACCCGTTTCAGCCCACTTTATAGAACATTTAAAGTACACGTACAAACAATCAACATCAGTACACAATGGATCATATGACCTGCTCACAATGAATACAATAGGCAATTTTAAAACACCAGTGGGTCAGTTTAATCCCTTCTCTGATTTAACAAAATCATTTTCTTTTTTTTTTTAAAAATCCATCACTTAATGTGATGCATTATGAGACAAACTGGTTGAATAATGCAAACATTTGTCCATGTAATTCTGTTTACAATTGTTGTCCTACAAATCAAGCCCACTACACAAGTAGGCTAGTCCTCTACATAAATTAACATCCAGCAAATGCCTGAAATTACAATGCCATGAACTGTTTGGTTGTGTGGCAACACATGCATATAAATATAGTGTATATACACACACACACTTGGCCTGACTGACCTGACCAATCAACACTTGCATCTAGGTCAGTTAAAGGATCTTTTCACATTTCTATGTGTCACTGTCTGACCTAAATAATCAACCCAAACCTGAGTTGATTGCAGATGGCCACAAAGGGAACTGATGAAGTCAGGCACACTGCAACTGTCGCTTTCCTTTACCATGACCTTTCAAAGTACAGGCTAATGGAATCAACGTTAAATGTTAATACTAGTAGTAACTGCTTTACCCCATGTGATTATACTGTGTATGTCGAGTATGACTTTGAGTGAATAATGGTGTTTTTTTTTGCTCACGTGCGAAGCAAAAGTGAGTATGCTTTGGGCCAGTGGTCTTCCGTCCGATGTCGTCCGTGGTAAACTTTAACGTTGGAATTTTCTCGGAGGCTATTCAAGCCACAGTCTTCAAACTTGGCCCAAGGATACTTTATGGCAAGACCTTTCAACAAAAAAAAGGTCAAGGTCACAGGTCCAAAATAGCTATATTTGACATAATTTTTTTTTTTCAAATACTATTCACAGCTTCAAACCCAAACTTGGTACAAAGGTACCTGATGGTAAGACCTTTCTATGCATACTAATTTGGTTGATTCCTCGGAAAGGTCAAGGGTCACGAGCTCAGGAAATAGGTAAAAAATAGCCATATTTTGACAAAAGATGTTTTGTTCTCAAATACTATTCACAACTTCAAGCCCAAAATTGCTACAGAGATACCTAATACTAAGACCTATCTATGCATACTAATTTGGATGACTCCATGGAGAGGTCAAGGGTCACAAGGGCTCAGGAAATTGGTCTGAAATAGCCATATTTTGACAAAAGATGTTTTTTTTCTCAAATACTATTCACAACTTTAAACCCAAACTTGCTACAGAGATACCTGATGGTAAGACCTTTCTATGCTGGTTGATGCATCAAAAAGGTCAAGGGTCACGAGAGCTCAGGAAATAGGTAATTTGGTTGATCCCTCGGAAAGGTAAAGGGTCACAGGTGCTCAGCAAATAGGTAAAAAATTGCCATATTTTGACAAAAGATGTTTTTTCTCAAATGCTATTCACAACTTCAAACCAAAATTTGGTACAGAGATACCTGATGGTAAGACCTATCTGTGCACACTAATTTGAATGACCCCTTGGAAAGGTCAAGGGTCACAATAGGCTGGCATAATATGTAAAATGCCAATTTTTGATAAAATTGTAAGTATTATCAACATTTTTGCACATTTTTCAACCAAATTTGGCACAAAGATAGCTGATGATAAGACCTTCCTGTGCATACTAATTTAGTCAACTCATCACAAAGGTCAAGGGTCAATGGAGGTTTACAGATCATGTATATGAAAAATGCTTACATTTTCAGAAAACAATGATTTTGCTGCTGCAGAAGCGTGCCCTTGTCACAAAGGTCACACATAATTATGTAAATCGGTCATACACATGAGCCATAATGGCTTTGCCCTTCTTGTTTTTTTTACATCAGTATGCATTTTGGGGTGACCTCATGACAGCGCTGCTTTGCAATTGAGAAAAAGTACATACACTGATGATACAGTCTCTCTCTTGGCTTGACTTCGCGAACGAAGATTTTAGAGGAGTTGCCCACGACGTCTGCAGGCTTGTTCGTGGCTGCGGAGGCCAATCCGAGACAGGCAGGTTCGACCGCAGTGGCTGCAGGGGAAGGTATGGCCAGGGTTCTGAGCTGCGGCATCTCTGTTTTTTCTCCTGAGCCGCTTGTCCTTAAGGCTAGCTCTGTGAGAGTCCTCAAAGAAGACAGCTGCCTTGTAAATGGTGGAGCGCCAGGTGTCACGGTCCGCAGCAAGCGAAGACCACTGGTGGTGGTCGATTTGGCAGGCACTAAGTGACTTCTTGAGACAGTCTTTGTATCTCTTCTTTGGTGCCCCTCTGTCACGGTGTCCAGTAGCAAGCTCGCCGAACAGGGTGATCTTTGGTAGGCGATGATCCTCCATCCTGGAGACATGCCCCGCCCAGCGGAGCTGTGTCCGCAGCAGCAAAGCCTCGATGCTCACAGTTTCAGCCTGTTCAAGGACCTCGACGTTGGTGACATAGTCACTCCAGTGAATGCCCAGGATGGTACGCAGGCAGCGCTCAGACCTCATGACAGCGCTGCTTTGCAATTGAGAAAAAGTAACGATGATACAGTACACTTATTGCTTTGTACAAACACCTGATTGCAGTATTTACGATGACACTTTGAGCTGACAGTTTTTAAAAATAGTCTGTTTGTTCACGCACACACATTCTTTATGTTAACCCATTTTAAACCAAATTTCAGCAATGTTTTTCGCATGACACAGACACACAAACAATGACTTAATGTTTTCTTGTGGGGGACAGTTGAACAGAAGGCTTGCGTTTGTGTAAACATAAGTCATGTTATGTTAAAGTCATCTGCTCCAGCAAGTGAATGGCTAGTAGTTTATAATACATAGTTGACAAGGGGGTGTAGAGCCCTTTTCATCCTGATTGCTTGAAATAAAGCTATGATAGTTTAGGGGTGGTGCCAGAATAGCTTGCCGCATGAGGCGCCAAGCTATTTTGGCACCACCCTTGAACTAAAATGGTTGATCTATCTCGTAATCTGTAATGTAGTCTTCACGAGACAATTCACAAATTTGAAAAAGTTTACCCTTAGGATGTAATGGGCTAGTGGATAAGATCCTGCTGTGGCAGTCGTACTGGTAAGGTCCCACTTACTTATGCCTGTCACCCCTCCCAGGGTATAGGCCGTCGACGAGAGACCTCCAGCGACTCCTGTCCTGTGCTTCTCCTTCGATTTTACTCCAGGTGGTTCCCTGTCTCTTGATGTCTGCTTGGAGGTCCCAACGCCAGGTGTTTCTCGGCCTGCCTCTTTTCCTCTTTCCCTGGGGGTTCCATGACAATGCCTGCCTAGTGATACTGGAAACTGGCTTTCTCAGACTGTGACCAATCCATCCCCATCTTCTTCGCCTAATTTCATTCTCTGCTGTTATCTGCTCTGTTCTCTCCCAGAGTCTGATGTTGCTGATTTTCTCTGGCCAGTGGATTTTCAAGATTCTTCTAAGGCAACTGTTAATGCAGATCTGTACTCTGTTGACTGTGGTTTTTGTCAACCTCCAAGTCTCTGCTCCATAGAAGAACTGCTTTTACATTTGAGTTGAAAATCCGGACTTTGGTGTGTTGTGATAGCTCTCTGGAACTCCACACTTTTTTCAGCTGGAGAAAGGCTGCTCTGGATTTACCAATTCGTGCTCTGATATATATATGCATCAGTGCCACCATTTTTGTCGATGATGCTCCCAAGATAGGTAAAGGACTCCACCTCCTCCAGCGGGGTGCCAGCAAGCAAGACTGGTTCTTCCCTGGTTGCGTTCAGCCTCATTGTCTTTGTTTTCTGTTTGTGGATGGTGAGGCCCATCTGGGACGAGATGTCAGCAGCCTCGTGGTCTTGTCCTGCATTTGTTGATGAGTGTGGGACAGTAATGCCAAGTCGTCTGCAAAATCGATGTCGTCAAGCTGTGTCCACAGTGTCCACTGTATTCCGCTTCTTCTCTGCTCTGTGGTCCTCTTCATAACCCAGTCTATGGCCAGTAGGAAGAGGAACGGAGACAGTAAACAGCCCTGCCTGATGCCGGTTCTGACATGGAGCTCCCTGGTGAAATGCCCTTCGTGGATCACGCGACATGTCATGCCATCGTAGCTGCTCTTGATCAGGCAGACGAGCTTTGTGGGTACACCGTAATGTCGTAGGAGTTTCCACAAAGTCTCTCGGTCCACGCTGTCAAATGCTTTCTCGTAATCCACAAAGTTGATGTACAGCGGGGAGCTCCACTCCAGAGACTTCTCCACGATGATGCGGAGAGTGGCAATCTGGTCATTACATGATCAGTTTTTCCTGAATCCTGCTTGCTGGTCTCTCAGCTGGGGGTCGACGGAGCTCTTCATTCTCTCCAGGATGATCCTGTTGAAGACTTTTCCTGGTACTGACAGCAACGTGATTCCTCTGTAGTTGGAACACTTGCTGAGGTCGCCTTTCTTGGGAAGCTTGATTAGGTAGGTAAGGTCCAAGGTTTTTCCTTATTCCCATCGAATCAAATTGATATAAAACTCAATTTTCAGTACCTTTTTCACCATTGTGTGCACACATGGAATGGAAAACAGAAATGTCAAATGTAGCAGGGTGGTAGTAGCAGCAGGCTTTCAAAGCTCTGATTTCCAGCCCAGAGATGCACTGAACATTTGAACCCCCACCCGGGTCTGCCCTGGGAGACTTGGGTGGGGTAACTACTTTTTAGTTCCCAGGGTCACCCTGGTCAGCCCCACAGGGTGGGTTTTCCTCTCTATTCTGGGGCATGTGTTTCTGTCTGCCCTTTGTCCATTCACCTGTATTTGCCTTTTTAAAACTCTCCCTACTGTCTGCACTGCCTGTAGCTCTTGATATTGGATGTGTGTTGCTAAATGGTTTAAGCTTTATTTAGGCCCCATGTGTTAGGTTTATTTAACGTATTTGCCCGGCTGGCGACATACATTCAATGTTCTGTTTAGTTGGGTTTTTTTTTTTTTTTTTTACAAGCAGTGCAGGCACGTCCTGAGAAAGCCTTGTTGCTGTTGGGACGTTAAGCAATGTAAATCAATCCAAAACTGAACATTTGAAAAAGATGGATATATATATATATATATATATATATATATGTGCTTTACATATGTGCACAAAGGAGACATACACAAACAATATCTTCTTCATTAATGCTTTCAGTATATCTTACAATAATGCTATAAAAACGGGCCAACTAAACTTGGGCTTAATTTGAAGATTGCCGAGTGAGTGAGGTAAAATTAAATACTTTTCTGCTGTTCTTCTTCATGTACATAGGTTAGGTCCTTTGACACACATAATGGACAGTAAAAATCTCTGGTTTGTGTACCTACTCATCCTCTTGGCTTGACTTCGCGAACGAAGATTTTATAGGAGTTGCCCACGACGTCTGCAGGCTTGTTCGTGGCTGCGGAGGCCAATCCGGGACAGGCAGGTTCGACCGCAGTGGCTGCAGGGGGAGGTATGGCCAGGGTTCTGAGTTGCAGCATCTCTGTTTTTTCTCCTGAGCCGCTTGTCCTTAAGGCTAGCTCTGCGAGAGTCCTCAAAGGAGACAGCTGCCTTGTAAATGGTGGAGCGCCAGGTGTCACGGTCTACAGCAAGCAAAGACCACTGGTGGTGGTCGATTTGGTAGGCACTAAGTGACTTCTTGAGACAGTCTTTGTATCTCTTCTTTGGTGCCCCTCTGTCACGGTGTCCAGTAGCAAGCTCGCCGAACAGGGTGATCTTTGGTAGGCGATGATCTTCCATCCTGGAGACATGCCCCGCCCAGCGGAGCTGTGTCCGCAGCAGCAAAGCCTCGATGCTCACAGTTTCAGCCTGTTCAAGGACCTCGACGTTGGTGACATAGTCACTCCAGTGAATGCCCAGGATGGTGCGCAGGCAGCGCTGGTGGAAGCGTTCGAGGAGTCGTAGTTGGCTGCGGTAGAGGGCCCAGGACTCGGAACCATACAGCAGGGTGGTGAGGACCACAGCTCTGTACACACTGATCTTGGTGCCTGTTTTCAGCTGTTGATTGTGCCACACCCGCTCGAAAAGTCGCCCGAAAGCGCTGTTCGCTTTTGCCAGCCTGCTGTCAAGCTCCTTGTCCAGCTTGGCGTCCGACGTGATAATGCAGCCAAGGTAAGTAAACTGGTGCACTGACTTTAGTTCAGACTCGCCAATAGTGATGTGAGGAGGGCGATACACTGTCTTGGGTGCCGGCTGATGGAGGACCTCTGTCTTTTTCAGACTGACCTCGAGTCCAAAGAGCTGGGCAGCGTCTGCGAAGCAGGACGTGATGCGCTGCAGGGCTCTCTCTGTGTGTGCAACGAGGGCAGCGTCATCAGCAAAAAGCAGCTCACGAATTAGTTGGTCTAGGGTTTTCGTGTGGGCCTGCAGTCGTCTGAGGTTGAACAGGCTGCCATCGAGATGATACCTGATGTACACTGCATCGTCATCATAGAGGTCCACTGTGGCCTGCTTCAACATCATGCTAAAAAAGATGGTGAAGAGGGTCGGTGCCAGCACGCAGCCCTGCTTTACGCCGTTGAGAATAGGGAATGGTTCTGAGAGGTCATTGTTGAGTCTGACCTGGCCTTGCTGGTCCTTGTGTAGCTGGACAATCATGCTGAGGAACTTTGGGGGACAGCCAAGTCGCTCCAGGATCTGCCACATGCCTTGCCTGCTCACAGTGTCGAACGCTTTTGTTAGGTCAACAAACGTTACATACAGCCCTTTGTTCTGCTCGCGGCACTTCTCCTGAAGCTGTCTCAGCACAAAGACCATATCGGTGGTGCTCCTGTTTGCTCTGAAGCCACACTGGCCCTCTGGGAGGTGGTCTTCAGCGATGGCAGGTACCAGCCGATTCAGGAGCAGCCTTGCAAGAATTTTCCCAGCAATGGACAGCAGGGTGATTCCCCGATAGTTGGAACAGTCAGACTTCTCGCCTTTATTCTTGTACAGGGTGATAACGACAACATCACGGAGATCCTTTGGTAGTGTTCCTTCCTCCCAGCAGCAGAGAAAGAGGTCATGGAGCTTGTTGTGCAGTGCTGTGCCTCCATGTTTCCAGATCTCTGGCGGTATTCCATCAATGCCTGCTGCTTTGCCACTCTTGAGCTGGTGGATGGCTGTGAGGGTCTCTTCAGCGGTGGGCGGTTCGTCCAATTCAACCTTTACTGGGAGTTGTGGGATTTGTAGGACGACTGCTTCTTGAACAGTGCGCTCAGCGCAGAAGAGGCTCTGAAAGTACTCCGACCAGCGGTTCAAGGTGGAGGTATTATCTGTGAGGAGTGCCTGGCCATTCGCGCTTTGCAGGGGACTTTGTACCAGGTGCCTGGGGCCATACACTGCTTTCAGTGCTTCGTAGAAGCCCCTGTAGTCACCATTGTCAGCGCAAAGCTGGGTCCTCTGTGCAAGTCTGGTCCACCACTCATTCTGGAGATCTCTGAGCTTGCGCTGGAGACTGCTGCAGACGAGGCGGAAGGCAGACTTCTTCACAGGGCAAGAAGGCTGGGCTAGGTGGGCCTGATGGGCGGCTCTTTTTTTTTGCTAGGTGTTCCTGGATCTCAACATCGTTTTCGTCAAACCAGTCTTTGTTCTTCTTTCTAGCGAAACCCAAGACTTCTGCAGAGGATTTTGCAATAGCAGTTTTCAGTTGTTCCCAGAGTGTTTCAGGGGAGGAGTCTGCTGGGTCCGCTGTGTCTTTGAGCCTGCGCTGTAAATCTGTCTGAAAGGCAGCTTTCACGTCGTCACGCTGAAGGCTGGCAACATCAAGCTTTTTCTTGGGGGGCCCCCATTTCTTGGGTTTTGGCTTGACGTGGAGCCTGAGTTTGCAGCGGACAAGGTGGTGGTCAGTGTGGCACTCTGCGCTGGGCATCACTCTGGTGAGGAGGACATCACTGCGGTCCCTCTGACGCACTAGGACATAGTCGATAAGGTGCCAGTGTTTGGAGCGAGGATGCATCCAGGTGGTCTTTCGACTGTCCTTTTGCTGAAAAGTAGTGTTGGTGAAGACCAGTTGCTGCTCTGCACAGAACTCCAACAGTAGGCGGCCATTGTCATTGCAGTTCCCGACACCATGCTTGCCGAGGACTCCTTTCCAGGCTTCAGAGTCCTGGCCCACTCTGGCGTTGAAGTCGCCAAGGATGATGACTTTGTCGTCTGCAGGGGTGCTCTGTATGAGGCTGCGCAGGTCAGTGTAAAACTTGTCCTTTTCAGCAGGCTCTGCCAGGAGGGTTGGGGAGTACACACTGAGAAGGGTGACGTGTTGCTGGTGTCTCAGTGGGAGGCGCATGGACATGATGCGGTCTGAGTGACCCGTTGGTAGGTTTTCCAGCTTAGTCGCAATGGAGGTCTTGACCATGAAACCCACGCCTGAGAGCCGTCTTTCTGATTCAGGCCTGCCTGACCAGTAGAGGGTGTACCCAGCGCCAAGTTCTTGGAGGCTGCCTTCGTCCGGAAGGCGTACTTCACTAAGCGCGGCGATGTCGATGTTTAACCTCCGCAATTCATGGGCAATGAGGGCGGAGCGACGTTCAGGGCGTCCGCTGTCTGCTTTGTCGAGCATGGTTCGGATGTTCCAGCATGCTACGTTGAGTCCGGTCGTGGTCGTCATGAGAGTGGATCCGTTATTCTTTCTTGTTTTTTGACCGCAGGAGAAGATGCCCGTTGACCGTGGCTAGCCAACTGGGGTTGCGGGGGGACGAGCTTTGGTTAGGCCACCTTTTCTAGGCCCCTCTCCGTGTGGAGCAAGCAGTGCTGTCCCTAGAGAAGGCTGCTTGGTCGTTCAGGGTGTGCCGAGTGATGTTGTCATCCCCAGGTCAACATCAGGCGACCAATATCCTGAACAGCCTGCATGCAGGTTTGAGACTGCGGCTTCCAGTGACTTCTTTCACCTGTCGTTTCGCCCCTCGCCCATCGCTACAGGACTTGGAATGGTCAGTGTCATACTCATAGATCTAGTAAAAAAGGGTAGAGAGTCTTACTTGAGACAAGACATTATTGAGAATATTATATCAGCACATTTTTTTTTAGCAAATGAAGCCCATGCTTTACATATATAAATCTCTCTTTTCTCTCTTTTCCTGTTTGGTTTTTCAAGTGCTGTTTACAATGGTGAGAGGCTTTTTGGCTCATGTGCAAAGCAAAAGTAAGTCTATGTTCTGGTCCAGTTGCCATTCATTCGTTGTCTGTTGTCCAACTCCATGGTAAAAACTTTAACGTTGGCATTTTCTCGGAGACTATTCAAGCCACAGTTCTCAAACTTGGCCCAAGGATACTTTGTGGCAAGACTTTTCTAAATATACCAATTTCAGTAACCTCTCCCAAAGGTCAAGGTCACAGGGGATCAGGAAATATATTTAAAAAATAGCTATATTTTGACATAATTCATTTTTTCTCAAATACTATTCACAACTTCATTCAAACCCAGACTTGGTGCAACGATACGTGATGGTAAGACCTTTCTATGCATACTAATTTGGTTGATTGCTTAGAAAGGTCAAGGGTCACAAGAGCTCAGGAAATAGGTAATTTGGTTTATCCCTTGGAAAGGTAAAGGGTCACAGGTGCTCAGGAAGTAGGTTAAAAAAATAGCCATATTTTGACAAAGGATATTTTTCTCAATTACGACTTATAACTTCAAACCCAAACTTGTTATAAAGATACCTGATAGTAAGACCTTTTTGTGCATACTAATTTGGTTGATCCCTTGGAAAGGGCAAGGGTCATAAGAGCTCAGGAAATAGGTATAAAAAAAAAAAAAAAGAAGCCATATTTTGATGACAAAAGTTGTTTTTTTCTCAAATACTATTCACAACTTCAAACTCAAACTTTGTACAGAGATACCTGATGGTAAGACCTATCTATACTATTACTAATTTGGATGACCTCTAGGAAAGGTCAAGGGTTGCACTTGCAGGCACTCAGAAAATAGGTCCAAAATGGCCATATTTTGACAAAAGATGTTTTTTTTTTTTTCTCAATTACTATTCACAACTTCAAACCCAAACTTGGTACAAAGATACCTGTTGGTAATACCTTTCTATGCATACTAATTTGGTTGATCGTTTGGAAAGGTCAAGGGTCACAAGAGCTCAGGAAATAGGTAAAAAAAAGAAATAGAAAAAACATATTTTGACAAAAGATGTTTTTTCTTAAGTGCTATTCACAACTTCAAACTTAATGGTACAGAGATACATGGTTGGGACTTTTCCAACTACAGCCGGATTTCGGATTCATTTTTTTTTTTTTTTTTTTTTTGGTCACTTAAAAAGTGCCTCAAGACTTTCGCTTCAGGATTCAACTTTTTTTGGGGGGGTCCCACCCATGGAGATGGTAAGACTTTTTTATGCATACTAATTTGGATGACCCCTCAGGAAAGGTCATGGGTCACAAGAGGTGGACAAATGTGTAAATAATGCCAATTTTTGATATAATTGTAGTTATCAAATTCTTACAAAATTTTCAATCCATTTGGGCACAAATGTAGCTGATGATAAGACTTTCCTATGTATGCTAATTTAGTCGACTCATCTTCATTGGAAAGGTCAAGGGGGTTTCACAGACGTGTGAAACTGATTAGATTTTGAGAAAACATGGATTTACTTATTGACACACGTGTGGATCAGTCATACACATGAGCCAAAAGGGCTTTGCCTTTCTTGTTTACAGTTACACTTTAAATAAAATCAATGGAATGGAGGGCATAATTACCAGTAGTCCCAGTTTTGATAAGTACAAAGATGACACTATAGTATAATATAATTTTGGAGGACTTTTCATCCCAGGATGGTACTCTGAACCTGCTTGGCTGGCACCACCCTTGCACTATCATTGTTCAGCCATCTCCTGAACAGGAATGAAGTCTCCAGAGGATAATGTCTGCCGGAATTGACAAATTTAAAACGCAGAGCGGCGCAATGTGTAGTTTGCAAGTTTGCAGAAAGCAGTTTGCAAGTAAGTAGCATTACACAAAGGTAGTCAGATTAGAGTTTTCACAAAAGTTGGCAGTACTAGGTCTATGGTACTCGCAATGCTCATTTTCCAGTGTGCGGATATTTTCCCTTGACATAGTGAAGTTAATGCACGATGTGACAAGAACAGATTGAGCCGCTTCATAGCTCGTAAAGATGTCAGGGTATCATGGACCAAATAACGTGCTCGTCGGATTTTACGTCTGTATAAATTTGCGAAGGTCACTAGTCAGTCGTTCAGTCTGTAGTTACCCCACCCGGGTCTGCCCTGGGGGACTTGGGTGGGGTTAGGTACCTTTTAGTTCCCAGGGTCACCCTGGTCAGCCCCACAGGGTGGGTTTTCCTTTCTATTCTGGGGCATGTGTTTCTGTCTACCCGAGGTCCATTCATCTGTATTTGCCTTTTTAAAACTCTTCCTACTGTCTGCACTGCCTGTAGCTCTTGATGTTGGATGTGTGTTGCCAAATGGTTTTGGCTTTATTTAGGCCCCATGTTGTAGGTTTATTTAACGTAGTGGACCGGCTGGCGACATACATTCAATATTCTGTTTTGTTTTTTTTCACAAGCAGTGCAGGCACGTCCTGAGAAAGCCTTGTTGCTGTCGGGACGTTAAGCAATGTACAATCAATCAATCAATCAGTCTGTAGTTGGCCTTCATGAAGTACTCTGTATTTTCTCTATCACACTCATGTTTGCTTCAATTACTGATTGAGTCACAGTTTTCTTTCGCCGGCCGCTCTGAGTGGCAACAGTCCCATCCCCTCAAGCCTTTGACATGCACAGAAACAAAAAAAGTTGTCAGCTGCAATCAAAACTTTATCACTGATAACCGTACCCTATAAGAAGATACACTGCCAAGTTTCAGACATGAATGGCTGATGGTTTTAAAGCTGCACCAAAATTACTACCTGCACCCCTTGGTGCCCGGAGTACCATTCGCTCCTGCGGCTGACTGTCAGCACCACACATGCAAAGATCCAAAAAGAAAGACTTATGTTCAAGCTAGCAACCCTATATTTTGCAGACAAGCAGACACACATGTTACGCATTCAAAACAACCAGCAAGTACAACTTTCAACAGTTGGTTATTTTTTGGCAATTTATTTGCTATACTACCCCCCCAAGCAGGAACCATTTTGACAGTTTTTTCAACTTTGAACCCAACTGGACAACATAGAAAAGCCCTTGCACTGTTTAAAAAAATTCAGCAAACTGCCTAACCACAACTAGTCTGCATGAGGTGTCATTTCTTTTATTCCCTCCTTCCAGCTTTAAACAAGGCTTAAGATACTGAAGGCAACTGAAGCTATGTTCCGCACTTTTTCTGAAAATGAATCACCAGCCAACATGCTTTTTCTTGCAAACAGTTACAAATCCTTGTACCAGCCAACTCAAGGGACCAAGGTGCTTCTCTGACTTTGACTACTTTGCATGGCAAAGCAGCAGAATGCTTTAAATAGTGTAAAATGCTTGAAAAAGTAGCAAAAATTTCACGTGAACGCGTGCGTTCATTCGGGAGAGGGGGGGAGGGGAGGGGGGGAGGTGTGCGTGTTAATGTTTTGGGTTAGTATTATTAGGGTAAGCATAGTAGAGTTAGGATTAGGGTTAACATAGTTTTGGGATCTGAGTTAGCATAGTAACGTTAGGCTTACCATGACTGAGGGTTGGGGGTGAGGGTTATTTGGGGGGGGGGGGGGGGCACGGGGGCAAGAGCGTGGTGTTTGGGGTGGGTGGTGGGTGGGTGAAAATGTGTGGCATGGATTTTTAGGCATAATAGATATGCTCAGGATGCAGCAGGATGATTTGTGTTTGAAAAAGGTGAAGAGATTTCTCACACACTAACTTCTCGATAATATTTATGACAACCGTGCCTTTTCACCGCACCACCCCATCTAAACCGACTTCAGAAACCAGTCAAAACAACATGTTTTGGTGTCACCACACTGAGGTTTGCAGTTTACAGCATGTTTTCACTAAGATGACCCTCACAAAGCCCAAAATACACTGTGCAGGATAAACGGGTATTTTGAATGCAGTCAAAACAAAAGCAAAGAAATCGGCCAACCGACAAAAATCAAATTTAACTAAATTTCATCTAGATGACACCGTAATGACTGTTACCTTGTCAGAAGGGTTTTTGAATGACTACTATGACAGAAAATGTGACCTGGGATTGTTCCTGTGTGTTTTCTAGTCTTTTCTTTCCCCTTCGCACAAATATGCACCATTTTGCCTCTATAATCCTTATACAGCTAAATAAAGCTGTCTGTATGGCATCAAAAGTGCCAACATGGCCTAAAAACACCTGATATCAGCATATAAAGCAAAAAATGTCGATTTTTTGGCACAATCTCTTTCCAAACGCCAATAGTAGAAAAATTCACTCTGCCTTTACAGGCCACACAGGGCAATTAGGTTACGCCCCCTTTTCACACACTGTTATCTGTTAGCCTCTTGCAGCATAAAACTATGAACGAAGAACTTTTCTGCCAAAACAAAAAATCCACGCGGAGCACATCACAGGAGAAGCTATTTCAGCAATTCTTAAAAAAATTAAGAGTTAGCGTTTTTCACAACACTCAAATGCACTAAGTACCCCATGACAAAACTGTCGTCTGCAAGCCTGCATACAACCGTGCACATGCCCCAATTAGGCTCCCATGAACACACTAGGTCGACTAAAATTACCCAGATTTTGCTCTTTTTCACACCACCTGTCATGCCTTTTGTTGCTCAAAACGCCAAAAAAGGCACACAATTGAAGTTTTACACCCTAAAAAAATGGCAAAAAGGGAGGAAATTTTTTGAACTATTTCTGGCGGAAAAGTTACTACATGCACCGGAAGCAATTGCCCTGTGTGGCCTGTAATTAAACAAAAAAAGTTGTCAGCTGCAATCAAAACTTTATCACTGATAACCGTACCCTATAAGAAGATACACTGCCAAGTTTCAGACATGAATGGCTGATGGTTTTAAAGCTGCACCAAAATTACTACCTGCACCCCTTGGTGCCCGGAGTACCATTCGCTCCTGCGGCTGACTGTCAGCACCACACATGCAAAGATCCAAAAAGAAAGACTTATGTTCAAGCTAGCAACCCTATATTTTGCAGACAAGCAGACACACATGTTACGCATTCAAAACAACCAGCAAGTACAACTTTCAACAGTTGGTTATTTTTTGGCAATTTATTTGCTATACTACACCCCCAAGCAGGAACCATTTTGACAGTTTTTTCAACTTTGAACCCAACTGGACAACATAGAAAAGCCCTTGCACTGTTTAAAAAAATTCAGCAAACTGCCTAACCACAACTAGTCTGCATGAGGTGTCATTTCTTTTATTCCCTCCTTCCAGCTTTAAACAAGGCTTAAGATACTGAAGGCAACTGAAGCTATGTTCCGCACTTTTTCTGAAAATGAATCACTAGCCAACATGCTTTTTCTTGCAAACAGTTACAAATCCTTGTACCAGCCAACTCAAGGGACCAAGGTGCTTCTCTGACTTTGACTACTTTGCATGGCAAAGCAGCAGAATGCTTTAAATAGTGTAAAATGCTTGAAAAAGTAGCAAAAATTTTACGTGAACGCGTGCGTTCATTCGGGAGAGGGGGGGAGGGGGGGGGGAGGTGTGCGTGTTAATGTTTTGGGTTAGTATTATTAGGGTAAGCATAGTAGAGTTAGGATTAGGGTTAACATAGTTTTGGGATCTGAGTTAGCATAGTAACGTTAGGCTTACCATGACTGAGGGTTGGGGGTGAGGGTTATTTGGGGGGGGGGGGGGGGCACGGGGGCAAGAGCGTGGTGTTTGGGGTGGGTGGTGGGTGGGTGAAAATGTGTGGCATGGATTTTTAGGCATAATAGATATGCTCAGGATGCAGCAGGATGATTTGTGTTTGAAAAAGGTGAAGAGATTTCTCACACACTAACTTCTCGATAATATTTATGACAACCGTGCCTTTTCACCGCACCACCCCATCTAAACCGACTTCAGAAACCAGTCAAAACAACATGTTTTGGTGTCACCACACTGAGGTTTGCAGTTTACAGCATGTTTTCACTAAGATGACCCTCACAAAGCCCAAAATACACTGTGCAGGATAAACGGGTATTTTGAATGCAGTCAAAACAAAAGCAAAGAAATCGGCCAACCGACAAAAATCAAATTTAACTAAATTTCATCTAGATGACACCGTAATGACTGTTACCTTGTCAGAAGGGTTTTTGAATGACTACTATGACAGAAAATGTGACCTGGGATTGTTCCTGTGTGTTTTCTAGTCTTTTCTTTCCCCTTCGCACAAATATGCACCATTTTGCCTCTATAATCCTTATACAGCTAAATAAAGCTGTCTGTATGGCATCAGAAGTGCCAACATGGCCTAAAAACACCTGATATCAGCATAAAAAGCAAAAAATGTCGATTTTTTGGCACAATCTCCTTCCAAACGCCAATAGTAGAAAAATTCACTCTGCCTTTACAGGCCACACAGGGCAATTAGGTTACGCCCCCTTTTCACACACTGTTATCTGTTAGCCTCTTGCAGCATAAAACTATGAACGAAGAACTTTTCTGCCAAAACAAAAAATCCACGCGGAGCACATCACAGGAGAAGCTATTTCAGCAATTCTTAAAAAAATTAAGAGTTAGCGTTTTTCACAACACTCAAATGCACTAAGTACCCCATGACAAAACTGTCGTCTGCAAGCCTGCATACAACCGTGCACATGCCCCAATTAGGCTCCCATGAACACACTAGGTCGACTAAAATTACCCAGATTTTGCTCTTTTTCACACCACCTGTCATGCCTTTTGTTGCTCAAAACGCCAAAAAAGGCACACAATTGAAGTTTTACACCCTAAAAAAATGGCAAAAAGGGAGGAAATTTTTTGAACTATTTCTGGCGGAAAAGTTACTACATGCACCGGAAGCAATTGCCCTGTGTGGCCACCCCTCAACCTGACCCTTCCGTGTGTAAGAGGCATGTATTCATGAGCCCCCTGCAACCGCAGGGGCTCATGAGAATATATGCGTTTTACCGCCACGAAACGGCTCAGTTTTAACTCTATTCTGAAATTATAGATCCACAGGGTTTGCGCCCATAACTGGCAAGTACCAAATCGCAGTCGTTTCATGCGCAAGAAGTGTCTATTGTCATGTGTCCCATGGGGCTCGTGAGAATCTTTACTGAAACGGCCATGAAACGGTTATTTTAACTCTGCGCAGAGGGACGGTGGGGATTTGTGACTGTGACTTGTACCAAACTGCCTCAAGCGATGGATCCCGGGCTGTATTGACCATTGCGTAATCGGGGTGGACTTTGTGTCACGCACAATTGAGCAAGCTGGATACTGGATTAGGGGTGGCCTGTTCTCTCGGTTAAAGCCCCACCACCGCTGTAACTGAGGCCCCCCACCGAAACTCTTGGTGGGACGCGCCCGGGGGTCATCCGCCGGCTCCGCGGTCCGCCTTCCCGTATTGGGACGTAGAGGAGGACACTCCTGGAAGGTCCACTCAGCGGGATAGGGGGGTTAGCCAACCCAGGGGGGCGAGGTACCCTAGTCGGCACTCCGACACCGCGTGACTCCCCGCTCGCCTGCGTACGGTCGCCACCCATCAAAATAAACAGGGCTCCCAGGGAGGTTTAGCATCCTTCGTCCATGCACTCCCTGGGCAATGGAGGGTACAACACCCCTCTCCAGAAAAAAAACACGAACACATATAGGGGGGTTAGTAAAAATCACCCCCCCCCCCCCTCAAACAAAGAGGGTAATGTCAGGCGGGGCCTAAAAGAACCGGGCCTTGGACTGTGACCAACAAAGGAGAGAGAAGGAAGGCAAGTGCCAACACCACCGACCAGGCAAGACCGGGACCCGGGCACCCACGGGAACACGGGCTCTCCCCAACGACCCAACCGCCTACGGCGCCGACAGCCATGATGAAGGAGGAAACAAAGTGATGCGCGTACATCAGCGACAGACAGTCAAAATAGACCCCCCCCCCCCCCCCCCCCCCCCCCGGACGAAATCAGCAATAGCTGGAAGTCCTGATCCTTTTTAAAATAGCATAGCAGCGTAACTGTTCAAAGATATGCTTCTGTAACAGATGGTTATGAAACGCTGCACACCGGCAGGTCTAGCTATGGTTCACATTGACACAGGACAATCCAGTTCAGCACACGCCGTCTTTATAAATATCAAGTAACCTGACAAGACTCCACTCTGTTCTGTTTATAAATACAACACTATCAGTACGAGAAACAGCTAAACACAGATTGACAAGCTAAAGGCTGCGCAGAATAAACTAAAGTGAACACGCCTGTACGGCTTTTGCTGCGTGGCACTACAGCATCTGCTGGCTCTACCGTTGCAAATTTATCAAATTCTTCTTTGCTCGGACTCTAAGGCTGCGCTGCTGGCTGTTGCTTCTAATAAGTTTACGTTGAGACCTCATATAATCATGGAAATAAAATTCATTATCCACCAATTACTTGCCCGCGGGATCGATGCTATCTTACACTGGATACCTTCTCATGTGGGCATCCACGGCAAAGATCTCACGGACAAGGCCGCTAAAATTGGTGCATCTTGCCTTCTCATCATCTGAATTGAAATCGAAAGTAAAAAACAGCATCAAATCTATATATACCACCAGACTAAACTCACTAGCAAATAAATTCCCTGCTATCCCTGTCTTCTCATCTAAAACTCTCCATCTTATGTACAACTCTGTCATTCATAGACTCTTTACTGACAGTTGGTGGATTAAATCTCTTTGACGCACGCAGTCTGAAAAAACTTGCCTCTAAGAAACGCACAGCAGCGCACCCCCTAAACGCACGGCAAAATCTGTGGAGCAGGCATGAGCTAAAACACTCAAAATTCCATTTCCCAGTACTGCTTTCTCGACCCCGTCCAGCTATAATGTATTTCTTCTACTAAAGCTGAACTGGTTCCATTCACCCTCCTCCGAAAATACATGAAAGGCACAGAGCTACATAGGGGACATTTGGCATACTAAATACAAGAAACATTTAGTTTTGCATCACTCATCGCCACCGGAAGCATGTCTCTCTAACCAATTACCCCCAAGATATCTCACCTTACAAGGTTGATAAACATCTCCCCATAGACACTGGTTTCGTGGGACCCCACCCGGGTCTGCCCTGGGGGACTTGGGTGGGGTTAGGTATTTTTTAGTTCCCAGGGTCACCCTGGTCAGCCCCACAGGGTGGGGTTTTCTCTCTATTCTGGGGCATGTGTTTCTGTCTACCTGAGGTCCATTCACCTGTATTTGCCTTTTTTAAACTCTCCCTACTGTCTGCACTGCCTGTAGCTCTTGATATTGGATGTGTGTTGCTAAATGGTCTTAGCTTTATTTAGGCCCCATGTGTTAGGTTTATTTAATGTGTTTGACCGGCTGGCGACATACATTCAATGTTCTGTTTAGTTGGTTGTTTTTTTTCACAAGCAGTGCAGGCACGTCCTGAGAAAGCCTTGTTGCTGTCGGGACGTTAAGCAATGTACAATCAATCAATCATGGTTTCGTGGGGAAAATACAAGAAATAGTATGAGAAAGGGGCTGTGTGGTACTATGCGAATTTATTCACCTTTGTGCCCTTATTAAAGGGCTATAAAATTTGACTCCGTGACCTTGATGGTTGTGCGCCGGAAGAGTTTAATTAAGTACTCCCGCCCCATCTGTCTATGCGACGAGAACTTTGACCCACAACACGCCCAACTTTGCTGCCCTCATTTTGTTGAGCTAAACTTGGAAACAGTTACCCAAATGCTAATACGCTCTCGTCACTACCCCACCCGGGTCTGCCATGGGGGACTTGGGTGGGGTTAACTACTTTTTAGTTCACCCCCACCCGGGTCTGCCCTGGGGGACTTGGGTGGGGTTGACTACTTTTTAGTTCCCAGGGTCACCCTGGTCAGCCCAACAGGGTGGGTTTTCCTCTATATTCTGGGGCATGTGTTTCTGTCTACCCGAGGTTCATTCACCTGTATTTGTCTTTTTAAAACTCTTCCTACTGTCTGCACTGCCTGTAGCTCTTGATATTGGATGTGTGTTGCTAAATGGTCTTAGCTTTATTTAGGCCCCATGTGTTAGGTTTATTTAACGTATTTGACCGGCTGGCGACATACATTCAATGTTCTGTTTAGTTTGGGTTTTTTTCACAAGCAGTGCAGGCACGTCCTGAGAAAACCTTGTTGCTGTCGGGACGTAAAGCAATGTACAATCATTCAATCAATACTTTTTAGTTCCCAGGGTCACCCTGGTCAGGCCCACAGGGTGGGCTTTTCTCTCTATTCTGGGGCATGTGTTTCTGTCTGCCCTTGGTCCATTCACCTGTATTTTCCTTTTCTAAACTCTCCCTACTGTCTGCGCTGCCTGTAGCTCTTGATATTGGATGTGTGTTGCTAAATGGTCTTAGCTTTATTTAGGCCCCATGTCGTAGGTTTATTTAACGTATTAGACCGTCTGGCGACATACATTCAACGTTCTGTTAGTTTGTTTTAACAAGCAGTGCAGGCACGTCCTGAGAAAGTCTTGTTGCTGTCGGGACGTTAAGCAATGTACAATCAATCAATCAACGCTCTCATCACTTTTACTGAAACTTGACCAACAAACAACAGAACTCATTATTGCTGCCACAAGGAGCATGCGGTTAGCCAAGCTAATTTAAAAACTTGGCATGGCCCGCCTTTCCTCGCGCTGGAACCATATGGCGTTGAGGCGCGTCCCCTGGGTGGTGGATAGGGGGTCCCTCGTGAGAGGGGTGCACCGAATGAAATAAGGTGCCGTGAACCAACATGGTCTAAGGGAAGGTGACCCCGACAGAAAACCCCTGGTCCTCCTAGTAAGGGGGTTGGGCGTGGGGGTAGCTTCCCCGCCCTGCAAAAAAGGAAATAGCTACAAAAACGCCGATGAAAAGACAAACAGTAATTTCTTTACTGGATTAGGAAGGTTCTTCTACCAGAAGATTTATGACGTCCTGTGGTGAAAGCCGGAAGTCTTCAGAAGCCACAGGACCGAGCCGCCTCTCTCTATCCAGGGACACAACCATGGGCACATGGAACGTCAAGACCATGTACCAGAGCGGCAAGGCCGCCCAGATAGCAGCGGAAATGCAAAAGTACAACCTTTCCCTGCTAGGTATCAGTGAAGCCGGATGGACGCAGTCTGGCCAGAAAAGGCTGTTGAGTGGGGAGATGATTCTGTATTCAGGTCATGAAGAGGAGAATGCCCCCCATACAGAAGGAGTAGCATTCATGCTGTCACCAGTGGCACAGAGAGCGCTGATGGGCTGGGAACCTCTTGGGCCAAGAATTATCACAGCAGCCTTTAGAACCAAGATAAAGCTCAAGCTGAACGTCATCCAGTGTTAGGCGGCCACTAATGACAGTGACGAGGAAGAGAAACAAGAGTTCTACGACCGACTCCAGAGTGCCTTGGACAAATGTGCGGAGCGAGACATCACCATCGTCATGGGCGATTTTAATGCCAAAATAGGGGAGGACAACACCGGATATGAAGAGGTGATATGAGTGAGAACGGGAAGAGGTTTGTAGACTTTTGTGCTCTAAACAGACTTGTCATTGGAGGCAGCATCTTCCCACACAGAAGAATACACAAAGCAACTTGGGTCTCACCTGACCATACTACAGAGAACCAAATAGACCATATCTGCATTAGCAAGAAATTTAGAAGATCCCTTCAAGATGTTCGAGTGTGGAGGGGAGCAGATGTCGCCTCAGACCACCATCTGCTTACCTTAAGAATAAAGCTCAAGTTAAAGAAAAGCCGCACAGAGACAACAAGAAGACAGCGCTATAGTGTAGGCCTCCTGAGAGAGACTGGAGTGAGAGAAGAGTTCAAACTGGTGCTGTTCAACCGGTTTCAAGCGCTACAGGCGCTAGTAAATAAAGAGGAGGCGGTCACCACAGAGTAGCAGTGGAAGGCAGTTAGAAAGGCGCGGAACTCAACCTGCAAAGACACTGTAGGGTTCAGGAAACACCATCACAAGGACTGGCTGTCGGCACAGACCTTGAAGAAGATAGAAGTGAGGAAGCAGAAGAAAGCAGTTGTCAACAACAGTCGCACGAGAGCAGCCAAAGCAAGGGCACAGGTGGAATACTCGGAAGCCAACCGCGAGGTGAAGAGGAGTATCAGGGCAGACAAGAGGGCCTACACAGACAGCCTGGCAGCAGAGGCAGAAAATGCAGCAGGCAGTGGCAACATGAAACAGCTCTACGACAGTACCAGAAGATTGTCGGGCAAGTATGGCCATACATAAAGACCAGTAAAAGACAAAGAAGGCAAGCCTATTGCAGACAGAGCAGACCAACTCGACAGATGGGCCGAGTATTTTGAAGAGTTACTGAACAGACCCAGCTCGCCCGACCCCCCCAGACATCCAGCCAGCAGAGACCGACCTACCCATCAGCTGTGACAGACCCAGCAGGGAAAAGATCAGAAGAGCAGTGGCATTTTTGAAGAACGGCAAAGCAGTAGGGCCAGATGGCATCCCAGCGGAGTCTCTGAAAGCAGACCTAGAGACAACAGTGGAGATTCTGTACCCACTGTTTGGAAAGATCTGGGAAGAGGAGGTGATGCCGGCTGACTGGAAGGAGGGGTACCTAATCAAGCTTCCCAAGAAAGGCGACCTCAGCAAGTGTTCCAACTACAGAGGAATCACCTTGCTGTCAGTACCAGGAAAGGTCTTCAACGGGATCATCCTGGAGAGAATGAAGAGCTCCGTTGACCCCCAGCTGAGAGACCAGCAAGCAGGATTCAGGAAAAACCGATCATGTACAGACCAGATCGCCACTCTCCGCATCATCGTGGAACAGTCTCTGGAGTGGAGCTCCCCGCTGTACGTCAACTTTGTGGATTACGAGAAAGCATTTGACAGCGTGGACCGAGAGACTCTGTGGAAACTCCTATGACATTACGGTATACCCACAAAGCTCGTCCGCCTGATCAAGAGCAGCTACGATGGCATGACATGTCGCGTGATCAACGAAGGGCAGTTCACCAGGGAGCTCCAGGTCAGAACCGGTGTCAGGCAAGGTTGTCTGCTGTCTCCTTTCCTCTTCCTACTGGCCATAGACTGGGTCATGAAGATGACCATAGAGCACTGACAAAGTGGAATACAGTGGACACTGTGGACACAGCTTGACGACCTCGATTTTGCAGACGACTTGGCATTACTGTCCCACACTCATCAACAAATGCAGGACAAGACCACGAGGCTTGCTGACATCTCGTCCCAAGTGGGCCTCACCATTCACAAACAGAAAACAAAGACAATGAGGCTGAACACAACCAGGGAAGAATCAGTCTTGCTTGCTGGCACCCTGTTGGAGTAGGTGGAGTCCTTCACCTATCTCGGGAGCATCATAGACAAAAAAGGCGGCACTGATGCAGATGTCTGAGCACGAATCGGTAAAGCCAGAGCAGCCTTTCTCCAGTTGAAAAAAGTGTGGAGTTCCAGAGAGCTGTCACAACACACCAAAGTCCGGATTTTCAATTCCAACGTAAAAGCAGTTCTCCTATATGGAGCAGAGACATGGAGATTGACAAAAACCACAGTCAACAGAGTACAGATCTTCATAAACAGTTGCCTTAGAAGAATTTTGAAAATCCACTGGCCAGAGAAGATCAGCAACGTCAGACTCTGGAAGAGAACAGAGCAGATAACAGCAGAGAATGAAATTGGGCGAAGAAGATGGGGATGGATTGGTCACAGTCTGAGAAAGCCAGCTTTCAGTATCACTAGGCAGGCATTGTCATGGAACCCCCAGGGAAAGAGGAAAAGAGGTAGGCCGAGGAACTCCTGGCGTCGAGACCTCCAAGCAGACATCAAGAGACTGGGAACCACCTGGAGTAAAATCGAAGGAGAAGCACAGGACAGGAGTCGCTGGAGGTCTCTCGTCGACGGCCAATATCCGGGGAGGGGTGACAGGCGTAAGTAAGTAAAGTAATGGCCCTCTCTCCTATTGTATATATAACTAATTCTAATACTGTAAATACTTCTATTTATCCTACTTCTCCCACCAGTCTGTCGCGTAGTTGCCACAGAATCTTCCGCGTTGGCAATAAATTTAAGTTTTTATTCCTAGGACCGTTGCTGTTGGCCTTTCGGCCTTGGTGCCTTTAATCACTCCGCGCGCTCATTACAAGACTGCGGTGCTTTGAGCCCCCCCCCCCCCTCCCCCCGCCTCAGAAATTATAGGAAACATAGATACTTACTATATCCACAAATTCTCCGATGGCTTCTTGGCTTTGTTGCCACTAGCCGCGACGATGCAAATCTCACTAGCCGCGGCGATGCAAATCTCACTAGCCGCGGCGATGCAAATCTCTATAGGGCCACAGCCCTTGTGCTGTCGGACTATGGAAATTAAAAATACAGGTTTAACGTACTAAATTAATATATAAATAAAGTTGAAATAAGTAATGATATTTTTTATACTTATAATATTAATAATTTAAGACCCTTACACTGCCAGAGGTCCATCATGGTCCAAATGGCCTGTCTGTAGGCTGTAGATCAACAGACACGGTGAGTGCGATCCGCACAGCTGATCTAAAACAGTGATGCAGCAGGTCTGACCAGGACCCCGGCCAATTAGTAAACAGCAAAGAGATAAGAAAATTAAAAACACAGGGTCAAAGTAATAAAGTAATAGAAAAAGAAAAAGAAAAGTTGAATTAAAGTAATGAATTAAAATAAATCCGCTTAATTAAAGAATAAATTTAAGTTTTTATTCCTAGGACCGTTGCTGTTGGCCTTTCGGCCCTGGTGCCTTTGGTCACTCCGCGCGTTCATTACAAGACTGCGATGCTTTGAGCCGCCCCCCTCAGAAACTATAGGAAACATAGATACCTACTATATCCACAAATTCTCCGATGCCTTCTTGGCCTTGTTGCCACTAGCCGCGGCCGATGCAAGTTCCTATAGGGCCACAGCCTTTGTGCTGTCGGAGACTCATGGAAATTACAAATACAGGTCTAATGTACTAAATTAATATATAAATAAAGTTGAAATAAGTAATGATATCTTTGTTATACTTATAATATTAATAATTTAAGACCCTTACTCTGCCGGAGGTCCATCAAGGTCCAAATAACCCGTCTGTACTGGCTGTAGATCAACAGACACGGTGAGTGCGATCCGCACAGCCGATCTAAAACAGTGATGCAGCAGGTCTGACCAGGACCCCGGCCAAATAGTAAAAAGTAAAGAGATAAGGGAAAAATAAAAGAAAAAAAAAATGAGTTAAAGTAACGAATTAAATCCTCAAATCCTGACCCAGTCAAATTGCTAATATTTGCGTGGCTGCAGGCCGCGCGGCCTCAATACTGCCGGCTATATATAATCCCATAACCCACCACACTCTAATATATGCCTAATTTTCAATTTTTTAGCATTTTAATTCATTTAACCATGCTTCTTATCAATCCATTTACACATAATTATAGGTTCTTTAACCTTGTTTTAAACAAAAATACTCCAAATAAAATAGCACATACTACTGAAATATGTTCGACTCCTAATTTTTAATACCTTTAAATCTTTTATTATGTCTCTTACCAAACTCTCTCTGTATACACAGGCCCCTTTTAACCTTGTTTTAATAAAGAACTTATAAATAAAATAGTGTACATCAAACCATCTTAATCTTTTTTTTTAAACATAACTAAAAGGACTGTTGGTATTTTGGTGAATGGTCGGTCTTAGTGCCCCCGCACCAACATAGCAGTGCTGGATCGCCGCTCGGCTTTGGTCCTGCCGGCCCTCTACAACCTCCCGGTCCACCCCGCGTTGCCCCTCCCTTAACCCCGCCGCCCCTCCCCCCCCCCTCCCCCTACAACACCAAGTTAAACCTGCTAGTCCCCCATACATTGTTAATGTTAGTCGGGACAGTAAGCTGGACTGAGTAGTAGTACTTTTGCTGCGTGTCCCAACTGCTGTTAAAGTTCATTAGGTGTGTCGACGGCATACAAATACAAATGGTGCTGAAATGTGTCTTCAAATTTACGCGTAATGGTACTTTAAGGGTACTTGCATCCCGGTGGCCGTCGATGATGCAAGTCTGCAGTGCATGGATGACAGGTTGCTTTAGTTAGTAGTCTAATGTCATCGATTAGTGAGTGATCAGTAGGTAGGTATAGGGGTTGCTGCATGATAGGTTGCTTCTGATTAGTAGATTTTCATGGACTAGTGCCTGGCAATAGGTTGCTTTAAAAATTTAGATTTTCTGATTAGTGTCTGGATCACAGGGGGCAGGCTTTCTTCAATAAGTGATACTCTAACAGTATAGGTATACTCTTCAATACTAAGTAGGTGATACTCTAACAGTATACCCGGAACATAAGGTAATATTTTTCTGCAGCTATCTATCACTAAATATTTGTTATAGAGTTGAACTAAAACCGGAGCAGATGGTGGGATTAAAATGTCATATCTCCATCGCAGGTCCAACATACTTCCATATGGAATGTGTGCGCAGGTCCAGGCTACAATCGATCGGAATGCTGCGGCTATTCTGAGTGGCAGAATTCATGATTTTTGTTGACATTTTAAATCTTAGAGAAGTCAAGGAGCGTGAGAGAAGAGTCCCTTGAGAAATGCATTCAGGTTCAAGAAAATCAGTGCATGTATGAAAGAACCCCCTCCCCCCACCCCCCCCCCCCACACACACACACACATAAGTCACGTTGGGGCTTAACATCCATGTTTTGTGCACCTTGTTGGTCCGTGTCCAGGGGCCAGTTGCATGAGTGAGCTTAGTCCTGTACCAGCTACTAATCTAGGTGCTCCGCTGTAGCGGAGCACCTTGCTTAGTGGCTGGCACAGGACTAAGATCACTCATGCAACTGAGCCCAGAGGCCACCAAATCGGTCTGAAACTGACATGGAACCACAATCTGTCTGAAACATAGACCCAGTACACACTGTACTAGGGCCTCTCCCACCACCTTCCAACCTCGTATTCTTTACCCCCACACCATCAACCCCTTTTCTTCCTAAAACACGACACCCCCCCCCCCGCCCCCCGCACACTCACGCCGCTGTCTCCCCACTATCCACCCCCCAACGTGGGTCACTCCAGGGGTTACGACTGAAGAAGCAAGTGACGCACTATGCGATTCGCTGAATGTTGTCTTGCCTCAACTAAGACTCTTCCCTTCTTTTCACAGCTGAGTCCGCTGCCTTTTGAGCGTAACGGAAGGAACTCTCCTTTATAATACAGACTTGAAGAAGAGCAGAACAGTCTAACCTCTTGACCGACAGTCAAACTTCACAATTTAAGTTTAGCCGTTTTGTACAACATTGTTGTAAGACATACTAAGACTTTTGTAAAGTCATTCCTATTTATGTCCCCCATTGCAGATGTAGTGATTGGGAGGTATCAGGCAGAAATGTTGAAGGAGAGAATGCTCTCAACACTGAAGACTTCTGTAAACGAGAACTGATACATGCTGACCAACGTCGAAACTCTTAAGCTTCCGGAGTAAAAGCAAGATGGGATAAACCATAACCCACAAAGTCTCTTCGATAGATATGAGAGCTGTCCTCGCTGTCTAGTGTCTCTAACTTTTGTCTTTGACCTGATTCTGATGTTGAAATATTATCTCCTATTGAAAAAGTCGCAGATCTGCCAATGTGCCAGTGAGCTCTATAAGGGGCGCAGGGCATATGCGTCATTGGTTTGTCAAACGTAATTTGTCATGACGTAAGTTTTAGTTTTTACGTAATTGTATATTTTACGTGATATGAGTTTCACTTTCGCTTCATAGGCTTGAGGAAATGGTGGCAAAACTAAAATTTCACGGTACAATTTCAGTCTTGCTATAATTTGTGTGAAAGCAGGTTGACTTTACCTAGCTACATGATATATATATTAAGTACGCGGGTCACCTGCATGCTCCTCTGAAAGCGCGTCGATGTGAGTGTGCGTGTTAGTTGCGTGCGTGCGCGCGCGCTCCAAATATCTCCAAAGATCTATGCCTCCTGGAGACTGATGCGCGCATGCGTGTGTGTGTGTGTGTGTGTGTGTGTGTGTGTGAGAGAGAGAGAGAGAGAGAGAGAGAGAGAGAGAGAGAGAAATGAAATGAAATGAAACTTTATTTTTCAAGGATAAATGATTAGGTACCTTCTATGACCTTTTTTTCAATCATGTCCTTGCTAAACTATAGCACGCACGTAAACACACATACACATAATTTTATATCTAAAAGTATATATTTATAATAGTGAAAAGTACAGGCAACAATAATTCTATTTCAAATAATCAATGCCCACATTACAACACACACACACACACACACACACATTCACACTGAACATGAGCATCGCGCCATTCTACGCCGCAGAGACGGGACGTCGCCGAATCGCGCGTGTTGACAGCCGTGGGTGTTTTGTTTTGGGCTCGGTGGTCGCGATTTTATCCCGGCTGCGTAAACATAGCAGCATAGAGGCAACACTAGCCACCAAGATACATACAGTACATTTAGCTTCTCACAAGCCCCCGCACTCTACGCGGAACTCATGAAGATCTATGCCTCTTGGGGAGTTTTGTCTATGGTTATAGGCGAACATTGCTAAACAGTGAATGCCATCCGTCTGATGTAAAAACAAGAACTTAGGCACAGATACTCATGAGTAACGGTCCTGTAACTTGCATGGCGTACTCTTGATGATCTATGCCTTTTGTCATCTGTAGAAAGGACCACTATCACACTGTAGGCAATACACTCAATGATAAACACCTGTCTGGAATAAACATAGATCCTCATGGCGCCCGCAGATGCGAAAGCAAATGAGAATCCTGACCTTGCCTGCCTCTATCATTATGCTGGTCCTTACATACAAGAAGCTGCGCGAGCTGATTCAGTGAATGCCTTCCATAGTGTATTAGACGCGATGACAGCAATTATAAACAAACCGCTCTGCTGAAAAAAGGGGACAAAAACCAAGAAGAGCGCGAGCTCACATTCCATCCAATCAAAATGATTAGGCTTTTCGGAGTCTGAGTTAGAACTGAGTCCGCACACACAGGCACACACACACAAGTACTGATTTCTACCAGTCCACACACACACACACACACACACACACACACACACACACACACTGACACCAAGCAAAACATCGAACATTAAACATTACAAAATAATTTTATTATGATCTTGTGCTGCAAAAGAAATGACAAAGAACATCTAGGCAAGTCTAAAGTATTATGATGCATGATGATAAATATGAATAAGGAAAAGTGTCTGCAGTCAATGACGGAATGACCCCACCCGGGTCTGCCCTGGGGGACTTGGGTGGGGTTAGGTATTTTTTAGTTCCCAGGGTCACCCTGGTCAGCCCCACAGGGTGGGGTTTTCTCTCTATTCTGGGGCATGTGTTTCTGTCTACCCGAGGTCCATTCACCTGTATTTGCCTTTTTTAAACTCTCCCTACTGTCTGCACTGCCTGTAGCTCTTGATATTGGATGTGTGTTGCTAAATGGTCTTAGCTTTATTTAGGCCCCATGTGTTAGGTTTATTTAATGTGTTTGACCGGCTGGCGACATACATTCAATGTTCTGTTTAGTTGGTTGTTTTTTTTCACAAGCAGTGCAGGCACGTACTGAGAAAGCCTTGTTGCTGTCGGGACGTTAAGCAATGTACAATCAATCAATCAATCAATCAATGACGGAATGTGAAAGAAAAATAGTTAGTTAGTTATTGGTGTTTAACGCCGAGCAGGCGACTAAAGCCATCCTACAGCGGGATGGGTAAAAATCTGGTCAGCCAGACTAAAAGCAAGGTCTTAAGACAAGATGTAAATATATATTTAAAATGTCAGGCTAAAATGTCGCACGAGTCTTTAAAAGAAACGTCTACAGACTCTCTAAAAGCGCAAAATAGTGAAATTCACATAGTCTATGAATGCTCAGATCGTGTTAAAAATATTGCATTCTCACAAGAAATTGAGCAGGCCTTGTCATGGAACCCCCAGGGGAAGAGGAAAAGAGGCAGGCCGAGAAACACCTGGCGTCGAGACCTCCAAGCAGACATCAAAAGACTGGGAACCACCTGGAGTAAAGTCGAAGGAGAAGCACAGGACAGGAGTCGCTGGAGGTCTCTCGTCGACGGCCTATACCCTGGGAGGGGTGACAGGCGTAAGTAAGCAAGTCAAGAAATTGAAGATCTTGTGAACCTCCCAGTCAAAGACCAGCATGAGAGAAGGATCACACACAGTGAAGTCTAGAACAGAACTAGATCCTGAACCTGGGTTAGAGTATGTAGGTGAGCCATCGTTAAAGACACATGTATAGGTTAACGTGAGAAAAAACATCTTCTAACATCTGACCTCTGCCATCATAGTGGTCACTACCCCAAAGGTGAGCGTGACCGTTAAAATCCCCCCATGAGAATAAAGGGAGGGGGCAGCTGATCTACTAAGTTAAAAATATCATTACTACAGACCCGCAGGGATGGTGGCAGGTAAACACTGCATATGGTTATGATCTTCTTCAAGGTAACCCGAACTGCGACAGCCTGAAGACAGGTGTCGATGCTAAAGGGGCTACATACAATTTGACCCCACCCGGGTCTGCCCTGGGGGACTTGGGTGGGGTTAGGTATTTTTTAGTTCCCAGGGTCACCCTGGTCAGCCCCACAGGGTGGGTTTTTCTCTCTATTCTGGGGCATGTGTTTCTGTCTACCCTTTGTCCATTCACCTGTATTTGCCTTTTTAAAACTCTCCCTACTGTCTGCACTGCCTGTAGTTCTTGATATTGGATGTGTGTTGCTAAATGGTCATAGCTTTATTTAGGCCCCATGCAGTGTTAGGTTTATTTAACGTATTTGACCGGCTGGCGACATACATTCAATGTTCTGTTTATTTTTTATTTTTTCACAAGCAGTGCAGGCACGTCCTGAGAAAGCCTTGTTGCTGTCGGGACGTTAAGCAATATACAATCAATACATACAATTTGGCTACTAATGAGAAGAGCCACTCCACCCGAGCGCCTCTCCGAATCAGAGCCTTTATGTATAATGTTAAAACCATTAAAGGACACAGGGTCAGAAGTCTTCAGGTAAGTCTCCTGAAGAGATATTACTGAGGGGTTATAGAACTTGACTAAAAGACGTAATTCCTCAAAGTTAGCTTGAAAACCACGACAATTCCACTGAAGCAGTGAGTACATGATTGTCTTATCTGGTGGTGAAGAGTTTTTTTTCGTTTTCCTTTGCCTTAGAAGGAGTTGAAGAAACAGGAGGGCCGGCTCCTGGGTCTTCGGAGATGAAGGGGGGTGAAGCTGCCGCAGCATCAGCAATGACAACTTCCACTCCCTCCATCCGCTCCTCCAATGCAGCATATTTGTTTTGAAGGGAGACATCAGTGTTCCCCTTCTGGGCCCGTGCGCACAGCGGTCCCATAGATTTCTTAGGCTTCTGGTCCTGGGCAGCGTTCCTGCCGCTAGAGTTAGCGGCCTTAGAAGGCTGACCAGAGCCAGAAGCCTTTGGAGTTGACACACTAACAGGTTTGGGTGGGGGCTGAAACTTAGGGGCAACAGGGGCTTTCCGCTGCCCTGTTCTATGTCAGTGCTGCGCGCTAGTGTGTGAAGTGTTTACTGTGTGAGTCTGTCTGCCTTACGCGGTCACATCTGTTGCTGGGTTGTTGTCCGTGTTCCTACCGTCCTATAGGTTTTACGTGTGCAGCCCCAAATTTGTTATCTCCGGTCGACATCTCGCCCTTTGTCCGAGCTCGCCGCTGACCGACCGGGATTGTCTGCTGCTTGTTATTTTTCCCCCGTATCCATTTTGCCCTTTCAGTGTAGGTCAGTTTTTGCGTATTATCAGCGTCGCTCCCCCACCACACTCACGCACACATACCGGCACACACACACACACACGCACACATAGACACACACACACACACACACACACCCCTACTGTACATTTTCTCCCTTGCGTATCATCAGGTCTCTTCCCTACCGCACCGCTCACACACACAGCGGCACACACACACACACACACACACACACACACACACACACACACACACACACACACACACACACACACACACACACACACACCTACTCATACACACACACCCTGCTGCACCCTCTTCCCGTCTTTCTCTTTCTTGTCAGTCCCCACAAACAATCATGCTCATCAGATACACACGCCAACAACTGCTATCTCTAAGTCGCCACGCCACCTACTGCACAACCGGTGCCGCCGACAGTGTTGCAGATGCCTTACGCGGCATCCGATTGCGTAAGAGAGGCCGCAGGAGCGGAATTAGCAGAAGGCACCACCACACACACTACCACACACTTCATCATCTCTTCCAATGCCCTTCCACCCCTTCCGCCTCCCCCCCCCCCCCCACCTCCGCGCCTTCTCCCCCTTCGTTCCTTCTTTTCCCATTTCTTCTCCTCTCTCCCTCATCTACTGCTCCCTGCCCTTTTCGGCTGCCCCCTCCCCCACCCTCATCCCCCTTCCTCCCCTCACCCCCTCCTCCTTCGCCTGCTTTTTCCTCCTCGTCCCCTCCTCCCCCTTTTTCCTCCCCTTCACCCTCCCCCTCCCTCTTCCTCATCTTTTCCTACTCTCCTTCCTCCCCCTCTCCCCTCTCCCATCCCCCACCCGGGTCTGCCCTGGGGGACTTGGGTGGGGTTAGGTATTTTTTAGTTCCCAGGGTCACCCTGGTCAGCCCCACAGGGTGGGTTTTTCTCTCTATTCTGGGGCATGTGTTTCTGTCTACCCTTTGTCCATTCACCTGTATTTGCCTTTTTAAAACTCTCCCTACTGTCTGCACTGCCTGTAGCTCTTGATATTGGATGTGTGTTGCTAAATGGTCTTAGCTTTATTTATGCCCCATGTTGTAGGTTTATTTAATGTATTTGACCGGCTGGCGACATACATTCAATTTTCTGTTTAGTTTTTTTTTTCACAAGCAGTGCAGGCACGTCCTGAGAAAGCCTTGTTGCTGTCGGGACGTTAAACAATGTACAATAACAATAATAATACTCTCCCCTCTCCCCCCCCCCTCCTCTCGTATCCTCTTTCTTACCCGGTTCTCCTTCCCCGCCTGTTCCTCCTCCCCCTCCACCCTCACTCCTTTTTCTCCCCTCCATCCTCTCTCCCCCCTCCCTACCCTCCTCCTCCTTTGTCCCCCACCCGGGTCTGCCCTGGGGGACTTGGGTGGGGTTAGGTACTTTTTAGTTCCCAGGGTCACCCTGGTCAGCCCCACAGGGTGAGTTTTTCTCTCTATTCTGGGGCATGTGTTTCTGTCTACCCTTGGTCCATTCACCTGTATTTGCCTTTTTAAAACTCTCCCTACTGTCTGCACTGCCTGTAGCTCTTGATATTGGATGTGTGTTGCTAAATGGTCTTAGCTTTATTTAGGCCCCATGTGTTAGGTTTATTTAATGTATTTGACCGGCTGGCGACATACATTCAATGTTGTGTTTATTTTTTTTTTCACAAGCAGTGCAGGCACGTCCTGAGAAAGCCTTGTTGCTGTCGGGACGTTAAGCAATGTACAATCAATCAATCCTCCTCCTTTGTCCTCTTCTTCCTCCGTTTCTTCTCCCTCTCCCTCTGCTGTCTCTTCCAACCTAAAACTGTGTCTGTTCAATGCACACAGTCTGTCTGCAAAGATGGCAAAGCTGACGTGATTCCAGATTTCATTCTAGACAATGACCTAGATGTTGTCGTGATCACCGAAACGTGGCTCCGCTCAGCTGGCGATGAACCCATCATCGCCAGCGTCACTCCGAGTGCTCCCGCCTGGCCTCCTTCCCGCGTGCTTCCAGAGGGGGTGGCATTGCCATCATCTACAGGGACTGTCTTTCGGCTCACCTCTCCTTCTCTCAGTCTCTCCCTTTTGCCCATCCCTCCTTTGAATCTGTCGAGACCGTAGCAACACTCTCTGGCCAGTCCCTCATCTTCTCATGAATCTATCGCCCTCCTCCAAGCTCTCAAAACAAACTTACAAACTCCATGTTCCTCACCGAGTTTGACCTCCTCCTTGACCACTTCAGCACACGACCCGGAAAACACATCCTTCTAGGCGACTTTAACTTCCACTTTGACAAACCCGACCACCCTGACACAAAACGCCTTTGCACGTCACTTTCAAACCACAATCTCACACAACACATCACTAAACCCACCCACCGACTCGGCCACACCCTCGACTGGATCATCACCCGCACCTCCGATCAACTCTTGCTCGACTCTGACACCTCCTCTGTGCTTCCCTCTGACCACCTCGCTATTCTCGTCTCCCTCAACCTACCTCCCCCGATAAAAACCAAGCTCATTGTCTCTCGTCGCAAAATAAAATCTGTTAACTGCGAGAGCTTCTTCGACGAAGCTGTCGATCTTCTCTTGGACCCCGCCCCCTCTCCCGATCTTGCATCCCATTTCGATTCCTCCCTTCGAAAACTTCTAGACACCCCTGCTCCATACCCAACCGACTCCCCTCCCTCTGGCTCACTGACGACATAACCGAGGCCAAGCGCGAGCGCCGACAAGCGGAACGCCGCTGGCGCTCATCTGACCTCACCGTTCACAGACAGATCTTCCAAACAACTAGATCCAAAGTCTGCAAAATGATCTCCGACTCTAAACGCAAACACCTTCAAAACCAAATCCTGGAATCCACTTCTTCCAACACCCTCTACGCCACTATGAACACACTCCTAGGCACTTCTAAAGACTCTCCTGTCCCCAACACACACAGCAAAGAAGAACTCCCGTCCGTTTTTTCTACCTATTTTTCGGACAAAATCCAAACTCTGCGCATCGCACTCGACACCCTGCCTTCTCCGCCTTGCCCTCCCGACCCCACCTTTTCCGGCACTCCCCTCTCGTCCTTCCGCCCCGTCTCTCAGGATGAAGTCCTCAAGACCATAAAGTCCATGCCCTTCAAAACCTGCGAACTAGACCCCCTCCCAGCTTCTCTCTACCGTGACGGCCTTCCAAAACTTCTGCCTTTCATTACCGACATCATCAACGCATCTCTAGAAAACGGCTCCGTCCCCTATATCTTCAAGTCCGCCATCGTCCGTCCTCTCCTAAAAAAATACAACCTCGACCCAAACGAACTCAAGAACTATCGCCCAGTCTCCAGTCTCTCTTTCCTGTCCAAGCTTCTTGAGAATGTTGTTCTCAACCAGCTCAACCTCCACCTCACCGACAACAACCTCCTGAGTCCAACCCCACCCGGGTCTGCCCTGGGGGACCTGGGTATGCCCTGGGGGACTTGGGTGGGGTTAGGTATTTTTTAGTTCCCAGGGTCACCCTGGTCAGCCCCACAGGGTGGGTTTTTTTTTATCTCTGGGGCATGTGTTTCTGTCTACCCTTTGTCCATTCACCTGTATTTGCCTTTTAAAAACTCTCCCTACTGTCTGCACTGCCTGTAGCTCTTGATATTGGATGTGTGGTGCTAAATGGTCTTAGCTTTATTTAGGCCCCATGTGTTAGGTTTATTTAACGTATTTGACCGGCTGGCGACATACATTCAATGTTCTGTTTAATTTTTTTTCAAAAGCAGTGCAGGCACGTCCTGAGAAAGCCTTGTTGCTGTCGGGACGTTAAGCAATGTACAATCAATCAATCAATCTGCCCTGGGGGACTTGGGTGAGGTTAGGTATTTTTTAGTTCCCAGGGTCACCCTGGTCAGCCCCACAGGGTGGGTTTTTCTCTCTATTCTGGGGCATGTGTTTCTGTCTACCCTTTGTCCATTCACCTGTATTTGCCTTTTTAAAACTCTCTCTACTGTCTGCACTGCCTGTAGCGCTTGATATTGGATGTGTGTTGCTAAATGGTCTTAGCTTTATTTAGGCCCCATGTGTTAGGTTTATTTAACGTATTTGACCGGCTGGTGACATACATTCAATGTTCTGTTCAGTTTTTTTTTCACAAGCAGTGCAGGCACGTCCTGAGAAAGCCTTGTTGCTGTCGGGACGTTAAGCAATGTACAATCAATCAATCCTCAGTCCATTCCAGTCTCCCCCACTATCCCCCACCCGGGTCTGCCCTGGGGGACTTGGGTGGGGTTAGGTACTTTTTAGTTCCCAGGGTCACCCTGGTCATCCCCACAGGGTGGGTTTTTCTCTCTATTCTGGGGCATGTGTTTCTGTCTACCCTTTGTCCATTCACCTGTTTTTGCCTTTTTAAAACTCTCCCTACTGTCTGCACTGCCTGTAGCTCTTGATGTTGGATGTGTGTTGCTAGATGGTCTTAGCTTTATTTAGGCCCCATGTGTTAGGTTTATTTAATGTATTTGACCGGATGGCGACATACATTCAATGTTCTGTTTATTTTTTATTTTTTTACAAGCAGTGCAGGCACGTCCTGAGAAAGCCTTGCTGCTGTCGGGACGTTAACAATATACAATCAATCAACCACAGGGTCTGTCCTAGGGGACCTTGGTGGGGTTGTCTACTTTTTAGTTCCTAGGGTCACCTTGTCTAACCCCTGCAAGGTGGGTTCTACTCTTTTGGGGGTTTACCCCACCCGGGTCTGCCCTGGGGGACTTGGGTGGGGTTAGGTATTTTTTAGTTCCCAGGGTCACCCTGGTCAGCCCCACAGGGTGGGGTTTTCTCTCTATTCTGGGGCATGTGTTTCTGTCTACCCGAGGTCCATTCACCTGTATTTGCCTTTTTTAAACTCTCCCTACTGTCTGCACTGCCTGTAGCTCTTGATATTGGATGTGTGTTGCTAAATGGTCTTAGCTTTATTTAGGCCCCATGTGTTAGGTTTATTTAATGTGTTTGACCGGCTGGCGACATACATTCAATGTTCTGTTTAGTTGGTTGTTTTTTTTTTTCACAAGCAGTGCAGGCACGTCCTGAGAAAGCCTTGTTGCTGTCGGGACGTTAAGCAATGTACAATCAATCAATCAATCTTTTGGGGGTTTGTATTTCTGTCTTTCTGGTCCATTCATCTGTATTTTTCTTTTGAAATTCTCCCTCCTGTCTGCGCTTCTTGCAGTTCTTTTCTTCATTTAGCGCAGGCACGTCCTGAGAAGGCCTTTGTCGCTTGCGGGACGTAAAGCAATCTATACTCACTCACTCACCCATTCCAGTCTGCCTATCGCAAACATCACATCACTGAAACAGCCCTTCTACATATCTTAAACGATCTGCTTCTCTCCACCGACTCGGGCAGCATCTCCCTTCTTACACTACTCGATCTCTCTGCCGCCTTTGACACTATAGACCACTCTATCCTCCTCCACCGACTCCACCACTCCTTCGGCATCACTGACTCTGCTCACTCCTGGTTTCTCTCCTACCTCTCCGACAGACAGCAGTTCGTCACCATCAACGGCGTCTCTTCCAACCCAGTCACGCTCTCCTGCGGTGTTCCACAGGGGTCCGTCCTGGGCCCGGTCCTTTTCACACTCTACACCTCTCCTCTGTCCAACATCATCCAGTCTCACAGCATACACCACCACCTCTACGCTGACAACTCACAACTGCTAGACAAAGACAAACTTGACAACACTCAGTCACTACTGACTCGCACGGCTGACTGCTACGAAGACGTGAAAAACTTGAACACAGCAAACAAGCTAAAACTGAACGATGACAAAACGGAAGCCATGCTGGTAGGCACTCGCCAGAAACTCTCCCAGCTCCCTCCCTCTTTCCACCTTCAACTCGATAGCACCCCCATCTCCCTCTCTGACTCGGCCAAGAACCTCGGCGTCATCCTCGATTCCTCTCTGTCCATGACCAGTTTCGTCTCCGCCACGGCCCAGGCATGCTATTTCCACCTCCGCCGCATCAGTCAGATCAGAAAATACCTCACTACCGAAGCTGCCACCAAACTTGCTGTCTCTCTCATCTTATCTCGCATCGACTACTGCAACTCTCTCCTTTCCGGCCTCTTACCCCCACCGGGTCTGCCCTAGGGGACCTTGGTGGGGTTGTCTACTTTTTAGTTCCTAGGGTCACCTTGTCTAACCCCTGCAAGGTGGGTTCTACTCTTTTGGGGGTTTGTATTTCTGTCTTTCTGGTCCATTCATCTGTATTTTTCTTTTGAATTTCTCCCTCCTGTCTGCGCTTCCTGCAAGTTCTTTTCTTCATTTAGCGCAGGCACGTCCTGAGAAGGCTTTTGCCGCTTGCGGGACGTAAAGCAATCTATACTCACTCACTCACTCTCCTTTCCGGCCTCCCTCACTCCACCACTTTCACTCTCCAACGCGTCCAGAACAACGCTGCCCGCCTCGTCCTCAGAAAGAAAAAATCCGACCACATCACTCCCCTGCTCAAACTCCTCCACTGGCTCCCCATCCCCCAACGCATCCAATACAAAATTCTGTCTCTCTGTTACAAATCCCTAACATCTGCGCTCCTTCCTGTCTCTCCAACTTACTTCACCCCTACACACCTTCCCGCTCCCTCCGCTCTGCCTCCGACCCTCTCCGCCTCCACATTCCTCGTCCCCCACCTGGGTCTGCCCTGGGGGACTTAGGTGGGGTTAGGTACTTTTTAGTTCCCAGGGTCACCCTGGTCAGCCCCACAGGGTGGGTTTTTCTCTCTATTCTGGGGCATGTGTTTCTGTCTACCCTTTGTCCATTCACCTGTATTTGCCTTTTTAAAACTCTCCCTACTGTCTGCACTGCCTGTAGCTCTTGATATTGGATGTGTGTTGCTAAATGGTCTTAGCTTTATTTAGGCCCATGTGTTAGGTTTATTTAATGTATTTGACCGGCTTGCGCCATACATTCAATGTTCTGTTTAGTTTTTTTTTCACAAGCAGTGCAGGCACGTCCTGAGAAAGCCTTGTTGCTGTCGGGACGTTAAGCAATGTACAATCAATCCACATTCCTCGCACCAAACTCAACACTTTCGGCCCCCGCTCCTTCTCCGTCTACGGTCCATCCACCTGGAACACTCTCCCACTCTCTCTCCGTCAGAAACACTCTTTCTCCTCCTTCCAGTCCGCTCTCAAAACTCACCTCTTTCAACAGTTTTAGCACTATATCACCACCCTCCCCACTCCAAGCTGACCGTCGTAATGTATTTCACTATTTGTGGTACGTGAGTCATTGTCTAAAGCGTGCGCATGCGTGCGCGAGTTGTGAGTGCGTGCTTAGAGTTATAATTATTATAAGATAACCGCATTATAAATACCGTTATTATTATTATTATTATTAACAGAAGGCGGCACTACCGGACCGGCAGTGTCCGCCTTCTGTGTTCCCTGGCTCCTTGTCATCACCGGAGGAGGGTTACTCTCTAGGGGCGAGAGGAGCCGAGTCTCCACCCCCAACCAAGAAGTAGGGGTTTGACATGAGAAGTCTTTGGTGGGGCGCTTGCCTGCCACCGCTGCACTGCAAGTATACACAGAGGTGTTACTAGAGTTTGGGGCAGCCGCAGCTGCACCAGGGCCTTCAACCAGTTTTTTGGCGTCCAGAAAGGACAGCCCCTTCTCCACACGCACCTGCTGAATCTTGCACTCGGATATCCAACGAGGGCATTTCTTGCCCGAAGCCATATGCGCCCCCTGGCAATTCACACACAGAGGGGGGTGGCTGTGCAGGACTCGGCAGTGTCCGGGCTTAGTGCAACGGGTGCGTGAAACCCCTGCCTGGCGGCATGTCTTCTGCCCATGGCCATACTTTTGGCACTTAAAGCACCGGAGGGGGAGAGGGACGTACTTTTTCACTCTCAAGGAGTAGTAACCTCCCCAGATGGTATTAGGAGGGGTGGCGGTGCCAAACGTCAGGATGATGGTAGGGAGACGGATCTCCCCACCACCTCGCTTAGAAGCGAAGCGCCTGACGTAAGTCACCCCCTGAGACTTAAGGTTCCGTGCAAGTTCATCTTCTGACAGTTCTGCCAAAGCTTGATCTTTGATTACGCCTCTCAACGAATTCATAATTTTGTGGGGTGTGACTTCCACAGGAGTGTCTCCGATGGAAGAGAGCCCCAGTAGCCCGCTGGAGTGTGCCCGGGTACGGCATTCTACCAGCAAGTCACCAGACCTGAGGCGCTGGGCATCAGGCCTGCCAACACGGCTCCTGAGGGTCTCCCCCACCAGAAAAGGATGCACCTTGGTAACAGGTTTCTCCTTTACCTTGCTATGGACAATGAAGTAGCGAGGCCATACGGCCGACGCCTGAGGCGTCGGTTCCTCACAGTCCGAGTCACTGTCATGTTCAATGTCGGTGGCTATGTGCCGCTTCTCTGCCAGTCCCCCCCCCCCCCCCCTCATATTATAATAGTAGAGATATTCATCCGCCGGGGGTCCCCGCCCGCCACCGAGCCCAACAAGGGAAACTGCAACTGTCGGCGGGTCTCCAGCCGACGCACAATGGAGACTGCCCGAAAGGTATACTCAAGGGGGTAAGCCCGATGGAACCGTTTGAGCCACCGCCTTCTATCACACTGTTGAATATAGGGGAATACTGGCGTAAAGCACCTAATCAGCAGCAGAGGCTATAGCATGGTGCTCCGTATAATTATCAACCCGCATGTCAACAGTGGGATAGGGCTCAACGTGACAAGAGCCGATTGACTAGGCCGGTACGACTAGCCTCCCGTTTAGGTAGAAGTCAAGGCTAAAGTGGAGTGTTGGCACCAGTGAGCCGCAACCCAAAGAGAACCTCAGCCACCAGGATCCTCTTCTCCCCCGACACGGGTCTCCAAGCACGGCAAACACTTGGGATCCAAAGGACCAAAAGCTCACGAGTATTTTAAGGACCAATCCAACATGGTACGACCTGGGTTAGCACAGCTCCTTAAAAACCGGACCAGTGAAAAATTGATTGTACATTGCTTAACGACCTGCCTGCACTGCTTGTGAAAAATAAATAAATAAACAGAACATTGAATGTATGTCGCCAGCCGGTCAAATACATTAAATAAACCTAACACATGGGGCCTAAATAAAGCTAAGACCATTTAGCAACACACATCCAATATCAAGAGCTACAGGCAGTGCAGACAGTAGGGAGAGTTTTAAAAAGGCAAATACAGGTGAATGGACAAAGGGTAGACAGAAACATATGCCCCAGAATAGAGAGAAAAACCCACCCTGTGGGGCTGACCAGGGTGACCCTGGGAACTAAAAAATACCTAACCCCACCCAAGTCCCCCAGGGCAGACCCGGGTGGGGGACGGACCAGTGAAAAAGACTGAACAACATATCTGCTGACATCAAGTCCTAATCCTGGACAAAGATGGCACCCCTCTGCTAGCCCACTCAGTCAGTGACTGAGAAGACTACCCACCCACGCCACGTGGAGGCCGGTGCTGAGTGGGCTGAAAGAAAAATATGAACAATATGGTTTCACATGTTCTTAATAAATTTATGCAGTTGGTTCTTGAACGTTCGTAAAGAAGGTGCTGCTTTAATGTCTGCAGGAACTGTATTCCATAATTTTGCACCAGAGTAGGAGGGACGTCTTGTAAATATCCAAGCGGGGGCCTTGGTACTACCAGATTGTTCCCTTATGTTCGACTAGAGAGAGAGGGAGAGAGAGAGCACGCGCGAGATAGATTTGCGTTATATTTAGAGTATTGTGTCAATATCTGCCTGGTGACGGAGTTGCTTGCTTCTTTTACGTCACCGCCACTGTCTGACTTTGTCAAGAAGTCAAGGTTTTTAAGTCCCTTCTATTTATATAAGGGACTTTTTAGGACAGGTGGCGGTGGGGCGAATTTAATATCATGTCCATGATGTCAAAGGCGGGCAGGCTTAAACCTCTCACAAATGAAGTGACAAGACAAGATGAGCTGAACCATACCCCACAAAGTCCCTTCTATAAAATATATGAGAGCTGTCCTCGCTGTCAATGGTCTCTACCTTTTGTCTTTGATCTGATTATGATGTTGAATTATCTGCTATTGAAAAAGTCTCGCAGAAATGCCAATGCGTCAGTGAGTTCTATAAGGGGCGCAGGACATACGCGTCATTGATTTGTCAAACGTAATTTGTCATGACGTAAGTTTTAGTTTTTACGTAATTGTATATTTTACGTGATATGAGTTTCACTTTCGCTTCATAGGCTTGAGAAAATGGTGACAAAACTAGAACTTCACGGTACAATTTCAGTCTCGCTATAATTTGTGTGAAAGGAGGCTGACTTTACCTAGCTACATGATATACCTACGGTGTCCGACAGTCTACCTTTCCGCTGCGGCAGCCGCCGTGAGGAGACTGTCCTTACTCGGCTTCACATCGGGCACACGTATGTTACGCACTCTGACTTACTTAAACAGGATGAGCGTCAGTGGTGTTTTGCCTGATGAGCAGTTTTCTGTTCGACACTTTTTGCTGTATTGTGCCGATCTAATTGACACGAGAATAAACACTTCACAGCAGACTCCTTGAAGGTTTTGTTCCGGGATGTTCCCCCGGACAAAATCTTCAATTTCTTGAGAGAATGCAATATTTTTAACAAGATCTGAGCATTCATAGACTGTGAATTTCTTTATTTTGCCCTTTTTGAGAGTCTGTAGACATTTCTTTTAAAGACTCGTGCTTCATTTTAGCCTGACATATTTTTAAGATATATTTACATATAGTCTTAAGCCCTTGCTTTTAGTCTGGCTGACCAGATTTTTACCCATCCCGCCGTGAGATGGCCTTAGTCGCCTGCTCGGCGTTAAACCCAAATAACCTAAATCTTTTGAAAGCGCGTCGATGTGTGTGTGCATGTTAGTGCGTTCGCGCGCGCACGCTCCAAACATCTCCAAGCGGCATAGATTCTCTTGCGCCTGGAGGGCGCATGAGGATCTATTCTTCCTGGAGATTCGCACATTTTGTGAGAGAGAGAGAGAGCCGCGCGCGCGAGAGAGAATGACGTCATATTTAGAGTATTATGTCAGTGTCTGCGTGGTGAAGGAGTTGCCTCTTTTACGTCAACGCCACTGTCTGACTTTCTCTAGAACTAGAAGTAAATAATTCTTTTCTGAAAAGAATTAATGTTTTACTAAAGAAGTTGAAAGGATACAAAGCTTGCTGACGAACTCACCCAATGTCTTTCTCCAAAATATGCAAAAGTTCAAGTAAATAATTATGACAAAAATTACGGACTCTGATCTGGGTCAACCGACCCCCACCCGGGTCTGCCCTGGGGGACATGGGTGGGGTTAACTACTTTTTAGTTCACAGGGTCACCCTGGTCAGCCGCACAGGGTGGGTTTTCCTCTATATTCTGGGGCATGTGTTTCTGTCTAATCTTGGTCCATTCACCTGTATTTTCCTATTTTAAACTCTCCCTACTGTCTGCACTGCCTGTAGCTCTTGATATTGGATGTGTGTTGCTAAATGGTCTTAGCTTTATTTAGGCCCCATGTCGTAGGTTTATTTAACGTATTGGACCGGCTGGCGACATACGTTCAATATTCTGTTTATTTTTTTTTTTTCACAAGCAGTGCAGGCACGTTCTGAGAAAGCCTTGTTGCTGTCGGGACGTTAAGCAATGTACAATGGGTCAACCGACTTCCTATTAACGGTCGTTTATGTCTTCAGTGAGACATTCAGTTACAATATGCTCGGACACTCTCTTAGCCACCTACTTAAGAATTATTTTCACCAAGTTTCAAGCTTGTGTGTACAGAAATATCGGAGATTCTCTTGTTACATACATGCGCACACACATACGCACATACATACATACATACGCACATACGGCGCTTCGCGCCAAATGAACGTTCAGCAGCGAGGTAAGCGTAACTAGACATAACGTAATTTTTATCTTGTTACTTCAATTGTTAGAGGTTTAGCCTGCCCGCCTTTGACGTCATGGACATGCTATTAAATTCGCCCCACCGCGACCCGTCATAAAAAGTCCCTTCTATAAATAGAAGAGACTTAATAAAACTTACGTCATGTCTAGTTACGATACCATCCCTTCTTAACGTACATTTGGCTAGAAGCTAGTTTGGAGAAAGACGTTGGATGAGTTCGTTAGCCAGCTTTGTACCCTTTCAACTTCTTCAGCGAAAATTAATTCTTTTCAGAAAAAAAATTAAAACAGTTAAAAACCTTGACATCTGGAGAAAGTCAGTGTGAGTGACGTAATAGAAGCAACTCCGTCACACGGGAAAAGTATCGTGAGAGAGTGAATTCGTCCTTCAGACGAGGAACGAGTGCCATGAGGATGTCGTCTGCATATTTCAACAGGGACAGGATAGGATCGCTGCATCTAATAGCGTTAGTGGGAGAGAAAAAAAACAGGGGAGAGAACGCACCGCTGGGGGCACCCGTGTTCTTAGTGTAGAGGGAGAACAAAACAGGGGAGAGAACGCACCCCTGGGGGCATCCGTGTTCAGGACCAGCTCAGAGATCTGTCAGACAGACGATCATGCAAATTAACCCGCAGAGGCCAATCACACAAAAACTTATGACCCACAGAATAAGATCAGACGTTGAGATCAGTTTCTCTAACATCACATGGTGCTGTATGGTGGAAAAAGCAGCGGACAGATCCATGAAGAGTATTCGCACAGTAGTGTCTGATTGATCTAAATGACTTGTTATCAAATTCACATGTCAGAGTTGCATCATCGACCACTCCATGCGCCCTGTAGGCAAACTGTAGCGGATCTAAACTAGCAGACACAGACCTGATCAGCTGATTACAGACAAGCCTTTCAAAACATTTGGCCACGACTGAGGTAAGGGCTATGGGCCGAAAATCATTCATCAGCTTGGCGCCAGTTGTTTGTTTTTTTTTGGCACAGGAATAAGAAGTTTTCCACGTGTCACGTGAGGCACACAATGCATATTGATAAGCCATTGAAAGAGATACATGTGAAAAACGGACCCTGCTGATCGGCACACACTTTTAACACGCGACCTCGTAAGCCGTCAAGTCCGGGTGCTTTATTTGAGTTAACACGTGCAAAGCACCTGACTATGTCACATTCTTCTAGAGTGACCGAATTACAGGACGGGACAAGAGGCCGACACAGTTTGTCACATTGGTCACGACAATTATACGTGTCATATGTAGCATAGAACTTGTTCATGTCATTCGCCAACACAAATGGGTCGTCTGTTATTGCCGGCTGTTGTGATACCCGGGAGCACCTTGCCGCAAGTGGCTGGGGCAGGACTAAGCTCACTCATGCAACTGGCCCCTGTGCGTTCTCTGAAAAATAAAATAGAGGAACTGTCAGTACTGATAAAACACGATGGCGACTATCAGTTTGTTTTGTTTCACAGAGGATTGTTAACAAGCGATGGTGTAGAAACTACACAGTACGGGAACGTGTCAGCACGAAACACTATGAAATTCTGATAGTGTCATGTAGGCCACACTACCTGCCACGTGAATTCCAGCAAATCACTGTTATCCTGGTTTACGTGCCTGGCCCAGATTTTTCTCTTGTTGCAGACTGTATTGTCAAGGGCTACAACAAATCTGTCAATAGGTCAATGGACCAGCCCGTGTTTTTACTCGGAGACTTTAACAGGTGCGATGTTGGTAAACATCTGCCCAACTTGCAGCAGTACGTGTCGTGCCATACCCGTCTTGACAGAACGCTGGACTTGTGTTTTAGAAATGTGCCTGATGCCTACGTCCCCAGGTGTTGCCCGCCCCTCGGACGATCAGACCACATTACCATCCATCTGATCCCCACCTACCGACAACGACTAAAATTAGTAAAAAGAGAAAAACCACAAACGCGTGTAATAAAAGTCTGGACGCATGAGAACGTCGAAGCACTCCGAGGCTGCTTCCTATCGACGGACTAGTCAGTGTTCTTTGAGAGCTGTCCCGATCAGGACAGCCTCACTGACACCATCACCTCATATATCCAGTTTTGTGAGGAGGCTGTAATTTCCAGTAAACAGGTTCGCATCTATCCTAACAACAAACTCGGCTGAGCAAAGATTTAAAACATTGCTTGAACGAAAAGAAACAGGCTATTTTACACGGGGACAAACAGCTTACCAGGGAAAAGGAGAAAGAGTTCAGGGTCAAATCAAGAGCTGCCCGTGTGAAATTAAAAAACAAAGTGGAGGCGCGCTTTAAGATGGGAAACGCACGGGAAGCCTGGAAAGGACTGAACAGCATGATGGGGAGGGAGCAGAGGAACCAGACAGTCAAGTGTGCTGATCCTGTTACCTTCGTCAACGACCTGAATACGTTCTACGCCAGATGAAATGATCACAAATGTTTAAGCTCAATGTGCATACTTTGTTTAGAAAACTGGCAACAAAAATATTTAAACAGAGGAGTATGACATAAACAATTGTTATGATCATTTTGCGTTCCTTTGCGTACTGGTAAAATGGGGGTAGGGCAGCAGATTTACTCACTGTGGCCCCTAAATGCATCGCAGCGTCATAAAATCAGTAACTGTGGTACTCTATTCTAACCAATAAAACCTAAAAAATCAGTTGAATACAAAATTTCTGAGGGCATTAGAAACGACGCACGTTTCCTAATTCGGCAATTTTAAATGGGGAAAAAGCTATTATTCACCACGATGCCGACTTTCCTTATTTTCTTGCACTTTATGCTCACATTATTGAAACTTAATAGGTAAAGAGAGGTCAAAATGAAATGGAATAACTTTAGTAATTTTCTTAAAATTAATTTTGTGTATTTTTACAACTTGGGGGTATGGATACAAAATCAACCACTGTGGCACTCACAGTGATCACAGCATCACCTAGTCAAGTTTATAATAATTGTGACATCCCGTTTTAATGATGTAAGCCTGAAAATGGACTGTCAGTGTTATAGAAAATGTCTGAAGGCATCTGACACATTATTTTTGTCTTTTTTTGCGATTTCGCGGAAATGGCCGTTTACTGGGTGCACAAATACCTTCACTGTGAGCCAGAGATTCAGTATTTTTTCATTCTTTTTTGTGTGCAGACGGTGCAGAAGGTGTGCCTTAACATAATATTGCCTGATTTGGGCTTCTGGAATGAATTCTGTTTATTTAGAGGAAAATGTTTCTCAACCTCATTTTAGCATACAATGTGCGAAGAGCGTGAATGGGGGTACCCTTGCGCCATCGGCTATATCTCTGGTGTGTTCCTAAGGATTTTCGGGGAACATGGCTTAAACATCTCAGGACATACTAAGGTACACTTTGAAACCCATCTTATTGAGTACTGGGGGGTGCACGGTAGACCTGGCTAGCTTATGGACTGAGTGTCTAAAGGCTCTGGCAGCCATGTGTGTTTTCAGTGCTTCCATTTTTGTCTGTGCGATATCTATGGAACCACTCGATTTTCGTCAAGTTTTAGTATTTGGTAGCCCATAGTGTGAGAAATGGTCATAGGCAAAAACGGAGTTGATACTTTTAAACGTTAGATTCACGTGCGGAACGTGAATCAGAATGTATTTAATGGGCCAGTGGTCGTCCGTCCGTCCTTCGTCCGTCGTAAACTTCAACGTTGGCATTTTCTCGGAGACTATTCAATCCACACTCTTCAAACTTGGGGCCCAAAATATAATGGTGTGCTAAGACCTTTATACACATACCAAATTCAGTGACTTCTCTCAAGGTCAAAGTCACAAGAGATTAGAAAATAGATTAAACGAATACACATTTTAACCAAAAATTGCTTTTCTGAAATACTGTGAACGGAGTATCGGTGGGGATGGGGGTGGAGACAAGGGCTCACGTGCTTCAGAGAGATGATATTCGTTACGAGTGGGAGGGGGTGGGGGGGGGGGTAGACGGAGGCTCATGTCCCTCAGAGAGGTGCTGTCCGTTGAGGGACGCGGGGTAAAGATTCAGGATTTGGTGTAGGTGTTTTTTCAACCGCGTAACCATTTTCTGGGGTTTGCTTACGTTGGCAAAAGCGAGAAAGGGCAAACGTTTTGCACCCATCGTTTCAGTTCAGTGCTCACTGAAGGGCACACCTTCTTTACACCGTATGGATGCTAGCTTTAGTCGTACAGACATGAATCTGCTGTGATCGCAAAAGAAGAAAAAGATGCAGTCTTTGTTTGACTAAGATGCTAGTCGGCTGAGAAGATAGGGAAGAGTGGACTGGAAAGGATAAGTGGTCTGGGACGGTAGCACTCATTTCTTGGTCATGATATTCATGTCTTTCGTCAAGTCTATATTTTCTCATTTGACGGATACGCGTCTGTGTCATGCAAAGTACTGGATAGACAGGCAAACCTTCAGAGTAGCAAATCTCATTAAATAAAGTCTGAGTTGAATATCTCATTCTGGTGTTGTTTGCCGTCATTTTTTCTTATATTCAGCTGTAAGAAAAGTTGATTGAGATGGGGGAGGTTTTGGCTGATCCTCCTCGTTTCCTCTGGTGAATTCTATCTGACAGCATCCTGAAGTGTTTTTCTGAATAAAATTAACAGCAACCGGAACTATTTGTTGAATGTGATTTGCTTTTTATCTGTAGTAAGAAACTGACAAAAAGAGTAAAACTTCGAAAAGAAAATAATAATAATAATAATGTGTGTTCGTATCGTTTGCTTTATTTACAAGTACGTTACGACGACCAAGAAAACATACAACACAAAAAACAAACATTTTTTTTTTAATAGTTTAGGCAGTCAAAACCAAACGAGTTGACATTTTGAGAAAAAAAAAAATCGTCTGCTAACTGGCAAAGAGTTGTCGTTCTTGTTGTCGACTAAAACGGTTATTTCAAAGAAACAATCGGACATATTTGTCCAAGACAAATAAGTGCAACTCTGAAGTATTGCAGTAAATATGGCGTGCATTTCATTAGGACTAGACTTGTCAAAGCTGTAATTTAGGTCACACAAAAAAATATACCCAACGAGGCGGCGTGAACTTCAGGCTGAAATCGACTACACACAGTAAAAATTAAACTGTGGGTCCAAATAATCAATTATATCAATCATTTTTAGTTTATAATGCTGAAAACGTCTCTGCCTATCATTAATCATAAACATTTGTATACTTGCGGAACGTTTTCTGCAAGTCTCAAGCAAAGTTTGCGTCATTGTTGACGAAAGAAGCTTCTATCGCGGGCGCCATTGTGAAGTCGTGTTAGCGCGTTGGGTTGTCAGTTTCAAAGCCACTGCGCAAATGCAAGATTTGATCGTCCGTGTCAGATGATATATCGATCGAAAGGTTTTTGAATGAGCTTTTCATCGGTAACATGGCGCATGTGGGCGTGATCATTCCCAGATAACACATCTCGTGAGTTAAAAAAAAAAAAAAGAATTTTTCACGTCAAAATCTAATGCAGTTTTCTTTGAATTCAAACATGCGCCAGGCACCGTGATAAAGGGCAGGAAAAGCTCTTTCCAAAGATACCAAATATAGCGCTGTGCGTTCTGTCTTGGATTTGCGCAGGCGGTTTTTCTAACACCACTGTAGCGTGGCTCTGTGCGAGGCGCTCTCGGACAGCTAAGTTTTTTTTTTTTTTTTTTTTTTTTTTTTTTTTTTTTTTTTTTTTTTTGGGGGGGGGGGGGGGGGACGCTTACCCCTGCTCCACATTCGGCAGTGCTACAAATACATCTTTCTTTCCAGAACAAAACAAACACGACAGAACTGTAGTCCGGATGCTGATTTATTCGCCCATGTTTTTATTTTTGTTATACGTGATATATGTTCATTGTTGAGAGCAGCTCTTGTTGCAAAATAGCTAAATATCGCTCTCCGGCATTGATGTTACCCACTGTTTGTATATTGACGGATCTACCTACTAAAGAGTTTAACGTTCAACTCTCTATGTTGAGAAAGAGGACCGGGATACTTCCGGCCACAGCTAGACTTTCGCGGATGTGCTTCGTTTCCTCCCTTGTATTCTGACTTGAGCTTAAGGCTTTCCCACACGGAGAAACAAAATACACAAGAAACGAAACATCTTCATTGCATCAAAATGCCTCCTCCGCACACGCAGAAACGCGGTAAAAATGCATTTCGATTCAGTTGGTACAGGGGGGGGGGGGGGGGGGGGGGGGGGTAACTCTTCACAGACACATGCTCTTGTTGTATCGGTGGATATCGGGTCATATTTCTGACTACTGACGCTTAAAAATTGAAAATGTAAGACGTGTGCCTTCGCTTACACAATACAAGTGAATTCCCGACCATATGGACTAAACTTAAGAGCTTTTAAATGTGTAAACAGGGATGGTTCAAGTGAATCGAGGCTGCCCTCACCGTCTCGAAGCTATAGCCGCCATCTTGTAGGCTTCGCAGCAAAAGCCAGTGAAAGTGGGGTTCAGAAAAGTGACCTAAAATCATATTTTGGTGGTACTTTAGTGATAATTCTTTACAGATTCCATTTCCAAAATGATTCTCCAGCTTAAATCTTACAGAATCGTGCGTCACATCACGCGTTTTTAGCCATAATAGACCTGACTCTAGGGGTGCACCGAATGAAATAAGGTGCCGTGAACCAACATGGTCTAAGGGAAGGGGACCCCGAAAGAAAACCCCTGGTCCTCCTAGTAAGGCGGTTGGGTGTGGGGGTAGCTTCCCCATCCTGCAAACAAGGAAATAGCTACAGAAACGCCAACGAATAGACAAACAGCAATTCCTTTCCTGGAGGAGGAAGGTTCTTCTACCATGCAGAAGATTTATGACGTCGTGTGGTGAAAGCCGGAAGTCTTCGGAAGCCACACGACCGAGCCGCCTCTCTCTCTATCCAGGGACACAATCATGGGCACATGGAATGTCAAGACCATGTACCACAGCGGGAAGGCTGCGCAGATAACAGTGGAAATGCAAAAGTACAACCTTGCCCTGCTAGGTATCAGTGAAGCCAGATGGTCGCAGTCTGGGCAGAAAAGGCTGTTAAGTGGGGAGATAATTCTGTATTCAGGTCAAGCTGTCACCAGTGGCACAGAGGGCGCTGATGAGCTGGGAACCTCTTGGGGGAAGAATTATCACAGCAGCCTTTAGAACCAAGAAAAAGATTAAGCTCAACGTCATCCAGTGTTATGCGCCCACAAATGACAGTGACGAGGAAGAGAAGCAAGGGTTCTACGACCGACTCCAGAGTGCTGTGGACAAATGTGCGGAGCGAGACATCACCATCGTCATGGTGTGATTTTAATGCCAAAATAGGGGAGGACAACACCGGATACGAAGAGGTGATGGGGAGACAGGGACTAGAGGAGATGAGTGAGAACGGGGAGAGGTTCGTAGACTTTTGTGCTCTAAACAGACTTGTCATAGGAGGCAGCATCTTCCCACACAGAAGAATACACAAAGCAACTTGGGTCTCACCTGACCATACTACAGAGAACCAAATAGACCATACCTGCATTAGCAAGAAATTTAGAAGATCCCTTCAAAATGCTCGAGTGAGGAGGGGAGCAGATGTCGCCTCAGACCACCATCTGCTTACCTTAAGAATAAAGCTCAAGTTAAAGAAAAGCCGCACAGAGACACCAAGAAGACAGCGCTATAATGTAGGCCTCCTGAGAGAGACTGGAGTGAGAGAAGATTTCAAACTGGTGCTGTCCAACCGGTTTCAAGCGCTACAGGAGCTAGTAAATAAAGAGGAGGCGGTCACCACAGAGCAGCAGTGGAAGGCAGAGAGGCGCTGAACTCAACCTGCAAAGACACTGTAGGGTTCAGGAAACACCATCACAAGGACTGGCTGTCGGCACAGACCTTGAAGAAGATAGAAGTGTGGAAGCAGAAGAAAGCAGTTGTTAACAACAGTCGCGCGAGAGCAGCCAAAGCAAGGGCACAGGTGGAATACTCGGAAGCCAGCCGCGAGGTGAAGAGGAGTATCAGGGCAGACAAGAGGGCCTCCACAGACAGCCTGGCAGCAGAGGCAGAAAAGGCAGCAGGCAGCGGCAACCTGAAACAGCTCTACGATTTTATCAGAAGATTGTCTGGCAAGTATGGCCATACAGAAAGACCAGTAAAAGACAAAGAAGGCAAGCCTATTGCAGACAGAGTAGACCAACTCGACAGATGGGCCGAGTATTTTGAAGAGTTACTGAACAGACCCAGCCCACCCGACCCCCCAGACATCCAGCTAGCAGAGACTGACCTACCCATCAGCTGTGACAGACCCAGCCGGGAAGAGATCAGAAGAACAGTGGCATTTTTGAAGAACGGCAAAGCAGCAGGGCCAGATGGATTCTCAGGGGATGCTCTGAAAGCAGACCTAGAGACAACAGTAGAGCTACTGTACCCACTGTTTGCAAAGATCTGGGAAGAGGAGGTGATGCCGGCTGACTGGAAGGAGGAGTACCTAATCTGTAATCAAGCTTCCCAAGAAAGGCGACCTGAGTAAGTGTTCCAACTACAGAGGGATCACCTTGCAGTCAGTACCAGGAAAGGTCTACAACAGGATCATCCTGGAGAGAATGATGAGCTCCGTCGACCCCCAGCTGAGAGACCAGCAAGCAGGATTCCGGAAAAACCGATCATGTACAGACCAGATCGCCACTCTCTGCATCATCGTGGAACAGTCTCTGGAGTGGAGCTCCCCGCTGTACGTCAACTTTGTGGATTACGAGAAAGCATTTGACAGCGTGGACCGAGAAACTCCTACGACACTACGGTGTACCCACAAAGCTCCTCCGCCTGATCAAGAGCAGCTACGATGGCATGACATGTCGCGTGATCCATGAAGGGCAGTTCACCAGGGAGGTCCAGGTCAGAACCGTCATCAGGCAGGGGTGTTTGCTGTCTCCGTTCCTCTTCCTACTGGCCATAGACTGGGTCATGAAGAGGACCACTGAGCAGAGAAGAAGCGGAATACTGTGGACACAGCTTGACAGCTTGACGACCTCGATTTTGCAGACGACTTGGCTTTACTGTCCCACACTCATCAACAAATGCAGGACAAGACCACGAGGCTTGCTGACATCTCGTCCCAAGTGGGCCTCACCATCCACAAACAGAAAACAGACATTGAGGCTGAACACAACCAGGGCAGAACTAGTCTTGCTTGCTGGCACCCGGTACCCCGTTGGAGGATGTGGAGTCCTTCACCAATCTCGGAAACATAATCGACAAAAAAGGCGGCACTGATGCAGATGTCAGCACGAATCGGTAAAGCAAGAGCCTTTCTCCAGTTGAAAAAAGTGTGGATTTACAGAGAGCTGTCACAACACACCAAAGCTTAGTCCGGATTTTCAACTCCAACGTAAAAGCAATTCTCCTATATGGAGCAGAGACATGGAGATTGACAAAAACCACAGTCAACAGAGTACAGACCTTCATGAACAGTTGCCTTAGAAGAATTTTGAAAATCCACTGGCCAGAGAAGATCAGCAACGTCAGACTCTGGGAGAGAACAGAGCAGATAACAGCAGAGAATGAAATTGGGCGAAGAAGATGGGGATGGATCGGTCACAGTCTGAGAAAGCCAGCTTCCAGTATCACTAGGCAGGCATTGTCATGGAACCCCCAGGGAAAGAGGAAAAGAGGTAGGCCGAGAAACTCCTGGCGTCGAGACCTCCAAGCAGACATCAAGAGACTGGGAACCACCTGGAGTAGAATCGAAGGAGAAGCACAGGACAGGAGTTGCTGGAGGTCTCTCGTCGACGGCCTATACCCGGGTAGGGGTGACAGGCGTAAGTAAGTAAGGAGCAGAGACTTGGAGGTTGACAAAAACCACAGTCAACAGAGTACAGATCTTCATAAACAGTTGCCTTAAAAAAAAATCTTGAAAATCCACTGGCCAGAGAAAATCGGCAACGTCAGACTCTGGAAGGAAACAGAGCTGAGAATGAAATTGGGCGAAGAAGATGGGATGGATTGGTCACAGTCTGAGAAAGCCAATTTCCAGTATCACTAGGCAGGCATTGTCATGGAACCCCCAGGGAAAGAGGAAAAGAGGCAGGCTGAGAAACACCTGACGTCGAGACCTCCAGGCAGACATCAAGAGACAGGGAACCACCTGGAGTAAAATCGAAGGAGAAGCACAGGACAGGAGTCGCTGGAGGTCTCTTGTCGACGGCCTATACCCTGGGAGGGGTGACAGGCATAAGTAAGTAAGACCTGACTCCACGCCATCGCTTTTCCCGCCATCTTGAGTGTTTTGGCGGCTTGAATGACGTCAAATTAACACGTGACTGAGCGAACAACAATGATTGGGCAGCGGTTAGAAATGTTTCAGCGAAATGTTTCTGGAATAGAGACAGGTTTAATTGATCGAAATGTGTCGTTTCGCATTTTGTGAAACGGTGAAATGTTGGAGAAATGTCTGAAATGCGCTCATTTCCACGAAATGTTCTGTTTCGTGTCTCCGTGTGAGGGAGCCTTTAGTAGGCGGTGTCGCGCACGCGGTGGCGCAGCGGATTTGCATTAGTCAAAGCTACTATCATCAGACCCCTATGGTTGTGTTGGGCAAGGATAGTTCACATACCTTTGTGATGCAAACTCGACTGAGTGACCACTGGTGGGAAGCACAGTAACCAATCACAGACTCAATCCCCTTTATTTTACTCAAATGGAGAAGTAATAGAGTTGCAAGTATTGGGATGTAGGTGATGGTCTCAATCTGTAAAAGGAATAGAGTCTCATGAGACCCTGAAGCCGCAGGGGATCATGACGATCTATGCCGCTTGCAGATGTAAGTGGATGCGGCTGCTCAGTGGGAACATGGACGCCTGTGCAGTTTTTATAGTGACCTTAAGGCTTCCCTACACGGAGAAACGAAATGCACAAGAAACGAAACAATTTCATTGCATCGAAATGACATCTCCGCACACGCAGCCCCCACCCGGGTCTGCCCTGGGGGACTTGGGTGGGGTTAGGTACTTTTTAGTTCCCAGGGTCACCCTGGTCAGCCCCACAGGGTGAGTTTTTCTATTTTGGGGCATGTGTTTCTGTCTACCCTTGGTCCATTCACCTGTATTTGCCTTTTTAAAACTCTCCCTACTGTCTGCACTGCCTGTAGCTCTTGATATTGGATGTGTGTTGCTAAATGGTCTTAGCTTTATTTAGGCCCCATGTGTTAGGTTTATTTAATGTATTTGACCGGCTGGCGACATACATTCAATGTTCTGTTTATTTTTTTTTCACAAGCAGTGCAGGCACGTCCTGAGAAAGCCTTGTTGCTGTCGGGACGTTAAGCAATGTACAGTCAGTCCGCACACGCAGAAACGCGGTGAAAATTCATTTCGATTGGTACAGGGGAAGTAACTCTTCACTGACACATGCTCTGGTTTGTATCGGTGGACATCGGGTCATATTTCTGACTACTGACGCTTAAAAACTAAACATATAAGACATGAGTGCCTTCACTTACACAATTAAAGTGAATTGCCGACCATATCGAATAAACGTAAGCGCTTTTGAATGCGTAAACAGGGCTGTTTCAAGTGAATCGAGGATGCCGCCGTCTCAAAGCGATAGCCGCCATCTTGTAGGTGGCTTCGCAGAGCAGCCGATGAAAGTGGGGTTCAGAAAACTGACCTAAAATCATATTTTGGTGGTACTTTAGTGGTGATACTTGATATATATATTCCATTTCGAAAATGATTTCTCCGCTTAAATCTTACAGAATCGTGCGTCACATCACGCAATTCTAGCCATAATAGACCTGACTCCACGGCATCGCTTTACCGTTGCTATCTTCAGTGTGTGTGCTTGAATGACGTCAGATTGGGGGTGTGACCTTGCGGACGACGCTGATTGGGCGACGGGTAGAAATGTTTCGCGAATAGAGACAGGTTCTCTTTCGTGAAATGTGTCGTTTCGCATTTCGTGAAACGGTGAAATGTTGGAGAAATGTCTGGAATGCGGACATTTCAACGAAATGTTTCGTTTCGTTTCTCTGTGTGAGGAAGCCTTTAGTCCTGCGGCAGACACTAAGCAAGGTGCTCCGCTATAGCGGAGCACCTTGCATAGTGGCTGGCGCAGGACTAAGTCCATTCATTCAACACGTGACTGGCCCCTGTATTGTTGGCAAGTACTCTCTTCACAGCAACGTGCGTGAGAGACTATGACAGGGGTATAAGTGGCATAGGTTCTCATGAGCACTTGCAGTCACAGTGGATTATGGCCGGGAATCTACGCCTCTTGCTGAAATAAGTTGTTGGCGAAGGAACTGAGATGTTGAGTATCGGCGTTACGGGATGTAGCCGGGTACCGTGTTCAGGGTAATGTGGGACGTCTGTCAGTACACAGAACTTTTAATCACCTCTAGGCTACTGGAGAAAACGGTTGAATGTAAATTACATGTCAAACCATGAGATTTTTAATCTCAGAGACCCCCACCTCCCCCGGGCGGTAGATTTTTCGCTGAAAAGTGAAATATCGTTTTGTTGTTGTTGTGTGTGTGTGTGTTTAGCTTGCTTGTGTGTGTGTATTCATCAGGCCACAAGCAAAATAAAGTGACACAATGTTTTTTGCAAGTTTTCTGACACGCAAACGCACCATCACCATGGGTTTCAATATACTTTTGGCGATTTAGCTAATTTACAGTGATGGCAGACACAAGGGTTGTTTGCTTGAGTTTATGTATAGACTTCTGTGTTGCAAACGGACGGATGTACTGACGTGGACTTTATGTTTTTGGCACATTTTCAATTTTTCGAGGCACTTATTGTGTTTTAATAATGGTTACTTTTGACATACACACCACCCCACACCTCAAATCTGCCTATGCTGTAACACTGGCAATTCACCGTCATCGCAGGAATCGAATCCTTTGTCTGGACTTTGCTGGTTCCTGCCATCTTAATAAGAAACAACGATTTTGCACACCACTGAGTTTCATACACCCAGTGGGTGATGCAAGTTTTTATCTTGGTCATACCCTCAGTCAATGTTCTTACTAGCTAGAATTGTTAACCCTCTACCGGTTTCAATGTTTATCCGGTGGCGAGAGTTTGAAAGACTGAAGCGCAGAAACTCGGAGTGGTTTAGTGTTTGAGTAAGCGGTTTTCTTTTGATGCGACCGAGGATAACTGCTAATTTCTTCGAGTTGGACCGTTTTTGAACGTATGTGCTAAAAAGTTCTTATCACAAGTCCCATCACTAATCATCACAACTGCAAGCACAGTAAGTTACTCCAGAACCTAGATAAGTATTCAGATAACTGTGTTCGAACACCTATGTGCTAACTAGCTGCGTTGCCGATACCTGCCAACAAGGAAACCTTGGGCCGCAAGCAAGCCTCCACCTTTCGCGATCGGCAAGTGGCAGAGAAACCCCTTGCATCAGAAAGATGATAACTTTGATCTTCGAGCACAAGAGGCATAGATCCTCATGAACCCCCGCAGCTGCGGATGAATGCCGCAGAGGATGAATGCCTCTTGCAGGCTGCTTAGCTCAGTCACTTGGCTGTCTTGCTTGGTTGGAGGAGGTTATCAGAGTTATTCGTGGATGACAGGGGTGGGGGAAGGGGGAGGGGGGGGGGGGCGTGGCGCAGGGTGGACAAGGTTCTTTGTTGTGTCGTACACACACATAGAGGCCCTCAGTACCCAAATGCTCTCCAGCTGCTAGTGGGCGGAGTCTATACCCCAGGGGTCTGCGGTTCAAAGCGTCTTTCTTATCTTGCTGAGTTAGGACGGCAGATGCCCTACAGTGCAAGCGAAACTTGCGTCGGTCAGTTGGTCATTTCAGTACGCCCTTGCCTCGTTTTTGGGACGCTAGGTCTTGTTTCGTGAGAAGAAGTTTCTGTGGTCAGTGGATGATGTTGCGAGTTTGATTTGTTCTGTGGAGACTGCTGCATTTCCGACGACTCTCCGAAGAAAATTTGCAATAGATGATGCTTTTGGAGTAGCAGGTTCAGTAGTGTGTTTGTGGGTCAGAGGCGACTCAACTGTGTGGATTTCTCTCTCTTGAGTGTGTCAGTCGTGGATTTCGCGCTCTTGTGGGTTTTTTTTTTTTTTTTTTGGTGTTTGATGAGACTGTTTCGGCATCATGGGTGAATTTGTGCAGCCCATCCAGCTGTCTGACTTGGAAGAATCGGACCAGTTCAGTGAGTTTGGGTTTAAACTGCCAGAGTGTGAAGCCCATTGTGAAAACATTGAAGATCAAGAAAATGTGTAAGTTCTCGTTTCTTTGATGACTAGTCGTAGTCTGTCGAACCCTAACCATGCTTGTGTTATTTATTAATTTTGTATTAGTGTCTGCCTACACGCTGCACCGGACCCTTCTAACTCAACGCAAACTACTGTGCTACTTTTTTTTTAAAGACATTGTTCGGAAATTAGAAGAAAGTCAAAATTGCACGTGTTTTGACGAAAACAGTGGATTAAAAGTCCGGACAAACATGCGATTTTAATTACATGTTGCTTGTCTGAACTTTTAATCCACTGTTTTCGTGTAAACGTGCAACTTTGACCTGCTTCTGATTTCCGAAATATGTATTTGTTATTAGCCTCGGATTCACTCATTGCCGCCGCCCCCCCCCCCCCCCCCCCCCCTCGGCTCTCAGTGTATCATGTGTTGTAGAGAAGGTTCTTTTCCATTTTTTTTCGTCGTTCTATCATTTGACTATCTGCTTTCTGTACACCGACTGGCACAGACTCCGCCGCCGCCACCCCCCACCCTCTCTCCTTTGACCCCAACTACCCCACTAAACAATTTGCCAAAGTAATAATTGTATGTGTACCTATTGTCACTTTAAGAAGCCCTTTGCTGTCTGAAGAATGTCCCAGATAAAATATGTATGTACAACGCGTGCTTTTGTACGCGTGCACGAGTGTATTCGATTTGTACGTACACATTATTATGCAGTGTTGTATCGATTATTGTATCAATGGCAGAAATACGACGGAAGCTGAGTGTACTTGTTTCTTCGATCTTTCGTGCATTTTTTCTTTCTTTCTAGATTTGTAGTATTCTAGCAGTCTTGATGCTATTGCAGAACATTTTCTATTGTACATTCGTGATTGTGTCAAAGTGCCTGTCCTTTTCACTGTGTGGATGCCCGTGACTCAGCTGAACGTGTAGTTATTTGATGTTGCAGAGTGCCAGAACCCAGGAGGAACTCCCGTAGACTCTCCATCCAGTCCGCCATTGACTTCCCAGTCAGTCTGGTAAGGAACGTCCCTCCCCAACCTTCCGCTCTAGCCCCAGTTTGAATGCACAAAGCCCTGACATACTACGACAGGGTGTGGATCGACCATAATGGTTCAAGGGTGGTGTCGAAATAGCTTGGCGCCTGTTGGACCTTTCGGTTTGAATCCATAGGTCCAAAATCACAGACCGGCATCTATACCATGCGTTTCGTGGTGTTTTTATTAGTATTGCATAATTATTTTCTCTCAAGTATACTTAGGGCATTTACTGGCATGTGTATGCCAATTCTACATGCGTAGTCAACTCAGTATGTCTGTACATTTTCTTTCCGATTGGTCAGACATCCTGATTGTTGTTTTTATGAGTGATCAGTTTTATTTTAATATACATTCTGTGTATGATTGTACCATACAGTGGAATGGCCAAGAAAAACGTTTAACTGTAATATGCAAAAGGTTCGACGAAAATAGCGTCATTGGGGTGTTTGACCTTTAAAAATGTTTATTCTTTTTATTTCTGTATGGGTATGGCCGGAACAAAGACAAAATAAACCAAAGATACATTTATGAAAAACTTCGAAGGAAGACAAACTTCACCGAGAAACACGTACTTCTGTTGCTGTGAAGCAATCGATTATATATTATATTTATATATTTCATTTGATCGCTAGTACACCGTGGGAAACTAGTTCGCCAGAAACATCAATTGCAAGTTGTATGATCGTGTTCAGTCCAGGTGGTTGGGGATTTAACGTCCCTTTTTCCATATCGCGTTGTATCGGCCCTGCCCACGGGGATAGTTCAGGTAGGATAATTACAGGCAACACACGGTGACAGCAGGACTATGTGGGTCCGGCCGGACGGCCACGAAATAGTTGTAGGTTGAACTAACAAGGAGCCCATACTGTGAAGAGCACAGAGGTAAATAAAGACAACAAGGGTCATAGTTCCTCATAAGCCCCCTGCCAGACTATGTGAACTCCGACTGTGAGGGTCGCAAACAGAAAGACGTTAATTGGACAAGCAATAGTCACAGATCCTCATGGGCCCATGCATTAGAAGCAAGAGCCACGGATTCTCATGAGCCCCGAAAAGTTCCGGGGGCTCAAGATGATCCATGACTCTTGCAGACTAACGATGTTCCTTGCGAGAGCGGAATTATCATCGCCCTTAGTTTTCCAATGGGCCCCGCGTTTGGCACTTGGGCCCCAACCGAGCCCTAAACACTGGCCAGCTGTTTCGATAATTGTTAATCAATGCCTGTCAGGTCACCATCCTGGCTGTTTCAGTCACGCTTCAATTAGAACGGGCTTGGGAACATTGAGGATGGGTCCGGCCCACCTGAGTAGATGACGTGACTTCATCTGTCAAGACGGTAGTGCATCGCATTTTTTCTTAACAGCAGTTAGGAGAGTTTGGTTTATCGCCCTTGTCCAATTAACGTCTTTGTGTTTGCGACCCTCACACTGAGTCGGAGCTCAATGGGAGTTCACATAGTCTTGCAAGGGTCATAAATCTTCATGAACTCCGCCGGAGGCGGGAGCTCATGAGGATCTATGACTCTTGTTTGTCCTTATTTACCTCTGTGCTCTTCACAGTCTGAGCTCCTTGTTAGTTCGACCTACAACTATTTCGTGGCCGTCCGGCCGGACCCATATAGTCCTTCTGCCACAATAGCCTTGGGCGTTGAACCCTGGAACACAAATCATTGAATAGATACAAAGCTGGTTAACGAACTCATCCTGAATATCTTTCGAGTTATCCAATCTAAAAATGCTGAAAAGTACTCCGAGATACACCTTGAAAGAAGCATTTCCTAAATTTTCAGACATGTACGGACACAAGAGAAACTCTTGTACACACACACACACACACACACACACACACACACACACACACACACACACACACACACACACACACACACACACACACATGGCATTTCCCGCCAAATGTACGTTCAACAACTCGATTCGGCGTAGCTAGGCATGACGTAATTTTTATCGTGTTACTTCCCTGTCACTACTGAGACTAGTCATGTTGTGTGCCCGCCAATTTTCGTCATTTGCATTTTGCGGCACCGACCAGCTCCATCTCAAAGTCTACCATATTTTCAATACGGTAGACAAAAACTGAGGACGGTGATGGACCCACACTGGTTGTCTCCCTCGATTCGCATCCGCTGATCAGCGGCAGCGAACTGAGGGAGGCAGCCAGCGTGATTACAAGTTTTTTAGTCATGCTGGTGTCATCGAGAAAGAATGATTGACCATGCGCTGATTCTCCATCTGTCTTTGTCCGTCCCCTAGGCCGGAGCGCAAAGGATATTAGGAATAACGGCTGCTGCCGTTGCGTGCTGGTTAGGACCCTTTGCGCAATGGGTGGGACCCTTTGCGCACTATATTGGTCTTCAGGTCGGCGGGCTAGTTCCTAGGAGATCACATCTAATCCTCATTATCTCAGCATTTGTCGTTGAGGGCTGTTCTCGCAACGTCTGGTATAGATTTGTCTGTAACGTTGAATCGTCTTTACCTCAAATTTGTCTTCGAGGGCAGATGCACGTCTCATGTCTGACATAAGCGCAAGGCCTCCGGCCCTCATTTTCCTGGAAAAGCTCGTAATAACACAGGTGAATTCGTCAGTCTCGGGATGTATATCTGCTACCAATGTGTACTGTATTCTCACGAGCCCCAGAGAATCTGTACTTCTTACGGGTGCGAAGGCTTTGGGGAGTCCGGGGCTACTTGGCCAGCACGGGAAACTTGTGCACGTCTTCCTGGAGATCAGTCTTGGGAATCAGTCCACGCGCTGAAGTAGAAGTATGTTACCCTGCGTTTACAGAACGTTCGCCTTCCCAGTCTAGTTTTTTCGGGGCGTTTCAGACTAACTGCTTCGTAAAATTTCGGAGGCCCAGCTCGGAGTCATCGTCTGACTTGCCTGATTCAACATGCACTATGAGCGAAAAGGATATGGGTGTGTGTCTTTCATCATCATCATCATCAGTCCCTTGCCCGAACTGGGCGTTGGGGGGACTGAAAGGCAGCAGCAACAGACAGTGCTCTCCACTGAGTTCTATTTTGGGCGGTGGCAAGCAAGTCTGGCATCTCGAGTTCGGTCCATTCTTTTATGTTTGCGACCCAACTCTTTCTCTGACGACCTCGCCGACGACTTCCTTCGAGAGAGGCTGTGTGTCTTTAGGAATCAGTGAAGAAACTACACAGCTTCAAGGTAGTATGTCATTCAAAATACTGTTTTACACAAATCTTCACAACGTAAATTAATGCTATTTTAGTGTGATGCCGAGCCTACAACCAACTCTTATGAGGGGCTGCCGTTTTAGGAATGCAGTGTATTCATGGAACTCGTTGCCCAGTGGATCTCGGTATCCCAGTTCTCACGCTGTCACCACTGACCAGCAGTGGTAAGCTTATCATGATGTCTTAACTGAGTGGCAGATGGTGGCCACCTGCCACCAGTGATGGTGGCCACTCGAATGCATTTATGTAATAGTTTACACTGAATGCTGTAAATGTGTCTCACGTTAATTACACCTACGGCTTCAGAAGATCCCAGGAGGTGGTGTGCATCCACTGGCTTCTAAAATCTTCTTGGTCACTGTCCATGGGCAGTGACCAAGGAGATTTCAGAAGTCAGTGTCTGGAACTACCTGTGGTCATCTTGGGCAAATCGTTACGACCATGGACCACGGGCGAAAGCTTTCAAGTTGTCCACACAAGGCTCTGTATCTATTCACCTTAAGCTAGATCTCTAGAGACCACGCGCAAGTAACCCAATGCGCATGGGGCCCTACTTTAGTAAGCGTGAGGACCTAGAGACTCAACAGCAGTACCAGTGCTACGCCACAGAGACCTTCAGCACTTGATTAGCTTAGTCAATAACACCCCTTGTTTTTACCCTACGAGTAAGTAGCATTCAGCCCCAGGCGTTGCTGTTTCACACGCTGCAGCACATTAGCCTGCATTTTGCCGGAGGCCCCCGTTGCCAATCGTCGTCGTTTTTAGTCAGGGTCAGTATTTGGAGTTCTGCGACACTGGACACATCTAGCGATTATCGCAGCTTAGAATGATTAAGCGTGAATAAGAGGTGGCTTCTCTCGCAGCTGTTTCTCGAGGCTGTTATTGCCGTTTGCAGATTGGCTTTTATTTCGAGCTGGTGCTTACTTTAGCCTAACGCCTGCCAGTACAGGGATTTCTCTAGCGTTGTTTCCGTAGGCAGTAACAGGTGGCCAAAGCAGAGTACTTCAGGCGATCAGTTTAGGGCTCTCAAGTCGAGGACATAAGTAAACGTCAAACGACCCCACACGGTTCAGGCGTTATGCCTACAAGCCTACAAGAGGCATAGATCCTCATGAGCCCCCGCATTCGCGGGGGCTCATGAGGATCTATGCCTCTTGAAGATGACCTCCCTGTTGTTTGTAATATATCATGGGCTCCTGAGGATCTGTGCCTCTTGCGGCTCTTTTTGTTTCAGCGTTGACTGATATTAGTAATAAACTAATTTCTCTCGTTCCCAAGCTTGACACAGACACCAAACCACGGGGATGGTCCATTTAGTTGTTTTATGGGCGTGGTGGAAAGGTAAACTATGTCCCAAGAGTACACCATTTGTCATAGGCGTCATGACGAGCATGGAGTTGGCATGGAGTGTATTTAGACCGATGGTGAACTTTCATCAACTTTACCGTATTGTCGTTGGATTTTTCAGCTTTGCTCGTTTGTTGTGTTTGTGGTTTGGCAGCCGTGTTATGTTCCAAGTAAGTTTAATTGTGTCACTGCAGCTTTCTCCGTTACGCATATGAAGACTTGCATTATGAATCATACACCAGGAAAAAATGAGTCGTTGCTGTTATTCCAGGTTGTTTTGTCCCTTTTGTTTGATTTGCGTTTTGTCTGTATTGCAAGTCTAATAATACAGTTCTGCCCTGTGAAAGCAAGTAAGTCTATATTTTTGTAGACCGCGAAATTTTCCTTGTTCACTTTACTTCGCTTATTAACCCGTTTCATCCAGATACACCCATTGCTTGAAATAAATTTGACTGATAGTTCAAGGGTGTTGCCTGAGGCGCCAAGCTATTCTTGCACCACCCTTGAACTAAGTTGATCTATCCCTTAATCTGTAATGCAGCCTTCATAGGACATTAAGCAAATTTTACAAAATCAGCCTCAGGATGTAATGGGTTATCATGGTCGGATATATATAGCAACCCTTTTCAGGGTTCCCAACAACAATATTTATGTGTAAATTACTTCGCTTATAACAACTTTTGATATAAAAAGAACAACTGGCGATTTTTTTAAATATCGGAAGCTTACTGTATTACAATGTAAATCTTGCTTTTCACAAGAAAATGGAATTACTCCTTCGCCGTCCAGAGCAGAATAATAGCAATAGGCTTGTCTTCATAAATGAAGACATTATTATGTTTTCTTTAGCCGTTCAGTGCCGAGAAAAATTGAACACCACCCAACTGCAAGAGGTATAGATCCTCAAAGGTCATGAGGATCAATGCCTCATGCTGACACATGCTTCATGTGCGAAGCAAAAGTGAGTCTATGTTTTGGGCCAGTGGTCGTCTGTCGTCCGTCCGTCCGCCGTCGTCCATGGTAAACTTTAACGTTGGCATTTTCTCGGAGACTACTAAAGCCACATTCTTCAAACTTGGCCCAAGGATACTTTGTGGTAAGGCCTTTCTAAACATACCAATTTGAGTGACCTCTCACAAAGGTCAAGGTCACAGGGGATCAGGAAATAGGTAAAAATAGCTATATTTTGACATAATTTATTTTTTCTCAAGTACTATTCACAACTTCAAACCCAAACTTTTTACAAAAATACCTGATGGTAAGACTTTTCTGTACGTACTAATTTGGTTGACCCCTCGGAAAGGTCAAGGATCACAAGAGTTCAGAAAATCGGTGAAAATAGCCATATTTTGACAAAAGATGTTTTTTCTCAAATACTATTCAAAACTTCAAACCCAAACTTGGTACAGAGATACCTGATGGTAAGACCTATCTATGCATACTAATTTGGATGACACCTCAGAAAGGTCAAGGATCACAAGGGCTCAGGAAATAGGTCCGAAATAGCCATATTTTGACAAAAGATGTTTTTTCTCAAATACTATTCGCAACTTTAAACCAAAACTTGCTACAGAGATACCTAATATGAAGACCTTTCTGTGCACACTAATTTGGTTGATCCCTCGGAAAGGTCAAGGGTCACGAGAGCTCAGAAAATAGGTCTAAAATAGCCATATTTTGACAAAAGATGTTTTTTTCTCAAATACTATTTACAACTTAAAACCCAAATTTGGTACTGATGGTAAGACCTATCTATGCATACTAATTTGGATGATCCCTCAGAAAGGTCAAGGGTCACAAGAGGCTGGCAAATGTGTGTAAAATGTTGATTTTTGATAAACTTGTAGGTATTCCCAAATTTTTGCAAATTTTTCAATCAAATTTGGTACAAAGATAGCTGATGATAAGACCTTCCTATGCATGCTAATTTAGTCGACACATCACAAAGATCAAGGGTCAGGGTGGGGGTGGGGGGTTGACTGATGTGTGAAAAATGCTTACATTTTCAGAAAACATGGATTTTGCTGCTGCAGGAGCCAGCCCTTGTCACAAAGGTCACATGTAAATCGGTCATACACGTGAGCCATAATGGCTTTGTCTTTGTTGTTTTATTTTGGTGTTGAATTAATGAAGACTGCAGAAACAGTCTGCGTCAGCTGGCACTGAACGTATTTAAGGTTTCTTCCACTTGGCTCGCTGGACTTTGTAATAATATGCAATTTGTAATAATATGCAATTATCTCTACATGAAATGTACTCTGTGCTAAACAGTTTTTTTCACAAAGATGATATGAAATATGCTTATCATGTTCTTCCTTGTTCAAGGAAAACAGCTTCGTTGATATACAAGTTAAGACTAAATTCTTGGAAACCAAAATTCGCAAAAGACCTCAAATGTGAGTGCTTAAGCCCCATCTCTGTTAAACATATAATATGTGAATGTCCTATTATACTGAATCTGTTGACAAAAAATAACATAGCAGTTGATCACTTAGCAGACAATTTGCATGACATCTTACATAGAAATATTGCAATTTCAATAGTTAATATAATAATTCATAGTCCGGTGGGTAAACTATTATAATAATTTGTGTGTGTGGTTGGATGTTAATTATTGCTATTCTTTGATACTCACAAGTTGTGTGTTTGGTTGTTGGTATCTCTTTTTTTTTTGGTCTAATATCACCAATGTGTGAAAAGACGTTAAATAAATTCCTGATCCGGATCGCTGGACTTTGTTTCATTTTGTTCATTGGTCTCACGCTGTCAATGATTGTTGTCCTTCTGTTCTAACCAGATGCGCAAGAAGAGAAAGCGAAAGCAGGACGAGGACTCGCTCAGCATCCAGAGCTTTGATGACGACAGCAAGTCCATCAGCACCAAGGTAACGGCCTTTTTTTTTTATCACTCTCTGTTGCAGGTGTCTGCGCATCTGATTTTATTGATCCTGCGTCTCCAATTGCGCTGATAGGGAATTGTAATTTCCTTCTCGGACGCAAATAGCACACGTTATGTAAGCAACACAATACACTTGTATTGAGATGCTGGGAATGGAATCGGACTGACACCGCTTTTGCAGCGCTCCATTAATCGCTTATCTTTATTAACCCATTCAGCCCTGACGCACTACAGCAGGAGATGGGTCGACCATGATAATTAAAAGAGTAGTGCCAGATTAACTTGGCACCTGTCAGCGCCAAGCTAATCTGGCACTACCCTTGAATTATCATGGTCGATCCACCTCCTGCAACAGGTGCGTAGTCGTTAGATGACGCCTCCAAAATTGGGGTGGCGGCTAATGAGGATCCATGCCTCTTGTAGTAATAACGTCTGAGTGTGCCATGTGGGGTGGTTTGACGTTTACTTAAGCCCACGACATGTGAGGCCTAAACTGCTCACCTGAAGTACTCTGCTTTGTCCACCTGTTACTGCCTACGGAAACAACACCAGAGAAATACGGCCGTCGGGCTGAATGAGTTAAACCGTTCTCTGCCGAGAAAATATGAACACCACACAGACTGCAAGAGGTATAGATCCTCATTTTGCGGGGGGAGGGGGGGGGGGGCTCATGAGGATCAATGCCTCTTGCTGAAACCACTTTGTACCCTTGTTCCTTTGACAGCTCAGTTTGCGATGATTTCAAAAAAAAGTCAGCGTCCACTGGCCGTGAAGGAGATAAAGTACGAGGTTTTTCTTAGTTTGTTTTTGTTGAGGGCAGTAGATCACGAATTCAATATATTTGTTGGTCTGTGCCTTTGGGCTTTAACGCTTCAATTACAACTGAGGTCTAGAATCACAGACCAACACACAGAAACTCATCTAGGCGAGTCACATGACTTCGTTGAGCTATCACGAACTTAACTATGTCACTCTGAAGTGTTTTTATCGGTTTTGCTTGCTTAGATGGCGAGGAGGGAACTTCTATTTCGTAATTAAATCTAGAAAAAGCACCAACTGTATACGTCATGACAGAGTTTTTTTTTAAAAATGCTAGCGGCAGAAATCCAGTTCAAGAATATGACTCCGCCATCTGTGACTGCTTTGACATTAATTAACTCATTCGAGACGTCTTGAATGTGTTAACAATGTACCGCTAGTCGTACTGCATTCCCTTCTGACCCACATTTTGTACTTTCTGTGGCCTAGATGTCAAAATGGGGACCCCGGGAACTCGCCACCCAAAATAGAGCAGCTTGGAGGCGGATGAGTGGGGATAGTTTACTACTACTATAGAAGTTGGCGCATGTTGAGTTTTTTAGGGCTTTGCGCCACTGACCTCCTGATGATAGCTTCTGCGACGATCAAACTATTTAATCACATGGTCTACATGTTCATACGCATGCATGACGTTTAAGAAGAACATGGAAGACGCCTTTGGGCAGTAGGAGTTTGTCTGTAAACGTCACAGGGACGAAAACTGTACATCTCAAACAGTCCCGCAGTCGTACCGTGCCATAAAAATCTGCAAGCGGCATAGATTTTCATGAGCTTATTGAAATATGTGCCCATGAAAATGTGTGCCTCTTGCCAGTGCAGTAGTTGTGAGCGAGGAACCTGGAGGAATCATCGCGATCGAAAACCGCTACCCACAGTCAAAGGGTTAACAACCCCACTATCTCGTAAGACTGCTCCCCAGACAGCAACCGCGGTTCAGTTTATATCGAGATCATGTTGTTAACCCATTATATCCTGAGGCTGATTAAAAAAAAATTGCTTATTGTCCTGTGAGGGCTACATTACAGATTAGGAGTTAGATCAAGTGTTTAGTTCAAGGGTGGTGCCAGAATAGCTTGGCGCCCATTGGCGCCAAGCTATTTTGGCACCACCCTTGACTGACTATCAGTATCATAGTCAAATTTATTTCAAGCAATGGGTGTTTCAGGATGAAAAGGGTTAGCCCACCCAGATGTGTGTTTCCCAAGCTTAGTCTTGCTTCTGCGCCCACGCCCAAAACCTCGGGAAATTATTTTTTGACCGGCGAGTGGGCTATCTATGGGTCCAGTGCCTTCTGAAGGCGTTTTGGGGGACGTTATTCTGGGAAGGAGCGGATCGAATGGCCCTTGATACCTCCAGGGATTAGAGGTCTAGATTGTCTGTCGCATGGTCGGCGGAAAGAGTTTAAATGTAAAGCGGCTTCCACCCCCCCCCCCCCCCCCTCTGTTTCTTTAAAGGAAAAGAAGAAAACCGCAAACAGACACAGTGAGCCCCGAGGCACAAAACCACAAGACTAACAATTTAAAGTTGAATAGGCGGAGAAGTGAAGGCGGCTGATGGCGCCAGGCTTCTCTGGCACTACCCTTACACTGTCATGTTCGATCTGTTTCCTTAATGGGACTAGTTGCATGAGCATGAATCCTGCGCAAGCCGCAAGGTAACTGACCTTAGTTAAATCCTGCTCAAGCTACTAAGCAAGGTGCTACGCTACAGCGGAGCACCTTGCTTAGTTTAGTTCCTTACGCAGGATTTAAGCTCGCTCCTGCAGCTGAGGCCTGGTCGAAGTCTGGAGAACATCTCGCAGTTCTAGAAATTTCGATTTTATGGAGAAATGGGTTTGTGGCAGGCATGTGCTGCCAACGATACTGGCCGCAGTGTGAAGACTGGGAGGGAGGTGTGGATGGCAGAACTCAGAAGACCCAGCTGTTGTCTGAGCGGGATGCGCGTCTCCTGTGGGCGATAGGGTTTCTCCGAATTATCGTGAAAGGTCGCCCACATTTCTGGCGTGCCCCTGTGAAGGGCATTTCTACTTTGGTCCTATTTTAATCGAGGACCCCCCCCCCCCCACACACACACACACACACACCGGCATCACTCCTTCGCAGACAGGATCGGGAAAGGGGGGGGGGGGGGGGGCACAGATCCCGCTGTCCCCAGATGTAGGCTCTTGTCGTATGTAGTGGAACTGAACAATGCTGCATTCAATAATTCCGCCTGCAACTAAGTGCAAGAGATTCTCAAGGGTTCTTGCAGTCAGTGAGAATCTATTCTTTGCCTTTTGAAGCGCAAGAGTGGCTCAGGACAACTCCTTAATTTAATTTGCTTGTATTGTAACAAATATCCTCTTTGTAAATGCGTATGTCATTCATTCATGGCCCGGCTCAGTCCACAAGGTACACAATTCTTTACACAATGATTATTATGTTTCCTACGTTCGTCCTCTCCAACCTCGACTTGTTATTGATCGCTGTATGTTGTTTTCCAAGTTGAAGTATTATCTACATGACTGCTTACGAAGCCAATGCCAGTGGGACCGATCTCGGGAAGCACAAGGCATAGATTCTCATAAGTCCCGGCAGCATGCATGCTGGGGCTCATGAGAATCTGTTCCTCTTGTACACGAAACGGGCTGGACGAATGACTGTTCAAAACCGAACGAAAACAAGCGGGCATGTAAATCCCTAGATAATTTGTTGTAGACGGCTGGATGTCACCCTTTTTCTGCTAAGGTTGATTCAGTCGTATGCTAAATGATGCGTGTTTACAATACCGCAAGGCCAAGTGAATATCTAGTTTATCGTTTGGTCACATTATTATATTTATTTTGCCCGATGTATCGATTAAAATAAATAAACCAACCATATGAAAAAATTATATGTTTAGTCGATCCGTTGATTACATTTAATTTTGACAAATATATAAACTTAGATGTGATAATCTTCGTGTCTGTCGACTCGTCTTACTGTTCTTAATTTAGTCTATGGAAAACTTGATTGACTGATTTTGATCGGAATGTTTTTTTCCTTTTCTAGTTACATGTAGAAAGAAGCGAACTGAAGGCAAAAAATGATTTTGTTATTGTTAGTGTACGCCCCCATAAAATAATCGTCTTCAGTCAGTTTGATATGCAAACGACAGTGATTTGCCCCCAAGACGTATGCTGCACAAATTGGGCTGTCTCCTTGGCCTTGTAACTAACGATCTGTCTCCCGTTCACTAACCCCCCACCCGGGCCCCTCCCTCTCCCCCACCCCCATCCCACGTACATAGATCTCTGGCGTTAGAGTAAACCGTCACTTATCCGCTTTAGCCTGCCCTCAGGATCAGGCAATTCTGTCGTCTGCGTAGTTTGCTGTCGCATGTTAACCCCTTACATCCTGAGGCTGATTTTTTTAAAACAAATTTTCTTACAGCCCTGTGAAGGTTATATTACAAATTAGAAGATACAGATCAAGCATTTTAGCTTTAAGGTGCCAGAATAGCTTATCACAGTCAATTTTATTTCAAGGTGAATCAGGATGAAAAGGGTTATATCGCACTGAAGGGTAGTGCTGATTAGTTTCGCGCCTTCAGTAGTATCGGTAGCACGATAAACTGTATTACTTACTTACTTACGCCTGTCACCCCTACCTGGGTATAGGCCGTCGACGAGAGACCTCCAGCAACTCCTGTCCTGTGCTTCTCCTTCGATTCTACTCCAGGTGGTTCCCAGTCTCTTGATGTCTGCTTGGAGGTCTCGACGCCAGGAGTTTCTCGGCCTACCTCTTTTCCTCTTTCCCTGGGGGTTCCATGACAATGCCTGCCTAGTGATACTGGAAGCTGGCTTTCTCAGACTGTGACCGATCCATCCCCATCTTCTTCGCCCAATTTCATTCTCTGCTGTTATCTGCTCTGTTCTCTCCCAGAGTCTGACGTTGCTGATCTTCTCTGGCCAGTGGATTTTCAAAATTCTTCTAAGGCAACTGTTCATGAAGGTCTGTACTCTGTTGACTGTGGTTTTTGTCAATCTCCATGTCTCTGCTCCATATAGGAGAACTGCTTTTACATTGGAGTTGAAAATCCGGACTTTGGTGTGTTGTGACAGCTCTCTGGAACTCCACACTTTTTTCAACTGGAGAAAGGCTGCTCTGGCTTTACCGATTCGTGCTCTGACATCTGCATCAGTGCCGCCTTTTTTGTCTATGATGCTCCCGAGATAGGTGAAGGACTCCACCTCCTCCAACGGGGTGCCAGCAAGCAAGACTGGTTCTTCCCTGGTTGCGTTCAGCCTCATTGTCTTTGTTTTCTGTTTGTGAATGGTGAGGCCCACTTGGGACGAGATGTCAGCAAGCCTCGTGGTCTTGTCCTGCATTTGTTGATGAGTGTGGGACAGTAATGCCAAGTCGTCTGCAAAATCGAGGTCGTCAAGCTGTGTCCACAGTGTCCACTGTATTCCACTTCGTCTGTGCTCTGTGGTCATCTTCATGACCCAGTCTATGGCCAGTAGGAAGAGGAACGGAGACAGCAAACACCCCTGCCTGACACCAGTTCTGACCTGGAGCTCTCTGGTGAACTGCCCTTCGTGGATCACGCGACATGTCATGCCATCATAGCTGCTCTTGATCAGGCGGACGAGCTTTGTGGGTACACCGTAGTGTCGTAGGAGTTTCCACAGAGTCTCTCGGTCCACGCTGTCAAATGCTTTCTCATAATCCACAAAGTTGACGTACAGCGGGGAGCTCCACTCCAGAGACTGTTCCACGATGATGCGGAGAGTGGCGATCTGGTCTGTACATGATCGGTTCTTCCTGAATCCTGCTTGCTGGTCTCTCAGCTGGGGGTCAACGGAGCTCTTCATTCTCTCTAGGATGATCCTGTTGAAGACCTTTCCTGGTACTGACAGCAACGTGATTCCTCTGTAGTTGGAACACTTGCTGAGGTCGCCTTTCTTGGGAAGCTTGATTAGGTACCCCTCCTTCCAGTCAGCTGGCATCACCTCCTCTTCCCAGATCTTTCCAAACAGTGGGTACAGCATCTCAACTGTTGTCTCTAGGTCTGCTTTCAGAGACTCCGCTGGGATGCCATCTGGCCCTGCTGCTTTGCCATTCTTCAAAAATGCCACTGCTTTTCTGATCTCTTCCCGGCTGGGTCTGTCACAGCTGATGGGTAGGTCGGTCTCTGCCGGCTGGATGTTGGGGGGGTCAGGTGGGCTAGGTCTGTTCAGTAACTCTTCAAAATACTCGGCCCATCTGTTGAGTTGGTCTGCTCTGTCTGCAATAGGCTTGCCTTCTTTGTCTTTTACTGGTCTTTCTGTATGGCTATACTTACCCGACAATCTTCTGGTAATGTCGTAGAGCTGTTTCATGTTGCCGCTGCCTGCTGCCTTTTCTGCCTCTGCTGCCAGGCTGTCTGTGTAGGCCCTCTTGTCTGCCCTGATACTCCTCTTCACCTCACGGTTGGCTTCCGAGTATTCCCCCTGTGCCCTTACTTTGGCTGCTCTCGTGCGACTGTTGTTGACCGCTGCTTTCTTCTGCTTCCTCGCTTCTATCTTCTTCAAGGTCTGTGCCGACAGCCAGTCCTTGTGGTGGTGTTTCCTGAACCCTACAGTGTCTTTGCAGGTTGAGTTCAGCGCCTCTCTAACTGCCTTCCACTGCTGCTCTGTGGTGACCGCCTCCTCTTCATTTACTAGCTCCTGTAGCGCTTGAAACCGGTTGGACAGCACCAGTTTGAACTCTTCTCTAACTCCAGTTTCTCTCAGGAGGCCTACATTATAGCGCTGTCTTCTTGTTGTCTCTGTGCGGCTTTTCTTTAGCTTGAGCTTCATTCTTAAGGTAAGCAGATGGTGGTCTGAGGCGACATCTGCTCCCCTCCTCACTCGAACATCTTGAAGGGATCTTCTAAATTTCTTGCTAATGCAGATATGGTCTATTTGGTTCTCTGTTGTATGGTCAGGTGAGACCCAAGTTGCTTTGTGTATTCTTCTGTGTGGGAAGATGCTGCCTCCAATGACAAGTCGGTTTAGAGCACAAAAGTCTACAAACCTCTCCCCGTTCTCACTCATCTCCGAGCCTAGTCCCTGTCTCCCCATCACCTCTTCGTATCCGGTGTTGTCCTCCCCTATTTTGGCATTAAAATCGCCCATGACGATGGTGATGTCTCGCTCCGCACATTTGTCCACGGCACTCTGGAGTCGGTCGTAGAACTCTTGTTTCTCTTCCTCGTCACTGTCATTGGTGGGCGCATAACACTGGATGACATTCAGCTTGAGCTTTTTCTTGGTTCTAAAGGCTGCTGTTATAATTCTTGGCCCAAGAGGTTCCCAGCCCATCAGCGCTCTCTGTGCCACTGGTGACAGCATGAGTGCTACTCCTTCTGTATGGGGGGCATTCTCCTCTTCATGACCTGAATACAGAATCATCTCCCCACTTAACAGCCTTTTCTGGCCAGACTGCGTCCATCTGGCTTCACTGATGCCTAGCAGGGAAAGGTTGTACTTTTGCATTTCCGCTGCTATCTGGGCGGCCTTGCCGCTCTGGTACATGGTCTTGACGTTCCATGTGCCCATGGTTGTATCCCTGGATAGAGAGAGGCGGCTCGGTCCTGTGGCTTCCGAAGACTTCCGGCTTTCACCACAGGACGTCATAAGTCTTCTAGTAGAAGAACCTTCCTCCTCCAGGAAAGGAATTACTGTTAATCTTTTCGTCGACGTTTTTGTAGCTATTTCCTTTTTTGCAGGGTGGGGAAGCTACCCCCACGCCCAACCCCCTTACTAGGAGGACCAGGGGTTTTCTGTCGGGGTCACCTTCCCTTAGACCATGTTGGTTCACGGCACCTTATTTCATTCGGTGCACCCCTCTCACGAGGGACCCCCTATCCACCACCCAGGGGACACGCCTCAACGCCGTATGGTCCCAGCGCGAGGACGATAAACTGTATACTACTCACAATAAGTTAAGGACCACCCAAAGTTAAGGACCACCCTAAAAAGTCCATATTTTCGAATTAGCGCAACTGTTTAATTGTAAGATTTTGTCTTGAGTCACAAACCAAACTCACAAACCAGATAGGTGAGGTTAGTTTTGGGAATATTTGGACACGACTGTAGATAAAGTCCCTCGCGCTGGGACCATATGGCGTTGAGGCGCGTCCCCTGGGTGGTGGATAGGGGGTCCCTCGTGAGAGGGGTGCACCGAATGAAATAAGGTGCCGTGAACCAACATGGTCTAAGGGAAGGTGACCCCGACAGAAAACCCCTGGTCCTCCTAGTAAGGGGGTTGGGCATGGGGGTAGCTTCCCCACTCTGCAAAAAAGGAAATAGCTACAAAAACGCCGACGAAAAGACTAACAGTAATTCCTTTCCTGGAGGAGGAAGGTTCTTCTACCAGAAGACTTATGACGTCCTGTGGTGAAAGCCGGAAGTCTTCGGAAGCCACAGGACCGAGCCGCCTCTCTCTATCCAGGGACACAACCATGGGCACATGGAACGTCAAGACCATGTACCAGAGCGGCAAGGCCGCCCAGATAGCAGCGGAAATGCAAAAGTACAACCTTTCCCTGCTAGGTATCAGTGAAGCCAGATGGACGCAGTCTGGCCAGAAAAGGCTGTTAAGTGGGGAGATGGTTCTGTATTCAGGTCACGAAGAGGAGAATGCCCCCCATACAGAAGGAGTAGCATTCATGCTGTCACCAGTGGCACAGAGAGCGCTGATGGGCTGGGAACCTCTTGGGCCAAGAATTATCACAGCAGCCTTTAGAACCAAGAAAAAGCTCAAGCTGAACGTCATCCAGTGTTATGCGCCCACTAATGACAGTGACGAGGAAGAGAAACAAGAGTTCTACGACCGACTCCAGAGTGCCGTGGACAAATGTGCGGAGCGAGACATCACCATCGTCATGGGCGATTTTAATGCCAAAATAGGGGAGGACAACACCGGATATGAAGAGGTGATGGGGAGACAGGGACTAGGCTCGGAGATGAGTGAGAACGGGGAGAGGTTTGTAGACTTTTGTGCTCTAAACCGACTTGTCATTGGAGGCAGCATCTTCCCACACAGAAGAATACACAAAGCAACTTGGGTCTCACCTGACCATACAACAGAGAACCAAATAAACCATATCTGCATTAGCAAGAAATTTAGAAGATCCCTTCAAGATGTTCGAGTGAGGAGGGGAGCAGATGTCGCCTCAGACCACCATCTGCTTACCTTAAGAATGAAGCTCAAGCTAAAGAAAAGCCGCACAGAGACAACAAGAAGACAGCGCTATAATGTAGGCCTCCTGAGAGAAACTGGAGTTAGAGAAGAGTTCAAACTGGTGCTGTCCAACCGGTTTCAAGCGCTACAGGAGCTAGTAAATGAAGAGGCAGTCACCACAGAGCAGCAGTGGAAGGCAGAGAGGCGCTGAACTCAACCTGCAAAGACACTGTAGGGTTCAGGAAACACCATCACAAGGACTGGCTGTCGGCACAGACCTTGAAGAAGATAGAAGTGAGGAGGCAGAAGAAAGCAGTTGTCAACAACAGTCGCACGAGAGCAGCCAAAGGGCACAGGAGGAATACTCGGAAGCCAAACGCGAGGTGAAGAGGAGTATCAGGGCAGACAAGAGGGCCTACACAGACAGCCTGGCAGCAGAGGCAGAAAAGGCAGCCAGCAGGCAGCGGCAACATGAAACAGCTCTACGACATTACCAGAAGATTGTCGGGCAAGTATGGCCATACAGAATGACCAGTAAAAGACAAAGAGGGCAAGCCTATTGCAGACAGAGCAGACCAACTCGACAGATGGGCTGAGTATTTTGAAGAGTTACTGAACAGACCTAGCCCACCCGACCCACCAGACATCCAGCCGGCAGAGACCGACCTACCCATCAGCTGTGACAGACCCAGCCGGGAAGAGATCAGAAGAGCAGTGTCATTTTTGAAGAATGGCAAAGCAGCAGGGCCAGATGGCATCCCAGCGGAGTCTCTGAAAGCAGACCTAGAGACAACAGTGGAGATGCTGTACCCACTGTTTGGAAAGATCTGGGAAGAGGAGGTGATGCCGGCTGACTGGAAGGAGGGGTACCTAATCAAGCTTCCCAAGAAAGGCGACCTCAGCAAGTGTTCCAACTACAGAGAAATCACCTTGCTGTCAGTACCAGGAAAGGTCTTCAACAGGATCATCCTAGAGAGAATGAGGAGCTCCGTTGACCCCCAGCTGAGAGACCAGCAAGCAGGATTCAGGAAGAACCGATCATGTACAGACCAGATCGCCACTCTCCGCATCATCGTGGAACAGTCTCTGGAGTGGAGCTCCCCGCTGTACGTCAACTTTGTGGATTATGAGAAAGCATTTGACAGCGTGGACCGAGAGACTCTGTGGAAACTCCTACGACACTACGGTGTACCCACAAAGCTCGGCCACCTGATCAAGAGCAGCTATGATGGCATGACATGTCGCGTGATCCACGAAGTGCAGTTCACCAGGGAGCTCCAGGTCAGAACTGGTGTCAGGCAGGGGTGTCTGCTGTCTCCGTTCCTCTTCCTACTGGCCATAGACTGGGTCATGAAGATGACCACAGAGCACAGACGAAGTGGAATACAGTGGACACTGTGGACACAGCTTGACGACCTCGATTTTGCAGACGACTTGGCATTAGCCATTACTGTCCCACACTCATCAACAAATGCAGGACAAGACCACAAGGCTTGCTGACATCTCGTCCCAAGTGGGCCTCACCATTCACAAACAGAAAACAAAGACAATGAGGCTGAACGCAACCAGGGAAGAACCAGTCTTGCTTGCTGGCACCCCGTTGGAGGAAGTAGAGTCCTTCACCTATCTTGGGAGCATTATAGACAAAAAAGGCGGCACTGATGCAGATGTCAGAGCACGAATCGGTAAAGCCAGAGCAGCCTTTCTCCAGTTGAAAAAAGTGTGGAGTTCCAAAGAGCTGTCACAACACACCAAAGTCCGGATTTTCAACTCCAATATAAAAGCAGTTCTCCTATATGGAGCAGAGACTTGGAGATTGACAAAAACCACAGTCAACAGAGTACAGACCTTCATGAACAGTTGCCTTAGAAGAATTTTGAAAATCCACTGGCCAGAGAAGATCAGCAACGTCAGACTATGGGAGAGAACAGAGCAGATAACAGCAGAGAATGAAATTGGGCGAAGAAGATGGGGATGGATCGGTCACAGTCTGAGAAAGCCAGCTTCCAGTATCACTAGGCAGGCATTGTCATGGAACCCCCAAGGAAAGAGGAAAAGAGGTAGGCCGAGAAACTCCTGGCGTCGAGACCTCCAAGCAGACATCAAGAGACTGGGAACCACCTGGAGTAGAATCGAAGGAGAAGCACAGGACAGGAGTTGCTGGAGGTCTCTCGTCGACGGCCTATACCCGGGTAGGGGTGACAGGCGTAAGTAAGTAAGTAAGTAGAGAAAGTCCTCAGTCTTGTCTAGACAAAATCTACCCTCTTGTCCGAAAATTCCGAGACAAAATCTTAAAAATTGACAGAGTTTCGCTTATTTGGACGCATTGCCAGTGTTCAGGGTGGTCCTTACCATTTCTCTTCTTCTTCTTTTTTTTTTTTTTAGTATACTGACGAGCAAAAGAAATGCGACATTTTCGGAACCATCCAAAAATATCGCATTTCTTTTGCACGTCAGTATATTAATAATGGACCCCGCCACTTGTACACATTTTATTAGATTCCTTGACGATGCGAATTCATATGGCTCTGTAAGTGAAAGGTCCAGACGGTAATTGGAGCAAATTGGAGGTCCTCAGATGTGATCATCAGCAGAAGGCAAGGGCCTGATAGTAGGAGGTATAATTATAAGGAGGTTTGGTTGACCAGGACTAAAAACTGCGTCTATTAACCGTCTTGGGTTTTGTGAAGTGCAAGGGTCTGAACAGAATGGCATCGGCGTTGACAATTCTACACTTTCAGACGCTATTGCTAGTTTTTCACTAATTATTATAGAACACAAGTTTAATTTGTGTGTGTGTGTGTGTGTGTGTGTGTGTGTGTGTGTGTGTGTGTGTGTGTGTGTGTGTGTGTGTGTGTGTGTGTGTGTGTGTGTAGTTTTGCGGTACTTCTAATTTGAGGCCAAAGAAAATGTTTATTTTCAAGACAAAAAAAGGTAAAGGACGGTTTGGTTTTTTTGCTCATGTATTCATGCTGAAAACAGCACGATCTTAGTACGTGTTTGAAAACGTTACCCCCCGCACTGCTAGTGATCACAAATTTCGCGTCGGACACTACACACTGACGGACATTCGCGTGAAGAACACAGATCTAAATGTGACAAGAAGTAGGCATAAAGAAAACAGGACAAGCAAGAGACACAAACTCTCATGAGCCCCCGCGACTGCGGGTGCTCATGAGGGTTTATGTCTCTTGCAGCTGAGTAGCGTTCGCCATGTCCCGGCAGTACTGGGGTTAAAATAAGCAAAATCAACCGCATACCGCAGAATAGAAGAAAAGACTTTAAAGGGTGTTATTATTGTGTAAGTGATCCTATTCAATCCGGAACATAGCGGTGTGTGTGTGTGTGTGTGTGTGTGTTTTCCAGCCTGAAGACCTCGTCATACTGACATTCTGTTGTACCTTTTCTTTTCTATCCAAATAATATCATTACTTTTATGTCGTAACATGAGACACTGGTAAACACGTGAAGATCGACGCACGTGCCCGCGTGCGTACGTACTTGTCCTTCCTCCTGAAGCCCCCTTCCCCTCCTTCCCCCCCCCCCCCCCCCCCCCGCCTCCTTTTCCTCCGGAAACCTCTTACTCTCGGTAAGGATTCTTTGTCAATCTTCTCATGCTCCCATGATCTTCACAAACAAGATGATTTCTTTGATAGCAGGAGGCCATAGAGGGTCAAGTTCATACCAGATCCAAACGGCTCCTTGGAAAACCAAAGTACCTCGTGTTAGGCACTACGTTGGCTGCAACCTGACAGTCCAGAGTGACTGAGCTTTACCTTGGTAGCTAAAGGATAGTGGCAAATTAGCTTGGCGCTTTCCAAGAGGCATAGATCTTCATGCGCCCCCGCATGCGCGGGGCTCATGAAAATCCATGCAGCTTGGAAAGGCGCCGAGCTATTTAGGCACTGCATTTTAGCCGCTGCCGCGGAAGATCAGTCCTCAGGTTACGACTCGGCTGTACGTAGTGCTTAGCCAGGCGCCGGCCGAGCTATTTCGGCGCTGGCCTCGAGAATTGTTTCCCGGAGCTTGCAAGCGGTTTTTTGGGCGCCAGGCTAAACCAGTCAGTATCCCAGAGCTATCATGGTCAAAATATCTCGGGCAACTTGCGCGCTGGAAGTCTCCGAGATAGTTCCACATTGGTTGTCTCCCTCTGTCTGATCATCGCAGCGAATCGTGGGAGACAGTGTGAGAGATCTTGTCAGACGGCAAGTACAGAGAAGGCACCCTATAATCTAATAATGGCGGTAATAACTACGTTTTCCCCTTGTGGTGGGAAACCATGGAGTGGCCGTAATTTCATGGGCGGCTCTTCCAATGTCTGACTGAACTTGTGCGTGTGTCTGGTTTTTGATTACGGTCCATACACGATTTTCGCCCTACCTCCACTGACAAAATTACAGAGAGTTGTAACTAATAGTCCTAACAAATAGCGGTCTTTGATTTATGTCTATGGATCACAGGACGACTTTTGTTGTTGTCTGAAGGGTGAATCTTGGTGTAATGACGTATAGGTAAACTTGAAGGGGAGGCGTTGACACTACCCCGGAACGAAAAAGTCATTGAGATGTGCCGGTTTTGGAACTTCGATGGCCGGGTACACTTAACCCCTTCACTGCCAAGAAAAGGTGAACCCGATCCAAGTGCAAGAGGCAAAGATCCTCAGGAGTCCTCGCAGCCGCGGGGGCTCATGAGGACCTATGCCTCTTGCTGACACCACTTTGTGTGCATGTTTCGTGGGGCCGGATACAAAGTAGTTTCAGCAAGATGCGTAGATCCATGTCCCTTGCACTAGTTGCAGTCTTTCTCGGCAGTAAAAGGGTTAAGGGGAAGGGGGGGGGGGGGCTGTCTCGTGCAAAAGGCTTAGGTTCTCATGAGCCCTTACAAGGGCTCATGAGAATGTTTGCCTCATGCAGGTGGGAGGAGGTTGCCGATCCTGTTTTCGTTCTGTTGTGCTCGTCCTGATATTAGCTTTCTGGCAGCAAGGCATGGTCTTCGGTCAACGCATTTTCAGCAAAATTAGAAGTGGGCGTTGAAGGAGGAAGCCCCATAAATTCTCTAGATAACACACTTAAACTATCAGCGTCAAGCACGTCAAAATGACAGGGTGTCTGATTTTTGTTGTTTGATTTCTGAAGTTCAAAGTCAAAGGATGGTCAGGGCTTAACTAAAAAAAAAAAAAAAAAAAAAAAAAAAGCATCGTTATATCCGACTTCTCGCGTTATGAACGAAGTCCGTTAACTCATTCTACCCCAGACACACCACAGCAAGATAAGGATCGACCATGATAGTTCAAGGGTGATGCCACAATAGCTTGGCGCCTATGGGCGCCAAGCTATTCTGGCATCACCCTTGAACTATCATGGTCGATCTGTGTCCTGCACTGCAAGGCAGTCTTCAGAGGACAACGGCAACATTTAAGGATTTCGGTGTTGGGGTAGAATGAGTTAAGTATTTAAATTAACTCATTCTACCCCAACACCGAAATCCCCAAATTTTGCCGTTGTCCTCTGAAGACTCACTCTAGTGCAGGACACAGATCGACCATGATAGTTCAAGGGTGATGCCAGAATAGCTTGGCGCCCATAGGCGCCAAGCTATTCTGGCATCACCCTTGAACTATCATGGTCGATCCTTATCTTGCTGTGGTGTGTCTGGAGTAGAATGAGTTAATATAAACATGATTTTTTTTTTCTCAAAAAGCATCCAACACCATTTTGGGAAGGAGGACGTGGGCTTTGCTAAAGTAGCCTTCTTCAGCCATTGCTGCCGTGTACTATGTGTCCAAGTATTGAAATTATTAACTTAGTTTACATCCTTTTCATGTGCCTGTGGTCCTCATGGTCACTTGATCGCGAATTATAATTAGCGCAAGTTTAGCAGTCAATTTTAACGTTTGAGCCATCAGCCATCCACCTGGGCCGAAAACAGTGATAACTGACATACAATTACATGTAATTGCATGTTTGTTCGAAAACGCCAAACTGTCATGGTCGGACCCCGTATCTCCTTTGTTAACGGTCAGAGCCGACAGGAGCTAAAGATAATTACGTTTCTGACGGTTAGGGTGGCTGCACATTGGTTGTCTCCCTCCTATTGCTAACGCTACAGCGGTAGCGAATCGAGGGAGACAACCAGTGTGGGTTGTCTGCCGAGTCAAATTCCCAGCAATGACTACTCCAACCCGCCGGACACCGATCGTAGGTGGTGAGAAGACTTCCTGATAATGTGATAGTCCTGTATAACCCCCCCCCCCCCCCCCCCGCCCGCCCCCCCCCCCCCTCCCGGAGACAATAGCATTGCCTTTTAACCCGTATCATTCGGAATACACCAGTATGTGAAATACGTTTGGCTAAAATAGTTCAAGGATAGTGCCAGAATAGCTACCCTTGAACTAAAGTCATTGGTCTATATCCTTATCTGTAAGTACTATAATGTAGTTTGCATAATTATGGCAGTGTACAAATTTGAAGCTTTTAGCCTCAGTATGATATGGGTTAAAAACAAGAACAATGCCCTTGCAAGTCTGTTCTGTATCATTCATCTGTCGGAGACAGATTCTTGTGTGTCCCTGCGGCCGCAGGAGCTTCTTAGAAAGACGTGCCTGTTGCAGCATATTGACCGTATTTACATGCTCTTAGAGAATCCTACTTGTTTTTCCCCGACAAAGTGCACTGGTCATGAATTTGGAAAAGCTAGTCACGCCCTGGGTCTGCATGCACGTAAATTCGGATAGCCTATTTCCGAATAGTTAATGGTCGTTTTTTTATTAAGAACACAGTGAGCCTCAAGGTAGCCTCGTAGAGTTCTAGGTTCTGTTCTGACAATATTATATATGGACCGGCACCGAAGTCGATCTGCAAGGCCGGCATTGATCCTCATGAGGCGTCTGCAAAAGTCATTGTTGCTCATGACCGTCTGCAGTCTCCATGTCTCGTCGGTCGGGGGATTGATCCTGTTGCAGTTCAGTGATTAGCTTTTCTAAAGTCAAGTAATTCCTGCAGGAATCAATGCGGCAAAAACCGCAGCCGACAAGTATGACGACATTGGCAGTTTCAGAGCTCTGGTGCACGTGCCTTGGCACGTGAGGGGTCATGCACGTGAGCCACGTGTTTGACCTGCTTAGCAAAGCCGATCATGGCGGCTCCCGTCCATGATCGGCTTTGCTATATGATGAATGCAAGTCAGGCATGCATACGACAACTCTTTTCTCTATGCGCCGTTATCGTGTTTCTGTCCCTTCTTCGCAAGAGGTATCGATTCGCAACGGGTTAAGCAGATTTATGCGGGACTTATAGATCTGTCCTTGCGACATTATTATTATTTTTTTTTTTTTTTTTTTTTTTTTTTTTGTGTGTTTTTTGGGTCTATGACTGTGTCAGCTGTTTTTTTTTTTTTTTTTTTTTTTTTTTAGTTTCTGTCAATAAATGTATTAGGGATTGCGCCGAGATCAGTTCAGCTCAGAGGCTGCTCTATTTGAAAATCAGAGTTGGAGTAGAAGATGAATATGTTTTCTGTGGAAGAGACTAGTTCACGTGCCCATAAGATACAGAAGTCATACGTCGGCATTCAATCGTCCTCTTCATCTTCGCTCTCGTCCCATAAGCCCGGGTCTGCCCTGGGGGACTTGGGTGGGGTTAGGTATTTTTTAGTTCCCAGGGTCACCCTGGTCAGCCCCACAGGGTGGGTTTTTCTCTCTATTCTGGGGCATGTGTTTCTGTCTACCCGAGGTCCATTCATCTGTATTTGCCTTTTTAAAACTCTCCCTACTGTCTGCACTGCCTGTAGCTCTTGATATTGGATGTGTGTTGCTAAACTGATGGTCTTAGCTTTATTTATGCCCCATGTTGTAGGTTTATTTAATGTATTTGACCGGCTGGCGACATACATTCAATTTTCTGTTTAGTTTTTTTTTCACAAGCAGTGCAGGCACGTCCTGAGAAAGCCTTGTTGCTGTCGGGACGTTAAGCAATGTACAATCAATCTCGTCCCATAAGATGGTCTCGCAGTTTGCTCATCCTCTCTCCCTCGGCCACTCCCTACCCAGTGAGCAAAGGTCCTCAGACGTTTGAAATCCTCAGACGGTTGTAGTGGGTCCGAAGACGTTTAGCTACTCGGGTAGCGTCCTCTGTCTCTCTCCTCCCCCCCACCCCCCCACCCCATTCCCTTCAATAAAAACTTTTCTTTCTCTCATAATTTGAGGCGCTTGACAACATCTAATGCAAATATCTGAACCGCCATTCGTGGGAACGTGTGTGAAGACTTGTTCATTTGTAACGTGTACACACTGGCGCCCAATATGTCAATTTCCTGAGTACTATCATGTGCGCTAAAGACCATCAGGCTGACATTGGCAGCCCGATTGCCTTTATCGCACTAGGATTGTCGTGCCAAAGACAGAACAAAACCGGTGCTAGAAAGATTCCTTTTCATGACGTCAGATGAATGGATTTCAGATTACATCCTGAGTGTTTTCTTCTTTTTTTTAAGTTGCTTATTGTCCTATGAAGGCTACATTACAGATTAGGAGATAGATCAACTATTTTAGTTCAAGAGTGTTGCCAGAATTGTGGCACCACCCTTGAACTGTCATAGTCAAATTAATTTCAAGCAGTAGTGTATCAGGCTGAAAAGGGTTAAGGTAGCACATAGGGTATCTGATCTCCATGTTAGTATTGTTACCTTTACCTGATCTCCAAGTTACTTGCATTGTCTAAAGACCCTCTGTGCAATGTGGAAGTGTACAGGCAAAGTTAGAACTCTGCCTCCGCCACCACCGCAAAAAGGTCACCCGTAGTTCTGCATCTGATAAAACTGTTCTTCATTTCAAGAGATCGTGATACTTCAAACAGCAGCAAGAGCACGTGCTTTTGAAATAAACTCAGGTTTTTGGCTAATGTGCGAAGCAAAAGTGAGTATGTTTTGGGCCAGTGGTCGTCCGTCGTCCCTCCGCCGTCGTCCGTGGTAAACTTTAACGTTAGCATTTTCTCGGAGACTATTCAAGCCACAGTGTTCAAACTTGGCCCAAGGATACTTTGTGGCAAGACCTTTCTAAACATACCGATTTGAGTGACCTCTGACAAATGTCAAGGTCACAGGCGGATCAGGAAATAGGTCAATAATAGCTATATTTTGACCTTTTTCTTTTTCCAAATACTAATCACAACTTCACACCCAAACTTGCTACAGATACCTGATGGGAAGGCCTTTCTATGCATACTAATTTGGTTGATTCCTCAGAAAGGTCAAGGGTCACGAGAGCTCAGGAAATAGGTAAAAAATAGCCATATTTGGACAAAAGATGTTTTTCCTCAAATACTATTCACAACTTCAAACCCAATTTGGTACAGAGATACCTGATAGTAAGACCTGTATATGCATACTAATTTGGATGAGCCCTCAGAAAGGTCAAGGGTCACAAGAGGCTGGCAAATGTGTGTAAAATGCCAATTTTTGATAACATTGTAGGTATTATCAACATTCTTGCAAAATTTTCAATCAAATTTGCACAAAGGTAGCTGATGATAAGACCTGCCTATGCATACTAATTTAGTTGACTCATCGCAAAGGTCAAGGGTCACGGAGGTTGACAGATGTGTGAAAAACACATTTTGAGAAAACGTGGAATTTGCAGGCTGACGCAGAAGCCAGCCCTTTTGCTTACTGTCACACAAGGTCGCACATATGTAAATAGGTCATACACGTGAGTCATAATGGCTTTGCCTTTCTTGTTGGGACATTGCTGTGCAAAGCAAAACAAGGCGAAAACCGAAATAATAAACTCCCACGTCATCCATGCCATTTTTTTTTTTTTTTTTTTTTTGGGTCAGTAATTTGTCAGTGCTGATAGGCATAGCTTATGAGACGTTTGGGATTCGATTACAAACACACTGCTCACATGTTCGAGATAAGAGAGAGATATGGGTCCGTGGAACATGTTACATCAGGGTTAGTGCCGAAATAGTGCAGGAACGTTAAAATGATAAACTTTTAGAGTTGTCTTCCTACTGCATCTGCCCTTCAGTGTCAAATTCCGATGTGTCTATTTTTGTGAAAAGCGATATTTTCAGTGTGTTACATTGAAAATCTCGCTTTTCACAAAAATAGACACCCTGGCCTATGTCATTGTAGGGCAGATGTAATACCTCTTAACAGCTTAGCACATGGGTCGCTCAGACATCGCAAGGGCACCGTCACAAACTGAGTTCTTCTCTGGCACCATTCATGAACTATCATGGTCGATCTGTCTGTTGATGCAGTGTATCCAGATTGAATGGATTATGCGAGATATGTGCCAGTTCGGACACGTTGGCTAATGTATACATATTATGAGCCTGTGACAAAACGTCGTGCGCGTAACAACCGACATATTTTTAGTCAAGAAAACCGCACTACACCGGAAAATTAGTACTTTTTGTGATTCCGCTATGAAGACATTGTTGTTGGAACACTGGCATTTCTCACAAAGTTTCCTTTTCACCAGAATGGCTAATATATAGAGGATTTTCATGTGTATGTCCATTATTATGTCCAGTGTCACACATTCCAAGTCCTGTAGCGACGGGCGAGGGGCAAAACGGCAGGTGAAAGATGTCACTGGAAGCCGCAGTCTCAAACCTGCATGCAGGCGGTTCAGGATATTGGTCGCCTAATGTTGACCTGGGGATGACAACATCACTCGGCACACCCTGAACGACCAAGCAGCCTTCTATAGGGACAGCACTGCTTGCTCCACACGGAGAGGGGCCTAGAAAAGGTGGCCTAACCAAAGCTCGTCCCCCCGCAACCCCAGTTGGCTAGCCGCGGTCAACGGGCATCTTCTCCTGCGGTCAAAAAACAAGAAAGAATAACGGATCCACTCTCATGACGACCACGACCGGACTCAACGTAGCATTCTGGAACATCCGAACCATGCTCGACAAAGCAGACAGCGGACGCCCTGAACGTCGCTCCGCCCTCATTGCCCATGAATTGCGGAGGTTAAACATCGACATCGCCGCGCTTAGTGAAGTACGCCTTCCGGACGAAGGCAGCCTCCAAGAACTTGGCGCTGGGTACACCCTCTACTGGTCAGGCAGGCCTGAATCAGAAAGACGGCTCTCAGGCGTGGGTTTCATGGTCAAGACCTCCATTGCGACTAAGCTGGAAAACCTACCAACGGGTCACTCAGACCGCATCATGTCCATGCGCCTCCCACTGAGACACCAGCAACACGTCACCCTTCTCAGTGTGTACTCCCCAACCCTCCTGGCAGAGCCTGCTGAAAAGGACAAGTTTTACACTGACCTGCGCAGCCTCATACAGAGCACCCCTGCAGACGACAAAGTCATCATCCTTGGCGACTTCAACGCCAGAGTGGGCCAGGACTCTGAAGCCTGGAAAGGAGTCCTCGGCAAGCATGGCGTCGGGAACTGCAATGACAATGGCCGCCTACTGTTGGAGTTCTGTGCAGAGCAGGCTCAACTGGTCATCACCAACACTACTTTTCAGCAAAATGACAGTCGAAAGACCACCTGGATGCATCCTCGCTCCAAATACTGGCACCTTATCGACTATGTCCTAGTGCGTCAGAGGGACCGCAGTGATGTCCTCCTCACCAGAGTGATGCCCAGCGCAGAGTGCCACACTGACCACCGCCTTGTCCGCTGCAAACTCAGGCTCCACGTCAAGCCAAAACCCAAGAAATGGGGGCCCCCCAAGAAAAAGCTTGATGTTGCCAGCCTTCAGCGTGACGACGTGAAAGCTGCCTTTCAGACAGATTTACAGCGCAGGCTCAAAGACACAGCGGACCCAGCAGACTCCTCCCCTGAAACACTCTGGGAACAACTGAAAACTGCTATTGCAAAATCCTCTGCAGAAGTCTTGGGTTTCGCTAGAAAGAAGAACAAAGACTGGTTTGACGAAAACGATATTGAGATCCAGGAACACCTAGGGAAAAAAAGAGCCGCCCATCAGGCCCACCTAGCGCAGCCTTCCTGCCCTGTGAAGTCTGCCTTCCGCCTCGTCTGCAGCAGTCTCCAGCGCAAGCTCAGAGATCTCCAGAATGAGTGGTGGACCAGACTTGCACAGAGGACCCAGCTTTGCGCTGACAATGGTGACTACAGGGGCTTCTACGAAGCACTGAAAGCAGTGCATGGCCCCAGGCACTTGGTACAAAGTCCCCTGCGAAGCGCGAATGGCCAGGCACTCTTCACAGATAATACCTCCATCTTGAACCGCTGGTCGGAGTACTTTCAGAGCCTCTTCAGCGCTGAGCGCACTGTTCAAGAAGCAGTCGTCCTACAAATCCCACAACTCCCAGTAAAGGTTGAATTGGACGAACCACCCACCGCTGAAGAGACCCTCACAGCCATCCACCAGCTCAAGAGTGGCAAAGCAGCAGGCATTAATGGAATACCGCCAGAGATCTGGAAACATGGAGGCACAGCACTGCACAACAAGCTCCATAACCTCTTTCTCTGCTGCTGGGAGGAAGGAACACTACCAAAGGATCTCTGTGATGCTGTCGTTATCACCCTGTACAAGAACAAAGGCGAGAAGTCTGACTGTTCCAACTATCGGGGAATCACCCTGCTGTCCATTGCTGGGAAAAATCTTGCAAGGCTGCTCCTGAATCGGCTGGTACCTGCCATCGCTGAAGACCACCTCCCAGAGGGCCAGTGTGGCTTCAGAACAAACAGGAGCACCACCGATATGGTCTTTGTGCTGAGACAGCTTCAGGAGAAGTGCCGCGAGCAGAACAAAGGGCTGTACGTAACGTTTGTCGACCTAACAAAAGCGTTCGACACTGTGAGCAGGCAAGGCATGTGGCAGATCCTGGAGCGACTTGGCTGTCCCCCAAAGTTCCTCAGCATGATTGTCCAGCTACATGAGGACCAGCAAGGCCAGGTCAGACTCAACAATGACCTCTCAGAACCATTCCCTATTCTCAACGGCGTAAAGCAGGGCTGCGTGCTGGCACCGACCCTCTTCACCATCTTTTTTAGCATGATGTTGAAACAGGCCAACTCCACCAGGGAGGCCCCTTTGGTGGCTTAACTGCCTGTCCCAAGTCAGGATAAAGGAGGAGGGTTAGGCGTGGGGCTAGCGACTCCACCCTGTAAAAAGAAACTTGCTACGGAAACGACAACAGTCGCCTCAAGCACCAGACGGCGCAGAGAGGATTGAATGAATAATGAAACAGGCCACAGTGGACCTCGATGATGACGATGCCGTGTACATCAGGTATTGTCTCGATGGCAGCCTGTTCAACCTCAGACGACTGCAGGCCCACACGAAAACCCTAGACCAACTAATTCGTGAGCTGCTTTTTGCTGATGACGCTGCCCTCGTTGCACACACAGAGAGAGCCCTGCAGCGCATCACGTCCTGCTTCGCAGACGCTGCCCAGCTCTTTGGACTCAAGGTCAGTCTGAAAAAGACAGAGGTCCTCCATCAGCCGGCACCCAAGACAGTGTATCGCCCTCCTCACATCACTATTGGCGAGTCTGAACTAAAGTCAGTGCACCAGTTTACTTACCTTGGCTGCATTATCACGTCGGACGCCAAGCTGGACAAGGAGCTTGACAGCAGGCTGGCAAAAGCGAACAGCGCTTTCGGGCGACTTTTCGAGCGGGTGTGGCACAATCAACAGCTGAAAACAGGCACCAAGATCAGCGTGTACAGAGCTGTGGTCCTCACCACCCTGCTGTATGGTTCCGAGTCCTGGGCCCTCTACCGCAGCCAACTACGACTCCTCGAACGCTTCCACCAGCGCTGCCTGCGCACCATCCTGGGCATTCACTGGAGTGACTATGTCACCAACGTCGAGGTCCTTGAACAGGCTGAAACTGTGAGCATCGAGGCTTTGCTGCTGCGGACACAGCTCCGCTGGGTGGGGCATGTCTCCAGGATGGAGGATCATCGCCTACCAAAGATCACCCTGTTCGGCGAGCTTGCTACTGGACACCGTGACAGAGGGGCACCAAAGAAGAGATACAAAGACTGTCTCAAGAAGTCACTTAGTGCCTGCCAAATCTCCTTTGAGGACTCTCGCAGAGCTAGCCTTAAGGACAAGCGGCTCAGGAGAAAAAACAGAGATGCCGCAACTCAGAACCCTGGCCATACCTCTCCCTGCAGCCACTGCGGTCGAACCTGCCTGTCCCGGATTGGCCTCCGCAGCCACGAACAAGCCTGCAGACGTCGTGGGCAACTCCTATAAAATCTTCATTCGCGAAGTCAAGCCAAGAGAGAGAGTCACACGGAGTGTGACAAACATTTTTCTCTTCTGACTGACAGAAGCATATTAATTGTATTTCTGTTATCTCATCTAAGAACAATGACTGAATTTTTGTGTGTGTGTAAAATGTGGTAATCACACGAAGAACTGTGTTTTTAAGTCCCTTCTACTTATAGAAGCGACTTTTAGGACGGGTCGCGGTGGGGCGAATTTAATAGCATGTCCATGATGTCGGGCAGGCTAAACCTCTAACAATTGAAGTAACAAGATAAAAATTACGTCATGTCTAGTTACGCTAACCTCACTGCTGAACGTACATTTGGCGCGAAGCGCCATATGTGCGTATGTATACATGTATGTATGTAAACAAGAGAAGCTCCGATATTTCTGTACCCACAAGCTTGAAACTTGGCGAAATACTTTCTTAAATGGGTGGCTAAGAGAGCCTCGAGCATATTGTAATTGAATGTCTTATTAAAGACATAAACAACCGTTTATAGGAAGTCGTTTGACCCAGATTAGAGTCCGTAATTTTTATCATATTTACTTGAACTTTTGCATAGCTAGTTTGGAGAAAGACATTGGATGAGTTCGTTAGCCAGCTTTGTATCCTTTCAACTTCTTTAGTAAAAATTAATTCTTTTCAGAAAATAATTAAAACAGTATAAAAAAAAACCAAAAAAAAAAAAAAACCTTGACTTCTAGAGAAAGTCAGACAGTGCCCGTGACGTAAAAGAAGCATCTCCGTCACCAGGCATACATATGACGTAATTCTCTCTCTCTCACACATACATACACACACACATATGCGCACATCTCCAAGAGGCATAGATCCTCATGTGCCCAGAAGGCGCATGAACATCTATGCCTCTTGAGGATGTTTGAAGCACGCGCATGCACTCACGCATACACATACATCGACGTGCTTTCAGAAGAGCATGCAGGTGTACTTAGTATAGCATGTAGTAGGTAAAGTCAACCTGATTTCACACAAATTATAGCAAGACTCAAATTGTACCGTGATATTCTAGTTTTGTCACCATTTTCGCAAGTCTTGAATCGAAAGCGAAACTCATCACGTTAAATATAAAATTATGTAAAAACAAAAAAAAATACGTCATGAGGGTGTTCGCAGCGCTCGCATGCACACGCATACACACACATCGACGTGCTTTCAGAAGAAAATGCAGGTGTACTTAGTGTAACCGAGTGGTGGTACAAGAAATTGATTTGGTTGACACAGGCCACAGAGGCATGTGACGGAGGAGTCAACAAAGAGGTCGCTATGACATTTGTTTATTGTACCAAGTACTAAAAGCAGTGCAGAGGCAAAACTCAGCACAGAGGAGTCCTTCACATTATTCAGTCTTGCAAGCGGGATGCAGTTCAAAATTCGCGCACAAACTGAAGGTTCACATGGCACAAGTGGTCTGTGCCTGGCTCAGAGGTGAATGCATGCTACGCTGCATGCGGGGCTTTATGTAGGGCGCGCGCGGGCCGCAAAGAAAGCATCACTCGTCCGCTTACAGAACTCGGGGCTTTTGGAGCCGGGAAGCTGAAATTTGTGTTTCCCCACACTCGGTTTTCTGACCATAGCTCTGATACTACTAAACCTAGAAACTTGCGGTTTGTTACTAATGAAAAATCCGCGATTGTAGTTTCACTAGTATCAAACATTGATTCGATTAAGAACGGCTAAAATTAACTATGAATTTTTAAAGGACTTTTCTCCATCGACCTGGTCGGTGTAAAAGGTGCAAACTCCCAAAATAATGTTTAACCCAAAATCGATCGGACTAGCAATAGATTACAAAATGAAAGAGACTATCATGCTGAATCTTATGGATCTTGGTTTAAAAAAATTGGTACAGGCATTGAGGAGATATTCAACTTAGAATGCCTCATCACAAACACAAGCTATCATCGCCATTGTAGGTCACGGTATACATTTAAATTGGGAAGTTCAGGCAGTAAGAGGTCCCGTGTTTTTAAAAATAATTTTTGCCTTGTTTGAAAATTTGCAGTTGGGCTGAATGTGGGAATTTGCTGGAAATTTGTGGTTAGCTGAGAGGAGACATGTTTGGTGCTTTGATTCATACCATCCTGAGCTTATCCAGTGGACATTTGTGGGCCTATGTTGAGTTGCCTTTGGCGTAGTGATTTGAGGGGCACGCTGATTTCAGCTGTGCTTGGGTGTGGGGTTGGTAAGGAACCAGTTTCATAGCCAAGAAATGAGACGGGTCATGTGCTGGTTTTTTTGGTATTTTATGCATGGCAAATGTGCAGCTGGTGGGCGGTAGTGCTTTTTAGGGAATTGAACAATTAGGGGATGACTGGGATTGACTAAGGCTAAGAGACTGGACAGTACGGAAACACCACTGTGGTCCGTGGCCTGTAGGCACCGGATGCTAGAACAAAGCCACGAGGCGGTCGACGCGGTTGCGTCCCCTGAATAGACGCTGAATACCGAGTAGTCTAGAAGTAAGCCGGAGGGATTGGACTAACGCAGGCATCAATGATAGCAATACCTTGCGAGACCTTACATTGAAGGAAAAACCACTGAATGATGACACACACCACATAGTTTGCAAACAAAGTCGTGATGCAACAAAATTACATCAGATGGGTTATGAGAGCCGGGTGCCTATCATCACAAGCTCCTATTAGCGTCCCAGTAGCCCTTTTGTTGACAGACAACCTTTTAATAGGGACGGCACGCGCCGCCTCCCATCTGGTTTCACTAAATGCCGGGCAGGGGTGGGGGTGGGCGGTGGGGGGGGGGGGGGGGGTCTACGACCTGTCCGGCCAACACTGACCTGTAAATTGATAACCCAGAGCAGTGTCAAATGTCCGTGACCCAGATGTTTAGCATGCCGAAACAAGGCCTCACTAGAATCTGGTGCCAGACTGCCTCTTACCCCAACATAACGACAGAAACTGTCAACGCCTCGGCCGCCGTACCCGGTCACATCAGTATAGCATGTAGCTAGGTAAAGTCAACCTGATTTCACACAAATTATAGCAAGACTGAAATTGTACCGTGAAATTCTAGTTTTGTCACCATTTCCCCAAGTCTTGAAGCGAAAGCAAATCTCATATCACGCTAAATATACAATTACGTAAAAACAAACAAATACGTCATGACAAATGACGTTTGACAAACTGATGATGCGTATGCACTGCGCGCGCCCCTTATAGAGTTCACTATGACGCATTGGCATATCTGCAAGACTTTTTCTAAAGGAGACATTTCAACATCAGAATCAAGTCAAAGACAAAATGTAGAGACCCTTGACAGCGAAGACAGCTCTCATATAGAAGGGCCTTTGTGGGTTATGGTTCATCCCATCTTCTTGTGATTTAAATTGACTGAGTATGTCCACCGTAACAACCAATACTGATTGTTACAGAAAACTTAATTTCAAAAGGAATAAAATACTCTTCATAATTCCACTTGTGAGAACAGGTTATACAATTAATTTCTTTTGAAAAGAAAAACTGGCTTTAATCATTAATGTGATCATATTTATCACGTACGTCCACCGTAACAACCAGAATTTTCAGAAAAGGCCAGATTTAATTATTCGCTGCTGGAAATTATCTGTTTTTGCATTTACATTGATTAATTTCACATGCCCACATGCCGGATATATCAAAACTAACCCAAGGCCTAAAATAGGCCTAGTTTAAAGACATCTCTGTTGGTTGTTGCTTTGGACATTTCTGTTGGTTGTTACTTCTGATACAAACGATCTTTGTCACAGGCTCATATACATGTATCAAAGACAAGACGGAGTCGAGCACAAGTTTGGCAATATCCCATTTCACCCCAATTGCCCATACACGCGATGAGGGTGATTAGCGTGCAGTCAGACTGCTAACGGTACAAAATGCCCAGGCGTACACTTATTTATTGGGACGTTGTCGACTTTTTTTTCTTTAAAAAAAAAAAAAAAAAAAAAAACTACTATCCCAGTGTGCAAAAGAACCTCGAGTCGACGTCGGCCCGAGGTTCTTTTGCACACAGGGATGCACCCGCTAGTTTCCTGTTGCTGTTTGGTATGCAGGAGCGCGCGTGATAAACACGACCATGTTTGTCGCTCGTGAGAAGCCATTGAAAACAGACGTTTTTCTCCGCCACTGACAGCCAGTCTTGCTATGATGGACGGCTGTTTACGGCGCTTTGCGTGAACGCCGTGGACTCGTGGTGTCTCGTAGGAGATCTCATTAGCGCCCACGAAGACCAAAAACCGTTACAACAGAAATGATATTTTTGAGCAGCCATCGTTTCTGCAAGAGAGAGAAAAAGGTGATTTTCGAGAAAATGTGAAAGGGCATAAAGGTGTCTGTCGTTAACGGTCGTCATTTAGATGGCTACAGCGACCTAAATGACGACTGTTAACGACAGATGACACTTTATGAGGATGATCTTTCGTAAGGATGGTCGCTTAACCCTTATCATTCGGAATACACCATTGTGTGAAATATGTTTGACTAAAATAGTTGAAGGGTAGTGCCAGAATAGCTTGACGCCTCTAGGCGGAAAGCTATTCTGGCACTACCCTTGAACTAAAGCCATTGGTCTGTATCCTTATAGGTAAGTACTGTAATGTAGCTTGCATATGGCAGTGTACAAATTTGAAGCTTTTAGCCTCAGTATGATGTGGGTTAAGACTGGTTCCGATGTATTCAGTCCCACATCTGGACCTTCCGCCTGCAGGAGGAAGACATGTAGATTGTCACGAGAATTGATGGTTATTTACTTTAAAACGCGACAGTTTTGATCAATGACATCTTGTTCGGTGCCACGTTCCTACCTCTTGACTGCCACGACACAGTCAGCTGCCGCGCAGCACAACTTCGTGAGCCCCCGCAGTCGGGGTAGAGACTGTATGGTTAGTCCGCATTGCCACCCAGCGAACCTGATGTCCATTCAGGCATTCTAATATATATTTGCGTCAGGCGTAGCTATGAATGCATTGAGTTTAAATCCGGATGAGCCCCGTGTCTTATACAGTTATGGACAACACTTTCTTTATCCGTTGTCCACGTTGCCCATAAATCCGACCACAAATAATGCCCAGTTCAAACATTGACAATTCTAAAATAATAAAATATGCATCATTTCGATCCTTTGCCAAAGTTGACCACTGACGTGTTCTACAAACAGAATGATCAACGGATTTTTTTTGCGAATACCTTTCGGCCAAATGTCTCTTGACGCCAAAGTTAAATTGTACTAAATTGAGGTTTGTTGTTGAGATTGCCATGTCAACGAACTTCAACTTACACGTTGCGCGCGAAACGCATTTTGAGTCCAGAAAGGGAAAGCTTGCGCAAGGGGGTTGATATAGAACTCCCATAGCGTGTGATGCCCACTGCAGTAAGCACAGATCCTCATGAGCCCCATCAACGGATCTTTAAAGGTTCTCAAAGGTCTGGGACAGCGGAGCACCTTGCTTAGTGGCTGGCGCAGGACTAAGCTCACTCATGCAGCTGGCTAACGGAGCACCTTGCTTAGTGGTTGCAAAGATCCTAAATAGTCGCTCACAACCGGCCCTAATTTCTCTTGCTGATTTCACTGGCTTCATTGATTCGTCGAGATATCTGCCGTGTTCAGGCAAAATACAGCAAGTCGAGTTTGTGGAATGCGAGATTTGCATCGCAATGAAAATATCGTTTTTCACCAAAATGGACTTAACAGGCTAACTTACTTTCTTTTGCCTTCACATGGTAGAGAGTGTGCCAAAAACACCAGGTTTATGTTGTGACTAAAAGCGAGATTTTCTTTACATTACAATGAAAATCTCGCTTTTCTCAAAAATGGACTTTAACTGCCTTTTCCTTCACAGGGCGGACAGTGACTCTGCACTTTAGAGGAATGTGCCGAAAAGACCAGTTTGGTGTTGGGTTTATCCTGTCTATGAGTGAGCTTAGTCCTGCGCCAGCCACTAAGCAATATGCTCCGCTACAGCGCGGAGCACCTTGCTTAGTGGCTGGCGCAGGACTTGTTTCAAGCTGCGGCAACTGGTCTGTGATCACGCCTGTGTGAAAGAGACTTTTTTCGCCTCCTCACCCCGCTGAAGTGCGGGACGTACAGGCTTGGTTCGAGAAACGCGTTTCTTTTCATGATGTGTATCAACTGATACATCTGTTCGCAGCATCAAAGAAGACGCGGCTTTGAACATCGCGAGAAAAGCGCTTTCGACCAAAGCCTGTGGTGAGACATTTCGTTGTAATAGATTGAATGTTGGCGGGTATGTCGGGGTGTGATTAGTGGATTTCTAGTTTTCCAATTGGCGTGCGGGATGACACTGCACGCACTGCGGGGCGACGACCTACGTCATTGGCGCAACAGTTAACGCCAAGATTCCCCTAAACCTCTTGATTCCTCTCAGACCTCCCCCTCTGAAGGAAACAGCCCCTGTAGCAAAACGTCTTCGGGCCTACGACGGCAGCAGTGGGCCCGCGCACAGTCGTGCGCGGGCCCACTGCGGCCGTCGTGGGCCCGAGGACCTTTGCTCAGTTCACTGGGAGTCGTAAACTGATTGAGCTGTAGTCAGTGCCAGCAAGCGGCCAAGGTTTCACGAATCTCTGTCTTTTGACTGTGATCATGGCCGAGATCTGTGTCTTCATCGGCACAGTTTGATGTGAGTGGTTTGACTAAAGGCTTTTAAATTCCCATGTGCATCAACGTCTGCTAGAGATGACGATCCCATCACTGACGAACAGAGCGCCCTTCTGCTCCGACCGCCGGTATGTCAGTCCCTTTAATATTTGCAAGAGGCATATAATATTCGCAAGGTGCAGCTGCAGCAGGGGCTCTTGAGAATATAATGTGCATCATGATCGGTTGCATGTACTCTCGTCTCTACTCTTGAGCAAAATCGCTCTCGAAGAAAGACTGAAGCACGCATTTTATTCCCTGCATTTTACACGCTTGGCAGTCACCTTGCTCTCTCTCTCTCTCTCTCTGCGTCCGCTGTTTCCTGTTCACCAGACACAGATCCACATCCGATCTTTGGGCGTGACGCTCGCTGTGCTCTGCGCGTTTCGTCCTTATTCTAACGAGACTGCTTTTCTCTCAGCACATGCATTGAGTCCATTCAAACTTCGATTAGTCTTTTGAGCCAGGGCCGCTTGTCGCGCGTGAGCAGTGGATTAGCCGCGTCAGAGTAGGCAGACGAGCATGCCTAGTGAGCATAGGGCCATCAGGCCGACATCGACCGTCGCTGGCCCGCGTGCGAAATTTTATTTCCAACCTAGTTCCGTAACGCAAGTTCCGAACAGTTCCTGTCGGCAGAACACTGTGCGCGGAGCTTGCGTTACAGAAATCGGTTGCCAAAAGAAATTACGCGGCTGTTGCGCCGGCAAGCGACGATTAACGTTTGCCCGACGACCGTGCGCTAAAGTGGGCGGTTGTCGGGCATCTGTTGATGCGACTTGCGCTGTCTGTCACTTGAACAGTGGACGTCGGGGCCCACACATCTCGCGCCAAAGACGGCCACAGAAAAAGCATTTAGTGATGTATTTGTGGGAGAAACATTGGACTACAACCGTTGTAACACCGCAGTTTTATATTTATTCATATGCGTATTTTGTGCATTAGCAACTTGGCTTTCTGCATTGAAACTGGCAGTTCATCGGATTTTTGGTCTGCATGCGTCTTCATGAGCATCAGTTCCAATTTTCTTTGACAATTTTCAAGAACTGGAAATAATCTTCACTCGCAGTGTATTTGGCTTGCCGACATTGAACTTTCAAGAACTGTACATTAGATTGAGACGGAATGTGCACAGCAGGCATGATGCGTGACGTGAACATAAACCCCAGCGGCCAGTGGCATGAGCTGCTGACCATGGGTCCCAATCAACACAACATGGTACTATCAGCCCTGTTGCACTGCGGGATGCGTGGCCGCACCTGGTCTTTGCGCTGCCGCGGTGGATCTCAGTCCATGAACAGTGGCTTGGCCAACAGTTTCAGTGTGAAACCAATGCGTTCCTCTGCATGCGCCTCTTGCAATAACTTGGCTGCCTGCCGTGAGGTGATTGTTTTTTTTTTCTGAATTGTAAAACATCGATTCGATTGATCGACCCCTTCCTTACAATTGGACGCAGATTGTGTTTCTGAAATCTTTGTCAATTATACGCCAAAGGAGTGTCCCAGTCATTCCAGGAACATGGTTTCAAACTGGTTTCAGCAAGAGGTGTAGATCCTCATGAGCCCCCGCAACTGCGGGTGTCCATGGGGATCTATGCCTCTTGCAATTGGGTAACGTTAACCTATCCTCTGCAGTCCAGGGCTTGACACAGACTGGCATGCAACTTTCATTTTGAGCGCCACCAGAAGGTGATGTAACACGCAGTTTGCCCTGGGATAGCCATTAGCTTGTTCTGTGAGAGGTTCTTGGTTGGCAGAGCTGGTGATTGTAAGGTCGGTGGGTTGGTTTTCTTGTTGGACCCACTTTCACCCCCCCCCCCCCCCTTTTCCCCTACCCCACTCCACAAGTGCACAGTGTTTTCAACCTTTTTCTTTATCATCTTTGTCATTATTGAACAGCCTGTTTGTTTTCTGTTACAGAGCACGAAGTCAAGACGGTCCATACTGCGAGTGTCATCCTTGGTCAACCTGCTCTCACCCAACAGATCAAAGTCACAGAAGGTGAGCTTCTTCCCATTAAAGACATTTAAAAGACCAAAAAACGACGGGTAGAAATATGCTTATTTTTTGCTATAACCCAACCAAGCATAGTTTGAACCTTTGTTGGAAACCTGGATTTTTCTTGTTGATGAATTCAAGCGGTAAAATTTGATAGTACTGTATTCAGTTAGCACTAGCAGTGACTTTAAAAAATAAAATAAATTAACCTCAGACAAACTGACCCAGGAACCAATGCAATATAAAATTAGATAGTCCTGTATTCAGTGAGCAGTGTCTTTAAAATATAAAATAAATTAACCTCAGACAAACTGACATAGGAACCAATGCAATATGGCTAAAGCGACAGATTTTTCAGTGGGAATTCCCAGCGAACTTATTGCCAGTTTTCTTGAGTAAGCCGACCACAGGTACCTTTCACAGAATTATGCCGCACTCTAGGATACAGCATTAGTTTGTGTGCCTGGTTCAAGGAACTAGGGTTGAGTGATTAATTCCCTCTAAGCCGCTAACTGTAGTCACTTGCAGTCCTAGTGCAATTCATCACGGATCAAGCGATGTCAGTGCCCAGTAACTTTCACTATTCAGCCTGATGAATATTGGTTTTAAATGTGTGCTGGTCTGAAACTTTGGACCTTGCAGCTTCAGCACAAGGTCCAAAATCACAGGCCAGCGCATGAGGTGAATGAAAGGTATAGATGTTCATAAGCCCCCTTTTGTTGCGGAAGGGGAAGTGGTCTTAGGGCTGAGGAGGATCTGTGTAGTTCTTTCAGATGGATGGTGTTCAGTGATTGCGAGGTGTCCTAGGGGCCTTAATCAGAGCTTGACCTGAAAAACATGATTAGCACAATCTCACAACATGTAATACATCACTGGAAGAGTATTGTTACAGGCCAGCCCAGGTATATAGCAACGGATGGCAGGAAGATATATGATTAAATGAGTCAGCGCTCATGTTATTTGTGGTGATGACAAAGAAAATGATCTCCGAATCTAAATGCAAATACCTTCAAAACCAAATCCTGGAATCCACTTCTTCCAAAACCCTCTACGCCACCATGAACACACTCCTAGGCACTTCTAAAGACTCTCCTCTCCCCAACACACACAGCAAAGAAGAACTCCCGTCTGCTTTTTCTACCTATTTTTTGGACAAAATCCAAACTCTGCGCGACACACTCGACACCCTGCCTTCTCCGCCTTGCCCTCCCGACCCCCCCCTTTTCCGGCACTCCCCTCTCGTCCTTCCGCCCCGTCTCTCGGGATGAAGTACTCAAGACCATAAAGTCCATGCCCTTCAAAACCTGCGAGCTAGACCCCCTCCCAGCTTCTCTCTACCGTGACGGCCTTCCAAAACTTCTGCCCTTCATTACCGACATCATCAACGCATCTCTAGAAAACGGCTCCGTCCCCGATATCTTCAAGTCCGCCATCGTCCGTCCTCTCCTAAAAAAAACACAACCTCGACCCAAACGAACTCAAGAACTATCGCCCAGTCTCCAATCTCTCTTTCCTGTCCAAGCTTCTTGAGAAGGTTGTTCTCAACCAGCTCAACCTCCACCTCACCGTCAACAACCTCCTCAGTCCATTCCAGTCTGCCTATCGCAAACATCACAGCACTGAAACAGCCCTTCTACATATCTTAAACGATCTGCTTCTCTCCACCGACTCGGGCAACATCTCTCTTCTTACACTACTCGATCTCTCTGCCGCCTTTGACACTATAGACCACTCTATCCTCCTCCACCGACTCCACCACTCCTTTGGCATCACTGATTCTGCTCACTCCTGGTTTCTCTCCTACCTCTCCGACAGACAGCAGTCCGTCACCATTAACGGCGTCTCTTCCAACCCAGTCACGCTCTCCTGCGGAGTCCCACAGGGGTCCGTCCTGGGCCCGGTCCTTTTCACACTCTACAACTCTCCTCTGTCCAACATCATCCAGTCTCACCGCATACACCACCACCTCTACGCTGACGACTCACAACTGCTAGACAAAGACAAACTCGACAACACTCAGTCACTACTGACTCGCACGGCTGACTGCTACGAAGACGTGAAAAACTGGATGACAGCAAACAAGCTAAAACTGAACGACGACAAAACGGAAGCCATGCTGGTAGGCACTCGCCAGAAACTCTCCCAGCTCCCTCCCTCTCTCCACCTTCAACTCGATAGCACCCCCATCTCCCTCTCTGACTCGGCCAAGAACCTCGGCGTTATCCTCGATTCCTATCTGTCCATGACCAGCTTCGTTTCCGCCACAGCCCAGGCATGTTATTTCCACCTCCGCCGCATCAGTCAGATCAGAAAATACCTCACTACCGAAGCTGCCACCAAACTTGCTGTCTCTCTCATCTTATCTCGCATCGACTACTGCAACTCTCTCCTTTCCGGCCTCCCTCACTCCACCATTTTCACTCTCCAACGCGTTCAGAACAATGCTGCCCGTCTCGTCCTCGGAAAGAAAAAATCCGACCACGTCACACCCCTGCTCAAACTCCTTCACTGGCTCACCATCCCCCAACGCATCCAATACAAAATTCTGTCTCTCTGCTACAAATCCCTGAACAACTGCGCTCCTGCCTATCTCCAACTTACTTCACCCCTACACACCTTCCCGCTCCCTCCGCTCTGCCTCTGACCCTCTCCGCCTCCACATCCCTCGCACCAAACTTAACACTTTCGGCCCCCACTCCTTCTCCGTCTACGGTCCATCCACCTGGAACATTCTCCCACTCTCTCTCCGTCAGAAACACTCTCCTCCTCCTTCCAGTCCGCCCTCAAAACTCACCTCTTTCAACAGTTTTAGCACTATATCACCACACTGCCCACCCCAAGCTGACCGTCGTAATGTATTCCACTGTTTGTGGTACGCAAGTCATTGTCTAAAGCGTGCGCATGCGTGCGCGAGTTGTGAGTGCGCGCGTAGAGTTATAATTATTATAAGATAAGCGCATTATAAATACCGTAATTATTATTATTATTATAAAATGATATATTTATTTTTGAAAAGATGCAAAATACTTGGTAAAATACTTTAAATAGTCAGGTGTGTTAAATGTTCTTATATTCTTCGGCTTGATATATTTGTTAAGCTTGAATTTAATATCATTGTTATTAAATTTTAATGTTATTGATAAAATTTGTTTCCAGGAGCGACGATCTAGTTTCAAGATCCCCTCTTCACCAGCACCCAAACACACACAATGTGCATCACCATACAAGACGCCCTCTCCCTCCCCTGCCAAACGCCGCATGACAAGAACGTGGAGCGATATGATGGCAGGTGACAGCAACGTGGCCAGAATGACGCACCAAGACATCAAACGACAGGAGGTGAGTGATGTCACTCCATTGTATGGCTTAGGTGTTGACCTTGAGGTGCTGGTGCTATTTACTTACTTACTTTTCATGTATGCATTGCCCATATGGCCTCTACTACTGTGTGTGCAGAATGAATTTCTGTTACTGTATTACTATTGCAAAGTTCATTTTTGGAGCACGCCCTGCACCATTGGTGCATAACTTTTCAAAATGACCAGTGAGGAAAAGGTGCCCTGTCCGTAAATTTTCAGAATGAACCCTGCTATCTGATAGTGATAGACTGGTTGTACACCCTGTTTTCTAGTTTTCATCCATCTTGATGATGCATGTAATAGTACTTGTACGGTGATCTCTTGGTTACCATTAACCCATTTAGCCCCAACGCCCTACATCAGGAGATAAATCAACCATGATAATTCAAGGGTAGTGCCAGAAATGCGGCCATGGGGTCAATGGTTGAAAACAGTAAACTGATGGCAATGGAATTTTTTTTTTTAAGTCAGTAAATGTATGCCTGTGATTTAGGGATGTACGGCTTGAAATATGATTTTGTAAAACTGATTGTGTTTTCTTCTACCCAGGCCATTTATGAGCTGTACCAGGGAGAGGTGGACATCATTGAAGATCTCTACAATGTCAAGAAGGTGTGTATTTTGTGAGTCAGTTTCTAGAGTAAGTGTATAGCTGTCGCTGAGCACCTTGCTTAGTGGCAGGTGCAGGACTAAGATCACTCATGCAGCTGGCCCCCAGGTGTTAATTCTTACTGCATCAATATGCTGCTTTAACCCATTTAGCCCCAATATCCTGCAACAGGTGATAGATCAATCATGATAATTCAAGGCGCCAAGCTAATCTGTCACTACCCTTGAATTATCATGGTTGATCCATCTCCTGCAACTGGTACATAGTCGTTAGATGCCACCTTCAAAATTTGGGAAATGCAGCCGTGGGGTTAAATTTGTTAAGCCCATATCCTTAGTACAGTAATTCATTAACTTTATATAAACAAATGCAGGGCACCCAAATATGTTGGTGTATGCAAAGTGCAGTAATTTAGTCTGAGTTGCTAAGAAAAAGTTTTATCCAACTTTTGTTGTCTCCAGCCTTGTTACAGGTGAAATTTACTACATTTTGTAGCACATTTTGTAGACAATAAACTGTTTTCTGAAAATGGGAACAGAAGTCTGTCTTTCACACTGTACTTTTCAAAACAGTTCCTTAGCAGTCTGTGTATGATAAAATGATAAATGTGCATTTCAAAACTGCTAATTTGAGGACAAAGAAGGATGCATGATGAAGCAGGCGATTGATGTGACATTTGGCTGTTTGATTTTCAGTTGTACCGAGACAGCATGCTGACGTTACACTTGTGTTCTGCTGGTGAACTGGACCAGATCTTCGGACCAATTGATGACTTGATACCTGTTCATGAAGGTACAGTGCCGCTTCTTTCTTCACCAACAGCTTTTGTTTTCATTCAAAAATATTTTTGTATGAATTACACAATAGTGGAAGTGCATAGAAGCAGTTGTTAACCCTTTGGCTGTTGATAGTTATGTTTTGTTGCCATAGGAATCACCTCAACAAAACATGCAACCGACTGCCAAAGGGTTAACCCATTTAGCCCTGAGTCCCTACAGCAGGAGATTGATTGACTATGATAATTCAAGGGTAATGCCAGATTAGCCTGGTGCCTTCAGGCGCCAAGCTAATCTGGCATTACGCTTGAATTATCATGGTCAATCCGCCTAATGCAACTTGTACATAGTTGTTCAGTAACACTTCCACAATTTTGGAAAAGCTCATGTGGGGCTAAAAGGGTTAAGATGGTGTTGGATATTTGTGTGCTAATCTGTGAGTTTAGGCCTATGGCCCAATGACAGACTAGCATACATGTGATGCCTTTGGTCCAGTAAAATATGTACATGTAATCATTGCTTTTGTTGCAGACTTGGCATATCAGCTACAGAAACAGAGACAGACAGATGGCACAACGCATGGAGTTGGGCAGCAAATTTTAGACTGGGTATGTATTATTCACCCGTCTCTTTGGGTCCACTACCCTCCTTCATTACCTCCCCCACCCCTAGCACCAACCTTGAACTATCATGGTCAATCAGCACTGTAATGTAGTCTTCGGTTTTCAGCTCCCAAATTTGAGAATTGTAACCTGTGTTGGGGAGAACAAGAAAATATTTACGGTTAGATAATTTATTCATCACATTTCCTTTGTCATTGTTTTCTACACACGCCACAGAGGAGCAATGATTCAAGATTGAAATATTCTAAATACTTTATTGTCCTTGCCAAAAATTAAACACTTGTTTGATATTTCTGTTAATGTGTTCAGGTTCCCCAGTTGCGGGTGTATGCTGCATTTTGTGCCAATCAGGTGTTCGGCAAGGCACTGTTAGATGAGAAACGGAATGACCCAGCTGTGGACGACTTCCTGCAACGCTGCCAGGAGTCCCCCTTCAGCAGAAAACTGGACCTCTGGGGATTGCTAGGTCAGTAATGGGTGTCAGTTGCAGAGCTATTGTGGCCGATCTATCTCCCCTGAACTCATTTATCCCATTTAATCTTAACCCTTTTGATGTTGGTAGCGCCTTTTTGTCACCCAGTTGGTAACACATTTTGTCACACTGTTGGTAGCGCTTTTTGCTTTTGGTGGTGCGTTTTGTCACTAAGTTTTCTGCAGGAATTACTTACTTACTTACGCCTGTCACCCCTACCCGGGTATAGGCCGTCGACGAGAGACCTCCAGCAACTCCTGTCCTGTGCTTCTCCTTCGATTCTACTCCAGGTGGTTCCCAGTCTCTTGATGTTTGCTTGGAGGTCTCGACGCCAGGAGTTTCTCGGCCTACCTCTTTTCCTCTTTCCCTGGGGGTTCCATGACAATGCCTGCCTAGTGATACTGGAAGCTGGCTTTCTCAGACTGTGACCGATCCATCCCCATCTTCTTCGCCCAATTTCATTCTCTGCTGTTATCTGCTCTGTTCTCTCCCAGAGTCTGACGTTGCTGATCTTCTCTGGCCAGTGGATTTTCAAAATTCTTCTAAGGCAACTGTTCATGAAGGTCTGTACTCTGTTGACTGTGGTTTTTGTCAATCTCCATGTCTCTGCTCCATATAGGAGAACTGCTTTTACATTGGAGTTGAAAATCCGGACTTTGGTGTGTTGTGACAGCTCTCTGGAACTCCACACTTTTTTCAACTGGAGAAAGGCTGCTATGGCTTTACCGATTCGTGCTCTGACATCTGCATCAGTGCCGCCTTTTTTGTTTATGATGCTCCCGAGATAGGTGAAGGACTCCACCTCCTCCAACGGGGTGCCAGCAAGCAAGACTGGTTCTTCCCTGGTTGCGTTCAGCCTCATTGTCTTTGTTTTCTGTTTGTGAATGGTGAGGCCCACTTGGGACGAGATGTCAGCAAGCCTCGTGGTCTTGTCCTGCATTTGTTGATGAGTGTGGGACAGTAATGCCAAGTCGTCTGCAAAATCGAGGTCGTCAAGCTGTGTCCACAGTGTCCACTGTATTCCACTTCGTCTGTGCTCTGTGGTCATCTTCATGACCCAGTCTATGGCCAGTAGGAAGAGGAACGGAGACAGCAGACACCCCTGCCTGACACCAGTTCTGACCTGGAGCTCTCTGGTGAACTGCCCTTCGTGGATCACGCGACATGTCATGCCATCATAGCTGCTCTTGATCAGGCGGACGAGCTTTGTGGGTACACCGTAGTGTCATAGGAGTTTCCACAGAGTCTCTCGGTCCACACTGTCAAAAGCTTTCTCATAATCCACAAGGTTGACGTACAGCGGGGAGCTCCACTCCAGAGACTGTTCCACGATGATGCGGAGAGTGGCGATCTGGTCTGTACATGATCGGTTCTTCCTGAATCCTGCTTGCTGGTCTCTCAGCTGGGGGTCAACGGAGCTCTTCATTCTCTCTAAGATGATCCTGTTGAAGACCTTTCCTGGTACTGACAGCAAGGTGATTCCTCTGTAGTTTTCTGCAGGAATCTGCGTGACAAAAAGCGCTAACACAGTAAAATGGCTAACTTTTGAGCTATCTGCGCACAATATTTAGCAGTGTTAGATAAATTACATTGTATGTTGCAAATTAATCCATAAAGCCCTGAAAGACTATGACAGGATGAGGTTCGACCATGATATATCAAGGTTGGTGTCAGAATAGCCTATAGGGGCCAAGCTATTCTGACAACAACCTTGAAATATGGACGATCTGTCTCCAAAACTGTGATATAGACCTTGGATGTCTACACAAATTTGATAATGTTGTCCTCGGGGCGTAAAGAGTTTAGGGAGACAAATTGCTGAGATACTGGGAATTTTGGATAAATGTTATTGTCAACTTGTATTACCACTATATTATTACTAGGGTAGGGCAGTGACCATCTTGTATGAACATTTGATTCGGAGCAGCTTGAAGAACAAAGACTATTGTGCTCGAAAAAGGTGGCTGCCTTTGACGTATGTCCTAATCATAAATACAGATATTTGTTTCCTCAAAATACATTACCGATAGCATTACTGTTTGGAAGACACACTTAGCTTAACGATTTCAGCCTAAAAATCATTGTGTATAGTTACACAACCAGGGAGGCAACTCATGGGCCGTTAGCAGGGCCCAAGTAGCCTCCCTTCCTCCTCATCCCAGCAGAGGCGCCGGTGTTGCCCAAGTTGAAGGCTTAGCTTAGTTGCGATAGGTCGTGTCTACCTCGTGCTCAGCCTACCTTCAATTTTCCTTTGGATTCCTGGATTCTTCTAGAATTCTTCATTCTTCTCCTCCAAAGTGCCTTGTGCTTGCGTGTTTTCCTGGAATTTTAGTGGTGCCCTGTGCTTCCCTTGGACTTATGTGTTTTGTTTGGCGGTGTACTTCGTTTTTTGCCGGAACACGTGGCACCATTTTCCTCCTTCGGGACCACGTGGCGCCATTGCTTACTGTGTGGACTACTTATGGTGTGTCGTTTCCTAGTCTTCTTCCTTACCTTCCGTCGCTTGGGATACGGCCAGGTAATGTCTCGGGGCATGTTTCGACCGTCAGGTTTCTGACTGCCCGGCGCACTCCTCGATTTCGGTTCGTTCTTTCACTAATTCTACCCGGTACGGCACCGGTCATAAACTTAGCTCACATGGTCCTTTCCTCAATCGGGCCACGTGCCTTATCTGTCATGCCCTTTGTTTTTTGTTCCAGCGCACAGCTTGGTACCTTTTAGGCGATGTAAAGGATTTCAATGGCCCTCAGATACGCACGCTTTGTGCCTTCCTTGCTCGGGCTGCTCCTCTGCACGGCTGTGTGAGAGATGCGCTTCGTAGAAGGAGTAACTGAACGATGAGGGCACCAGGGAACAGAAGATCACCTTGGAAGAAGAAGGGAAAGCACTGACTGGTAGGAAAGCTGCAAACATGTTTGCACAGATCTATGCGAAAGAAAGTGACATCACTGTCCCACGAATGCTTACGAAAGAAATCAGACAGGAAGAAATAGAGAGAACAAGAGATGCGAACATCCATGATGCAATGAAGAAGGACATCACCCTTCCAGAACTGAAGATGGCCGTCAAACAGCTGAAGAAGAAAAAATCTCCAGGTCCAGACAGCATCTCAAACGAGATGTTACAACACCTTGGCAACACTGCCTTAATGAAGCTACTGGACATCTTTAACCACAGCTGGAGAGGAGGACAGGTACCCCAGTGCTGGAAGGAAGCCAGGATGATCCCAATTTTGAAGAAAGGGAAGAATAAATCCAAAGCCCTGAGTTATCGCCCCATCAGCCTGACAAGTTGTGTGTGCAAGACCATGGAGCGCATCATCAACAAGCGCCTGCAGTGGTACCTGGACTCCGAGAGCATTATTGTGCCAGAGCAAGCCGGCTTCAGAAGCTACAAGAGTACAGAAGACCAAACAACACACCTTGCACAGGTCATAGAAGATGCCTTTCAAGATCAGAAGGTGACATTAGCTGCCTTCATTGACCTACAGAAGGCTTTCGACAAGGTGTGGAAGGATGGTCTCCTTGTGAAACTCCTTCGCAGTGGCATCCAAGGGAATATGTACCGGTGGACCAAGTCATACCTGCACAATCGCAGAGCCCGTGTGACAGTGGATGGGTACTGTGGCCAAAAAGTGCTGTTGCGTCAGGGGGTGCCACAGGGGGGGAGTTCTGTCACCGACCCTGTTCATACTTTTTATCAACGACCTTGTGCCAGAGCTACCAAAAGGAGTACACGCAGCCCTGTACGCAGACGACCTGGTGCTCTGGTGCACAGAAGAGTATGCAACAACTGCTACATATAGGATGCAGCTAGCCCTGGACAGGCTGACAGACTGGACCAACAACTGGTGTGTGACCATCAACACAGAAAAATCATCAGCCACACTCTTCTCTCTCTCCAACAAGGCAAAGGCTGGCAACCTAACACTGGGCAACACCCCGCTGCAGTATGAAGACCAACAGACATACCTGGGAGTCACCCTTGACAAGAGGCTGACGTGGAAGCCGCACATTTGGAATGCAGAAGCGAAAGCTAGAAGAAAGCTGCACATCATGAGAAAACTGGCTGGAACACAATGGGGAGCCAATGAAAAGATCCTCAAAAATGTATATCAAGGCACAGTGAGACCACACCTTGAGTACGGATCTAATGCATGGTTGACGGCAGCCCAGTCACACCAGCAGACCATTGACAGAGTTCAGAACCAGGCACTGCGTATCATCACCGGCGCAATGAGATCCACACCAATTGAAAAGATGGAAGAGACAACAGGCATCCCACCCCTGCGCATGAGAAGAGATTGCAAAGCCTTGATACAGTCCACAAAGATCAAGTCTTCCAAAGACCACCCTATGAACGCTAGGATGAAACAACCAACCTCAGGGAGACTGAAAAGATCAAGCTTTGTGAAGGAGACGAGAGCACTGCAGAGAAAACACCAGGCAAAGCTGCCTGCGCAGGTAGAGGCTCTGAATCCTGCTAGCGACCTTCCACCTTGGGAAAGTAAGCCAGAAAACATCACCATCTCTTCCACGGTACCTTACATCACCACCAGAGATGAGCACAGCACTGTGAGCAAGAAAGCCCTGACACTGGCCATGCTCGAAGAAAAGTATCCCCAGGAAGCATGGATACGGGCATACACTGATGGATCAGCCACAGATGCAGTTCAGGATGGAGGGGCTGGGGTGTACATTCAGTACCCAAACGGAAAATGGCAGGCAGAGGCAGTACCAACAGGCCTTCACTGCACAAATTACAGAGCTGAGGTGGAAGCCCTGGTCCACGCAGCTAACACCCTTAGTGGCACTGCAGACCCTGATGCCCAGATTGTCTTCCTTACTGATGCCATGTCTGTCCTTGAGGCAGCAACAGCAAGCAAACTGCCACGTCTACAAGAGGCACTGCAAAACATTAAGTGCACCAGACTGGTGCTGCAGTGGATCCCTTCACACTGTGGCATCTACGGCAATGAAGAAGCTGACAGAATGGCAAAAGCGGGCGCAGAGAAAGAACAAGATGAAAATGGAGTCAGCTTCACAGAGATGAAGACCATCATTAAGTCTGTGTACAGACCACCACAACGGCCCATAGACAGTTACCATCAGCTGTCCAGACAAGAGCAGGTGACCATCTTTCGTCTGAGGACCGGGCACAACCGACTCAATTTCCACCTGCACAGATGCTTCCACCTCGTGCCATCTCCCCTGTGCCCTTGTGGAGAAGCAGAGCAGACCACAGAGCACATCCTCCAGGACTGTGGGAACCACCAGCCGCTGAGGGAGGAGATATGGCCGAAGCCCGCCACTCTACAAGAGAAACTGTACGGGCCTGTGGAGGCACTGCAGAAGACCACAGATTTCATTTTGAGAGCCAAACTCCAAGTGTGACGGCGTTCGAGAAGAAGAAGAAGAAGGAGTAACGGTGGTCCCAGTTGTGGGATTTTTACCGCCGTGAACACCCGTCTACCCCCGGGAGCCCATTCTCCCGCCGGCTTCCCTGCCCCCTCGGTGGGCGATTTTGGACATTGTGGGACTCGCTTCCCGCTCTGCGCGGCCCGCAGCATCTGTTCTAGCACCCACAATTTTGCCTCTGAAACGCCGGGCTATGGAGACTTTACCCGACGGTCATTTGGACCTATGGTCGTCGGTTCGTTCTACGGTTCGCTCGATTCGACGCTCTCACTCTCCGTCGGTCTCGGTGTCTCGTTCCCCGGTCCATTTGGACAAATTTCGGCAGCAAGCGGTGGCCCGAGACCCTTCGCACCCAGCCCGCCTTCCGGATCCCATGCGTTAGGCAATGGATACCGGAGCTAAATGGGACCCACTCTGGCTTCAGCACAGGCCGGTGCCCTGTGACAGAGAGCGTCCTGCCGGTCTTCAGACCAGGTCAGTGGTTGACGAGCGACGGGACTCGGCTGTGCTTCAGCACAGACCTTCGTCCCGGCATTTGCTGCGCTCCAGCGACAGGATCAGCCTGTGCTTCAGCACAGTCTTTCCTCTGTGCATCAGCGCGGTGCCGCCGCCAGCGATCAGCGGGAGCCCCTCAGCCTTCGGGACAGTTCCGTGTCCCCCTTGCAGCACCCTTTGGGGCTTCGCCACGTTGTCCCCGCCTCTTCTACCTTCGTCCGTCCCCGCCAGGATCGGACTCCCCCTCTGCCCGAGGATGCAATTGACACCCTCAGCCTCCACCCGGAGGATTCGGCTTCTGTTCTTCTCTCTCCCTCCCTCTCGGACCGTTCCGCGTCTCCGGATTCCCGTGCCAGCGTCCGATCCCGTACATCTTCTCGTGATCATTCCCCTGCACCCGCCCCCCCTGGCGGGATCGGATACGTCACATGACCTCGATGTGGTGTCTAGACTCGTCGCCCATTTTTTACCTCCGGACTTCTGACACCCCCCCCCCCCTCCGGACCTCTGTCACTGCTGATGAAGAGGATGGCTTCTGCCCTGGTGGATGCACCGCAGTTAACCAAAAAGTACAAGTCTCTTCCTCAACCCTGGGGTTTTCAGGATTTGACGGACGCATTTAACACCCAGCTTCAGCAGGGTTGGCACTTGGACAAGGGCTCCTTCTCCGACGCTCGCTGGCCGACGGGCGTAAATATCCGCTTCCGACAGCATTGGTATGCGGGTCACTCCCAGTCGTTTGTCTGCCCCCTCCCGCCGGTGGACCCGGCCGCAGAGACACTTTTCGCTTCACGGAAGGCCCTGCGGTACTGCATCCCCAGCAGACTCAATAATACGGTGACCTTGGTCCGAAATTCCCTCGCCTGCTCGTTGTTTCTAGAGTTAGCTACACAGGCCATGCTCAGCTGCTTCCAGGAGTCTCTGGAGCACCCGGATGTAGATCCTCGACAGGACATACAGGCCTTGGCGGTAGTGGCTAACCAGGCAGCCTACCACGCTTCTACCAACGCCCTCGCCACGGCCGCAAACTGTGACCTCATGCCCCGCGATGCTAGTGTTGGATCTGTGCCCCCTTCTTCCTGCGGCCGCACGTGTCCAGCTCCGTCGTGCTCCTATCGAGGGCCCTCTCCTCTTCGCCCCGACTTTGCAGTCTTTGCAAGAGTCCTTTAAGGATTCATGGCCCTCCATCCCCCGGGCTGCTGCGGCTCGCTTTCCGACCTCCCGTAGGGCGGTGGGTCGCGCCCTGCGGTCCTTTAGACCCTACCCCCGGCCTGCCCTCCAGAATTCGGCCGGCTTCTCTGGTCGTCCTTCCTCCTCCCGCCCTCGAGCTCCCACCATCGCTTGGTCCCGTCCCACCCTCAGAACTAGAAGGGGCAGGGCCCGCTGACTCTCTCCCACCCCCGCCCCCGTCGACATCCCAGGAGCCCGTCGGCGGGCGGCTTGCCCTGCACAGCGACGAGTGGCAGTTGCTGCTGCTGGATGACCCTTGGGTGCTCACTACCGTGACGGAGGGTCTACGGATTTCCTTCCAGCGTCCCCCTCCCCTCCACAGGACCCCTGTTTTGGACACGCGTTCCGGGAGACCAGACCAAGGCTTGCACCTTGCGAGACGAGATCACGACCTTGCTTCTCAAATCTGCGATGGAGTTCGTCTCGCAGCACGATTTCCCAGCCTTTTACAGCCGCCTCTTTGTGGTTCCATAGCCGGGCGGCCGCTGGCGCCCTATCATCGACATGTCGGCCCTCAACAGCTTCCACCCCCTCCTTTCGGATGGAGATGGCGCAGCCCCTAAAGGCCGCCGTGTGCCCCATGGACTTTGCAGTGAGCCTCGATTTGGCCGACGCCTATCTTCACGTCCTTGTTGAACCCCGCCTCCAGGCGGTTCCTACACTTCACCTATTGCAGGACGGCCTACCAGTTCCGGTCTCTCCCCTTCGGCCTCAAAATCAGCCTTTGGGTGTTCACCCAGATCGTCAATGCGGTGGTCGCCAAGGCCCACCAAACCTCCTCCAACCCCCACCTCCAACTATTTGGATGATCTTCTTATCCAGAACCAGGACTCCGCCTCCCTCGCCAAAGATCGGGACGAGTTTCTCGCTCTTCTTCGCCTCGGCTTCCTAGTCAACAGCGGAAAGTCCGATCTCTCTCCGTCCCGCCGGTTTGTGCATCTTGGCATGGAGTTCTGCACCGATTGCAATCTCGTGCGACTGCCGGAAGCTCGTGTTGCGAAGTTGGTGGAGCTTGCCCACCAGGTCTCCAACGCGGATGTAGTCCCAGCGCGGGTTTGGTTACAGCTGCTAGGCCTCTTGAACGTGGCCACGGACCTGCTTCCACTGGGTCAACTCTACTCGCGCCCTCTTCAACTCCATCTCCTTGCCCATTGGCGCCCTTCGTCCCGTGACCTCTCGGCCCCGATTCCTGTCCTCCCATTTGTCCAAGCTCAGCTCCAGCGGTGGACGGATCCCTGCTGGCTTCGTTCGGGGGTTTCTCTCTCCTCCCCCCCGCCTCAAATTTCCCTCTGCACCGACGCCAGCCGCTCCGGCTGGGGCACACACCTCCTGCCGGATTTTTCCGCCACCTCGGGCCTGTGGCCACCGGAGTTTTCGGACAGACACATCAATTGGTTAGAGTTGAAAGCGGTTTGGTTAGCCCTCGACCATTGGCAGTCTCGGCTTCACCGTCAAGAAGTCCTCATCATGTCCGACAACGCCACAGTCGTCGCATACATCCAGAAGCAAGGGGGCACCCGCTCCCCGACCCTTTGCATGCTCCTTTACCAGTTGCTCTTGTGGTGCAGGGACCGCGACATCTCCCTCCGGGCTCGTCACATTCCGGGCCGCCTGAACGTCCTCGCCGACTCCCTCTCGAGGAAGGGCCAGCTCCTACATACCGAGTTGGCATTGAGTCCAGAGATCTTTCGCATGATTTGCGAGCGCTGGGAGACCCCGATGGTCGATCTGTTTGCGACTCGTTGGAACAGGCAGCTCCCCATCTTCGTCTGCCCCTTCCCGGACCCTCTAGCATGGACGGTCGACGCCCTATCCTTGGATTGGGAGGGACTGGTCGCCTACGCGTATCCTCAGTCTGTGCTGGTGCCCAGAGTTCTTCAGAAACTCCGTGGGTGCAACGCGATCCTTCTCCTGGTCGCCCCCTTCAGCTGGAACTGGAGTTGGAACACCGATCTTCTCAGCCTAGCCACGGATCTCCCATTCCCCTTGCCCACCCCCCGCACGATGCTGAAGCAACCCCGGCAGCCACTCTTTCACCCTTGCCCGGAGCGGCTCCTCTTACACGCCTGGCGGTTGTGCGGCAAGCCCTCTCCTCTAGAGGTTTCTCGCATGCGGCAGTGGAAGCTATCACTGCAGCCTGCAGATCTTCCACCCTCTGAGTGTACGAAACGAAGTGGCGAGTCTTCTGGGATTGGTGCGAGACAGAGCGACTTCCCCCCCCACAGCGCTGACGTCACCCCAGCTTGCAGATTTCTTCCTTTGGCTTTTTCGAGAGAAGAATCTGGCTCCTATTACCATTAGAGGTTACCTCTCCATGATTGCAGACACCTAGCGCCAATTGGGACTCCCAGATCCTGGGGCCTGCTCGGATCTTTCGGACCTCATGCAGAATTTTGAGTTAAAGTGACCAGTTCCACACTCTCTTATTCCTCGCTGGGACCTCGTCTGGGTCCTTACCTGGCTAAATTCTAGCAAATTCGAGCCACTGCACTTGGCTAGCATGGCAAATCTGACCCGGAAGACCTGCTTCCTACTTGCGCTTGCCATTGTGTCCAGAGTCAGTGAAATACCTCAGAGGCTACAAAAACACTGGTTTGTTCATTTGTTCCATCTCGCATTGACTATGCCAACTCACTCTTATCTGGATGCCCACATTATCTATTTGATCGGCTCCAGAGAGTCCAATATTCAGCCGCACATCTGGTCATGAAAGCGAAAAAATCAGACCATGTGTCCCCCATCCTGCACGCTCTCCACTGGTTGCCAGTGAAGGAGAGAGTCAGGCACAAAGTCTTGTCCATTTGTCATGTTTACCTTTCTGGCACTAGACCCACTTATCTCTCAGAGCTCCTTCACTGTTATATCCCTTCGAGGCAATTGCGCAGTTCGTCTGACAATAAAATGCTTCGTATTCCTACAGTAAGGACTAAAGGATTTGGGCAGAGATCTTTTTCTTACCAGGGTCCATGAACCTGGAATGATCTTCCTAAATCATTGAGACACAGTGAGTCTAGTGCCAGTTTTAAACACAGCCTTAAAACCCATCTTTTCCCATCTTGCTTATCAGTGTTCATGTAATTAGTCATTTTCTGTTCTTCTGTGTAATTGTACATGTGGCTTCTTGATTATCAGTGTTCATGTAATTAGTGATTTTCTGTTTTCTGTGTAATTGTACATGTGGCTTTGTCACCTTTTGTGTAATATTTTCCTTGTTCATAGAAAATTATGTACGGCGCCTAGAGCATCTTACCATGTATAGGCGCCTTATAAATCTTCCTTATTATTATTATTATTATTATTAATTATACGCCTTTATCTATGGACCTGACCTGCCTTCAGCTCAGGGCCGATGGCTCTGTACACCTCCTAACGAATCCTGCTCTCTTGGCAAAGAATCGGCTCCCTTCGGCCAGGGCCCCAGTCCTCGCCCTGCGTCCCCTAAGAGAACCAGACCGGACTCGGGATCTGCCGTCAGGACCCTGTCTGGGCGCTAAGACTCTACCTGCGCAGGACAAAACCTATCCGGCGTGGCCGGACCCGCCTTTTCCTGCCGCTTTCTCCTGGCAGGCATGACATTTCTGCGCAGACAATCTCCTCATGGCTGCATTGGGTCATCCGTTCTGCCTATGAGGAGCTCTCTCCGGCGGGTGCTAAGACGCTGCGTATTCGTGCACATGAGGTCCATGCAGTCTCCACCAGTGTTGCGTTTGACCGAAACTGCGCGGTGAGAGACATTGTGGCGACTGTTGGGTGGCAGGCCAATTGCACCTTTGCCCGCTTCTACCTCCGTGACCTTACAAGCCAGCGGGAAAATCTGGCCATGGTCGGAGACATCGCCGCGGCGCAACACTCCCTCCCGGCGCCTCCGGCACCGTAATGTACGCTTAGCCGAAATCGTCGGGAGGTTCCTCCCTTTCGCGACTATTAAGCACGAGTTATGACGGGACCTAGCAGGCGGCACCCTCCTCCTTTTCGCTATTCTTCCATACAGTAGTGCCATTACAGTAATGTATTTTGAGGAAACCAATGTATTTTTCTCTAAAATGTATTTTTTCGAAAAATGCTTACCGATCGCATTACTCGAATGGCCCTCCCTTCTGCCCCGCTTGCTGCCAGAAGTAACACCGGCGCCTCTGCCGGGGTGAGGAGGAAGGGAGGCTACTCGGGCCCTACTAACAGCCCATGAGTTGCCTCCCTGGTTGTGTAAATATACACAATGATTTTTAGGCTGAAATCGTTAAGCTAAGTGTGTCTTCCATACGGTAATGCCATCGGTAAGTATTTTTCGAAAAAATACAGTTTAGAGAAAAATACATTTTCCAACACTATTTTGCTGTTTACCAGTGAATAGGAGCACTGCGAATAACTATTTGTTGATTGCTGCTATTGTGACCTTTTTCTTGCTGGTTTCAGATGGTGCTCGAGGGAGGTTCGTGAAGTACCCTTTGCTGATCAAGGCCATTCAGAAACAGACTGCAACAGATCATGAGGATGCTGCACTGCTGGAGAGAGCTGTAAGTGTTCAAGCCATTGATCTTTCTGAAAGCACCCTAATAAGCATAAAACCCGTGGACCAATGTCAGCTGCAGTGGGCCATGCACAGCCCACTGCGGCTGAAGTTGGCCTTAGGACATTTGCATACTGATGACAAATGGCATATACATCTTCTATCGATGGCCAAGTAGACCAAGTGCCTTTATGGCCAAATTCAGACTAACATCACAGACAACACATGTTTTACCTGGTCAGCTCTGGGCTGTAAGATCCAAAATTGCAGACTAGAACACATGACTAAAAACAACCCTAATGATCAATACTTCGCAAGCCACTAAGCAAGATGCTGCGCTATAACGGAAAACCTTGCTTAGTGGCTTGCGCAGGACAGTGATGTCAGAAAAGCTTGGTGCCTAAAGGTGCATTCTGACTGTCCGTTCTGTCTTTCTAGCTGGAGGAGTTGGACAGAGTGATACAGCAGGCGGACACGCAGGCTGGCCAGTCCGAATGTTGCTTCTATAAGTCTCGTCTCTCTTACATCTATGATGAACAGGTCAGTTCTCTACCACATACGTCGAACACATTCACGCTTATAATGTCCCAGCTGGAAAGGAATTGATCATGATAGTTAAAGGGTCGTGCCAGATTAGCTTGGCGCTTGGGAAGATGCCAGACTTATCTGACAGAACCCTTGAAGGGAACTAGTTACCTTGGCCATGGCATATCGCACAGGCTTTTTTTTTTTTGATACACAACTGCAAATGTCATTAGATGCATGATCAAGTCCTTGCCTGGACACATATTTTGTTTCTGAAATCCTTGTTTATTCAGTGACCAAATCACAACTGTCCAAGGAACATGAGCACAAAGCCATTAGCGACTGTGACTCTGGGGGCTCTTGAGGGATCTATGTTCTTCCAGCTGGATCTTGCTCACTTCTTCTCAGCAGTGAAGGGCTTGTCTGATGCAGTTTCAAAATAGATTAAAAAAAAATAAATTTACACATATACATCTCGACATTCCTTTGGATGTTAACAGTTCATATCTTAAAGTCTAATAACTCTCCTGAACAGTTTCAGTCGGTAACTGTTTGTAATTATAAAGCATTATAAAAATGAATGCTGACATGAGGTTTGTCTTCTGTTACAGAGGATACCACAGATCGAGGACTCAGAAGCTCTCATCTGTCGAGGCACTGTCAAGAACAACAAAGGAAGCGTAAGTACTTGTCATTCTTTTTATTCACATAGATTTCTAAGTATGTCTTTGATTTAAGTTGAAAAAATATTTATCTTTAATAAAACCTCAAACTATTTTATGTGCCCACCAATTACTTATGTACTATTTGCACATAGTAAAACTCTTCTCACGATGGGCATTTTTAAAACACATCCAGGCACAATGGTCCCTTCTGCTTGACGTTAAAAAAAAACTGAACCCTTTTAGCCCCACGGGTGCATTTCCCAAATTTGGGAAGTCTTACTTAACGTCTATGTACCAGTTGCAGGAGGTGGATTGACCATGATAATTCAAGGGTAGTGCCAGATTAGCTGCCCTTAAATTATCATGGTCAATCAGTCTCCTGCTGTAGGGACTCGGGGCTAAATGGGTTAAATCAACCAAAGAAACAAATTAAGAAAATCCCTCACATGTTTTCTTTGTGTTTTTTGCTGAAATAGTGGTGGCAGTTAAGCAAGGTGTGTGTGATGGAAGACATTTTGTTCTATTGTATGTTACAGAAGCTGCAGCTGTTCCTGTTTGAGCACGCAGCAGTGGTGACGCGGACTACCTCTCAGGGCTTGCAGGTCTACAGACAACCCATCCCTGTGTCGCAGCTTGTAGTGGAAGACTTGCCTGACGGGGAAATCAAAATCGGCTCCTTCCGCAGTGCTTTTGGGCAGGGACAGACAGGTGTGTGTTACGCTGCACTGATGTGTAACCCCTTCGCTGCTGAAACACAGGGATCTATAACCAAATGCAAGAAGCGTAGATTCTTATGAGCTCCTGCACATGCAGGAGCTCATGAGGATCTATGCCTCTAACATCTAGCTATTGCAGGGGCTCATGAAAATCCATGCCTCTTTCTGGCCCAATTTATACTGGTGTGTGTCAGGCGGACAGGGTTGTCCAGGAGTAAATCATTAACCCCTTCACCGCCAGTTGGCACATCATGTTTCTGCAGTCTTCGTTAATTCAGCACCAAAAATCCCATCCACTCCAGGAACCTGAATTCAGAGTGGTGTCAGCAAGATACATAGATCATCATGAGCCCCCACAGCTTTGGGGTCTCATGCTAATCTGTGTCTCTTGCAGTTGAAATCGAGTTTAGTTTTTTTTTTTGACAGTCAAGGGGTTATTGGTTTGAGAGACGACGTTCCAGTGCCTTGGCAGTGAAGGGCGTGTAGAGCAAGACTTGTTTTGCGTTTCCTGAGTAGGGATGGTCAGAATAATACATTCATTGCTATTGCCATAGTTGGTTACATGTTCAGGCAATTATGATAGACAGGTTCACACCTCATCATGACTTATGGGAAGACTGTGCCAGGCATGGTAAATAGTTTGGCCATGATGCTTCAAGGATAATGCCGGGTTAGCTTGGTGCCTTCACAGCTGACCCTGTTGATCTGACGTGGACAATCCATTGCCCCATCTGGAGTTGAAGGGTGATTGTGCTGAAGTATCACTGAAATGGCATGGCTTTACTTAAGCCTTTCAGTGATGAGGAAAAGTGGACACGATCCAACTGCAAGAGACATAGATTGTCCATGAGGATCTTTGCCTCTTGCTGACACCACGTATCCATGTTCGCTGGACGGCTGGGGCTCTTTAGATTTGAATTAACCCATATCATACTGAGGCTAAAAGCTTTCCAGTTTGTACACTGCCATATGCAAGCTACATTATAGTACTTACAGATAAGGCGCCAAGCTATTCTGGCACCACCCTTGAACATTTTCAGTTAGACTTATTTCACACACTGGTGTAATATGAATGATATGGGTTAACAAAGATTTCAGAAACACAGTCTGCGTCCACTGGCGGTGGCAGGCTTAAATCCATCATGTTTGTACATGTACCTGGCACTGGCTTTGCACTTTTGATGCTGTTCAGCAATAAATTGTCCCTTCACTGAAATTTGCTGAGTCCATCAAGTCTGGGTTTGTTGTTTTCAAATCAGCCTGTTGCACATTGTAAAACCTGTTACTAATAGTTGCCTACTGATTTCAGGAAAGAACGTGTTCAGGATATCCTTCACCGACAGCAATTTGGGTCAATCTCATACACTGATGGCCAATGACGAGCACGATAAACGACAGTGGATGCAGAAGTTCCAGTCCGTCACCTCACACATTGTCCGAGTCGGGTCCAGCGTCGACAAAAACTCAGACAAGAAATAGGACAATTAAAAACCACTGTGGTGTTACTTCTTTGTTCATTGTGTGTATCGTGAAACAGACTTGGACTGTTAGTCATTTTTAAATCGGGGTTTATCTTCAGTCATAATGTGAACAAAGCAGCCACCTCAATTTAAGGAACAGATGAAGTTGATATTGGCCTGCTAGTGGCATAGATTCTGTTACTTGCATCATTAACCCATTACATGCTGAGGTTGATTTTTTTCAGATTTGTGAGTTCTTCTGTGAAGGCTAGATTACAGTTCCGACAATAGACTGACCAAGGATGGTCACCAAGCTGTTCCCGGCACCACCCTTGAACTATCGTGGTTAATTTTATCTCATGTTAGAGCATATCAGGACTTAAAGGATTGAATGGTTTGATTATGGAACTGTGAATATAATAGACCCTTTCGAATGGCCAGCAAGAGGCATACTTTCTCATGAGCGACTCGTGAAACTCCTTGCCATTTGCATCTATAGTATGGTTTCGAGAAGTTGACTGATGGTCTACTTATGAACACACAGTTTAGAAGGCATTAATCCAAGTATGACTTCATCAAAATCATTGTTAAAACAGTCAGCGGTTCCTCTTTTGGGGCATCCTGGGAAAGAAAATCTACTGTTGAAAATGTATATATATATATATGAATTGTATGTCATAACTTTTGAATACCAGTAGGTTTCATTATAAAGTATAAATTATATAAATTTACATGTATGTACACAATGATGATGCTCTCCCTCTCTCTCCCACTCTCTCCCTCTTGTGTGCTCACTTCTTTAACAATGCAATATTTTGTCAGCTATGCAATACTCAGATTTGAAGTTTGTCACATGGTGCATGCCAAAGATCAAATTGTCAGTATGTTTGTGTGTGAGGCATTTCTTTTTAGTTTTATGATATTACACTGAGTGCCAAGCATTCACAAATTGGGTTTATTTGGAGAGTCTTGCCTGTGTGTTGGTAAAATCCGCTTTCAGTCTTGACTTTTTTTTTGACATTGACATGTGTGCACACATGAACAAACAAGTACGTACACACACACACACACACACACAGATTCATGGAAAAATACATGTACCTGTTTTTAAACACAGTAACTGAAAATTGTGAACATTGGCAAGCGGTGATCAAAGCGATTTCAAAGAATTGTAGATCTATTAGAAAACGTCATTGTTGGTCATTTGATCATTTTTATTAGTCTCCAACTAAAACGGGGGTTATACCTTTGGCTGTTGGTAGCGTTTTTTGTCACGATGATTCCTACAGGAATCATCGTGACAAAAAATGCTACCAACAGCTGAAGGATTAACTTCTGTACATGCATCCACCTGTACTGTTCACAGTACTGGTGGCTGCATATACATGGGGGTTACAAGTAATGCCCAGCTTCAGATAAAATACATTCCACAGTTATACTTACATAGGGTGCTGAATGAAATTGATTACATTCCTGTATCCAACAATCTGTGTCCACTTGTGCACAACTCTTTTGGTTATAAACGCATAATAATGTACTTGTAACAGTATAGCACAGGTGCTCATTTCTGTGTGTAATGAATTTTTGACACAATTTTACCTTTATAAATACAAATGTATCAACTTGTACTGCACATACCCAGTATTTGTAGGGTGTTGGATCTGGACATGTACAGTCTGTGAAATGCTACCTCTCTGCTGCTTGTAGCGCTGAGATGGTATACCTCACACTGTAGCTAGGTAAAAACCACTACTTCCGCCACTGCTGTGGTTTTCACACATTTCTGGTTTCTGGGACTGGTCAACTGCACTTCAGTTGCTTGGAGCTGTGGCTGTTTGCACTGGTATAAGGAAGCGATCACAGAGCATGGACTGCTGCCAAAACATTGCTGCAAACCACAGCAATGGCAGAGGAAGTGGTTTCATCTAGGTACAGGGTGAAGTGTACCAACTCTGCACCAGCAGCTGGTACTGATGTCTCTTAAACAACTGCAGTGATTACTAGAGACCAGCAAGAGGCATAGATCCTTATGAGCCCCCGCAAAAGCGGGGGGCTCATGAGGATCTCTGCCTCTTGCACTCGGGGCTTGTTCGTTGTGTTCCAGCAGTAACCAGGTTAATCTGTGCACAGCAGAATTAAACTAAAATACTTACAATTAAATCTGTATTGCAACTTTGACGTCTGCTTTTATTCGGTGTCGCCCAAACTGTTCCAGTGAAAGCTGTTGTATCAACATGTGCCATATGTTTGTACCAAAATGTCACCGTGCCATTTCCATATTATTTGCACCTATATTTATGTATTGCGCACTGCTCAGATACACACTCCACAGTGACTGTATCGATCATGTTGCATAAATGGATTGTAGAAAAAAAGCATGTCGTACGTAGTATTTTGTTTCTTCAAAAACATTACCGATGACATGACTACTAGGAGTGTCCACTCCTTGCTCAATTCTAGCCTAAGAACCCGTTGTGTGAACACAACCCGGGAGGCACTCGGGGAACCCCCAGAGGGACCGAGAGTTGTCTCCCGCTCCTACCCACCAGCCCTATTCACCTGTGAACTCCAGTCACGCTTCTTAGGCTCACGCATTCAGACGTGTTTTCTCTAGCCTCTGGACTTTGAAGTTTTTTCGTCCGGTTCGGTCTTCCTTGCTTGCTTCGTCTTCACCGGCCTTGGATTCTACTCTTGCGACGGTTGGCCCACTGCAGCTTCACTCGTGTTCAAGGGTTCCCTCTCTGGCTTTGCCGGTCGGGCTGTGGGGGTCATGGAACTTTCTCCTTCTCGTACTGCTCCGACTGAGAGGTAAGGTAGTTAGAGGAGCCTCGGCTGGTTGCCCGGGCGGGGCACAGGCAGCTTGCTTTTTGCTTCGCTTCTCCCTCGTTTGGGGTTTTTTTGGGCTCTGTTTGGTTGCCTGATTAGCTGAAGAATGTTTCGTGCCGGTTTTTTGGCGGGCTTTTCGCGCCATTGCCAGCTGCGAGCGGTGAGTTCCGTTACTGTACCTAGGCCATACCTAACTTATTTAGGCTTACAGTTTAGACGCCCTGCGTTATGATGAAGGCTTGGATGCTCCACCTGTCCCGGCAGGGTTTGTTTTCCCTCCGCCGTGGTTTTAACTAAATGTTGACGGCATGTGAGCCATACGTTGGTTAATTGGGTGCCTAACACCACTGTAGCTTGGGGCCTAAAGCTTAACGGGGAGATTGGTGGACACTCGCCGAGTGCCTTCATTTTTTGTGTGTTGCAGTGGCCTACTGATGACATGCACAAAATGCGGAGGCTTCCAGTGGCCGTCGGATAACCATGCAGTCCGTCTCACCTGCGCTGGGTGTGCGTCCGACCATACGTGTGACGTCTGTACTACATGGCCGGAACTGCGGTGGTCTAATCTCTGGAACTTTTATAGGAGGGAGCCTCCTGCCCTCTCGGGGTACCTTGAAGATTACCGAGACGCCTTCCGCTGTGCCCCCGGCACCGGACGTGCGAGACCAACGGGATCCAACGCAGATAACGCCACTGAGTAATCAAGGGACTAGTGCACAGAGTGGGAGTTCGACCGTCAAGACCGCCTCCGTTCGAGAGCGCGCCCGGACACAGCTGGTGGAAAGAACCCGCCTCTCCCAAGAGCCTGGTTTGGTGGGACGCTCGTGGCGTCCCTCCTCCACCGTCGTTCCCCACTCGTCTCTGAGGAAGCCGCCGGGATCCCGCTGGAGGTCCCCTGGCCGGCCAGTAACCCGCCTCTCCCAAGAGCCTGGTTCAGAGAGACATACATGCACTCGTCCGGAGCCTCCTGGTTGTGAAGAACGTAGACACAGGGATTCTGCTCAACGTTTTCGCTCTCCTTCGCACGATCGTAGGAGGACCTTCTCTTCTCATCGCTCGTCGCATCGGGACTCCCCTCGCCGCAGACGGTTTTCACCTTCTTCGCGTTCCCCTTTTCGTTTGGACTCCCGTTCGTCCCGTCTCTCTTCCCATCGACCGGCCACTTCCCCTCTTCCTCGTCCTCACCGTTCCGTTCCCCCTCGTCGCAGCCGTTCTCCTCATCGGGATCCACCCTCGGCATGCAGGAGACCCTCACCGCGTCGTTCAGACTACCGCTCTCCCCTGCGGAGGGAGTCTTCGTCCGCTGCGGTTCTCCGACAACGGGATTCCCGGCCTCGGAGCCCTCGTCGCCCTCTTCGGTCGCCGGTTTCCGGACAGCGGGACTTCGACACCCTCAGTTTGACGCCGGAGGATTCTTCGGACTGGTTACTCGGAGGTATCAGCCGTTCTTCAGCTTCTGCCTCTTCGGCTTCCAGTGTGTCGGCCTCCGTCAGACAGGTTTCTTCTACCCGGATGGACACGCGGCTGGCGCTGGACGGGGCTGCCAAGCTCATCGCCGCCGCCTTACCTGAGGACGTTTGTCCGGCTTCACCCCCTGTGAAGAGGAAGATTTCCGCCTTCGTGGACGCGGATAGGACTGTCAAGAGGTTCAAGTCCCTCCCACAGCCGGCTAGTTTTTTGGATCTGCAGGACGCTTTCTTGTCTCACCTGCTTTCGGAGACTCGGAACTCGGACTTCTTCGCGGACGGGAGATGGCCTTCCGCTCTGGGCATCGCGTTTCAACAGGATTGGTACGCCGGCCATTCGCAGTCGTTCCTCTGCCCGCTTCCACCCGTGGATCCCGCCGCTCTGATGCAAGCCGGAGGTGCTTCTAATATGCTGAAACGGTCCTTCCCGCGGGGACTGGATAGGACGGCGTCGCTGGTCCGGAACACGCTCGCCTGCTCTGGTTTCTTGGACTTACTGACACAGGCTTTCATCCGACGTCTCGAGGAAGCTTGGCAGCCTGCTCTGTCTCCCCTCCTGGGAGACCTGCTAGTCATGGCGGAGGCTGGGAACCGCGCAGCTTATCACTCCTCGGTTAACGCGATGGCGGCCGCGGCTAACTGCGACCTTATGCGACGAGACGCCGTCCTACAGGCTTGCAGTGGAATGCCGATCGACCTGAGTACTCAGCTACGTCGGGCCCCCCTGGGAGGGTCTCTGCTCTTCGGGGATACTTCGCAGACGGTGAAGGACTCCAACTCCGACCGTTGGCCTCGCAAGGCTGTCAAGCAACGCTTTCCTCCCGCCTGCACGGCCCTGGGTCGCTCCTTGCGGGCGCGCAAACGTGTCACCTCGGACCCGTCTGCCCCGCCACGAGCTGCGCTGCGCCGTCGCCCGTCCTTCCGTCGCCCTGGCCCAGCTAGCGCCCCTACCCCCGCCTGGCCCCGTCCCGCCCGTCGCCCTGGGCGCGGGCGGGCCACCTGACTTGTCCCCGGTTCCGCCCCCACCGACCGTCGTCGGGGCTCCAGTCGGCAGGAGGCTAGCACGATTCAGCGAGGAGTGGCGCTCGCTGTTTCGAGACGAGCCCTGGGTTTTGGACGTAGTCACCAGAGGATTACGGATCTCGTTCCGCTCTCCTCCGCCTTTGCGCTCCGTTCCACTTTGGACAGAGGTTCCGTCCGACATCCTCAAGGCCGCCGCTCTGCGAGGAGAAGTCGCGGCTCTCCTGTCGAAGCAGGCCACAGAGATAGTGCAGCGTCCGGACTCGCCCGCCTTTTACAGCCGACTGTTTGTGGTGCCCAAACCCGGCGGCAAGTGGCGGCCAGTCATAGATCTGTCGCCGCTGAACGCCTTCATCGCGGCCCCTTCCTTTCGGATGGAGACGACAAGGGCCCTTCGGGCGGCGGTTCAACCCATGGACTACGCGGTCAGTCTAGATCTGTCCGACGCCTACCTACATGTTCCCATGCACTCGTCTGCCAGGAAGTACCTGCGCTTCGCGTTCAAAGGAGTGATTTACCAGTTTTGCGCCCTTCCGTTCGGTCTCAACCTCAGCCCCTGGGCCTTCACCCGCATCATGGATGCTGTAGTGGGCAAGGCAGTCATCGTCCAGTCCGACGTCAAATTATCTCGACGACCTACTCTTGAGAAATCAGGTGGAGACCGCGCTTGCGGCAGACAGGGACGCCCTTTTACGGCTGCTTTACCGGTTGGGATTCCTGGTCAACACCGGAAAGTCGGACTTCACTCCTGCGCGCCACTTCATCCACCTAGGCATGGAGTTTGTCACGGACCGCAACAGGGTACTCTTGCCAGAGAAACGGATTGTGAAGTTATCCGCTCTCGCCGCGTTGGTAGTTCAGCAGCAGGCAGCCCCCGCCAGGGTCTGGCTTCAGCTTCTGGGCCTGATCAACGCAGCAGCGGATCTTATCCCCCTCGGGCGTCTCTACTCCCGACCGCTACAACTTCATCTCCTACTGCTCTGGCGTCCCTCCTCGGGCGACTTGACCACGATCGTCCCCGTGTCCCCGCTGGTACGCCCCCACCTCTTACGGTGGACCGACAGAGCGTGGTTGGCTCTGGGAGTCCCCATTTCCTCTCCATCCCCTCACCTCTCCCTGTGTGTCGACGCGAGTCGGGCTGGTTGGGGAGCCCTCCTGCTTCCTCAGTTCACCACGACGTCCGGCCTCTGGCCTCCGGAGTTCGCGGACAAACACAGCAACTGGTTGGAACTGCAAGCGGTGTGGCAGGCCATCATCGTTTGGGAAGAGCAACTCAGACACCAGCATCTTCTCATCCTTTCGGACAACTCGACAGTGGTAGCGTATATACAGAAGCAGGGAGGAACTCATTCACCCGATCTTTGCATGCTACTGTTCCGATTGATGCGATGGTCCGAGGACCGCGATCTGACTCAGCGCTCGCCATATCCCCGTTCGCCTGAATGTTTTGGCGGACTCCCTATCTCGTCGAGGACAGCTCATTCACACGGAATGGACGCTACGCCAGGACATTTTCCGGATGATTTGCTCTCACTGGGAGACCCCGATGGTGGACCTGTTCGCCACGAGGTGGAATCACCAGCTTCCCCTCTTCGTATCCCCAGTACCGGATCCCCTGGCTTGGGCGGTCGACGCCTTATCCATTCCCTGGGACGGACTCATAGCGTACGCCTTTCCCCCGACAGTCCTTGTTCCCAAAGTCCTCCTAAAGCTGCGAGGAACCAATACGATCCTACCCCACCTGGGTCTGCCCTGGGGGACTTGGGTGGGGTTAGGTATTTTTTAGTTCCCATGGTCACCCTGGTCAGCCCCACAGGGTGGGTTTTTCTCTCTATTCTGGGGCATGTGTTTCTGTCTACCCTTTGTCCATTCACCTGTATTTGCCTTTTTAAAACTCTCCCTACTGTCTGCACTGCCTGTAGCTCTTGATATTGGATGTGTGTTGCTAAATGGTCTTAGCTTTATTTAGGCCCCATGTGTTAGGTTTATTTAACGTATTTGACCGGCTGGCGACATACATTCAATGTTCTGTTTATTTTTTATTTTTTCACAAGCAGTGCAGGCACGTCCTGAGAAAGCCTTGTTGCTGTCGGGACGTTAAGCAATGTACAATCAATCAATGTACAATCAATACGATCCTGCTCCTGGTCGCCCCATTCGCTTGGACTCGTTCCTGGTCCACCGACCTGATCAGCCTCGCCACTCACCCTCCTCTACTGCTCCCCACGCCCCGCACTATGCTCAAGCAGCCACGTCAGGCGCTGTTCCACCCTTGTCCGGAACGCTTACTGCTACACGCCTGGAGGTTGTGCGGCAAGCCCTCTCCGCTAGAGGCTTCTCGGGTGCTGCAGTGGAAGCGATCGCTACAGCCCGCAAGCCCTCGACTAGACGTATCTATGAGGGGAAATGGAGGGTACTCTGTGCCTGGTGCAGCGACCGTCGTCTCTCCCCCACCGAACTGACAAACCCCCAACTTGCGGACTTCTTCCTCTGGCTCTTCGGAGACCAAGGACTGGCCCCTATTACCATTCGGGGATATCTCTCGATGATTGCTGACACCTACCGGCATCTCGGCCGCGCGGATCCCGGCGCATGTAAGGACCTAGCAGATCTTATGTCACACTTCGGACTACAAAGGCCTGCCTCTCGCTCACTACTTCCCCGCTGGGATTTACCATGGGTTCTTACCTGGCTGAACTCACCACGTTTCGAACCACTACCACTGGCCAGTCTTGCTGATGTGACGCGGAAGACCTGCTTCCTGCTGGCGCTCGCCACCGCGGCACGAGTAAGCGAGATACACGCTCTATCAGCCCGGCCTACATGCCTGCAATTTCGAGCTGATCATTCGGTCCAACTTGTGACCGACCCTGCCTTCATTGCCAAGACTAGGTCTCCACTGACGGCACCACAGGTTATCACCTTACGACCGTTACGCGGGAAAGACTTCCCCAAAGAGACCAGGCAACAAGATCCTGTTCGAGCCCTCAGAGTGTACTTGCGCCGAACCAGAGCCGTCCGGAGGGGACGCTCACGCCTCTTCCTACCTTTAAAACCCGGAAGAAACGACATTACAGCACAGACAGTCTCTTCCTGGCTACGCTGGGTGATTCGCTCAGCATATGTCGATCTCTCCCCACAGGGAGCGAAGAGCCTAAAGATTCGGGCGCACGAAGTACGGGCCATGGCCACGAGCGTAGCCTTCGACAGGAACTGCGCTGTCAAGGACATCGTGGCTGCGGTGGGCTGGCGATCAGAATCTACTTTCGCCCGCTTCTATCTACGGGATCTGGCAGGGCAGCGAGACAACCTCGCCTTGGTGGGGGACCTCACGGCGGCACAACACTCCCTCCCGGCGCCACAGGCGCCGTAGGTACGCACCCACTAGGGAGTTCGGAGTGTCGGAGGAGAGGAGGGGGCCATGGCCTAGAGAAAACCTTCTGGTGCGGCACCCTCCTCCTGTTTGGCATTCTCCTAGTAGTCATGTCATCGGTAATGTTTTTGAAGAAACAAATTCATTTTTCTTTAAAAGGTATTTTTTCGAAAAATACTTACCGATGACATGACTCGAAGGACCCTCCCACCTGCCCCGCTTGCCGCTGGTGAGCCTAATTCGTGACTGGAGTTCACAGGTGAATAGGGCTGGTGGGTAGGAGCGGGAGACAACTCTCGGTCCCTCTGGGGGTTCCCCGAGTGCCTCCCGGGTTGTGTTCACACAACGGGTTCTTAGGCTAGAATTGAGCAAGGAGTGGACACTCCTAGTAGTCATGTCATCGGTAAGTATTTTTCGAAAAAATACCTTTTAAAGAAAAATGAATTTTTTCCCTCAGTGTTTTTATGTGGTAAGCACATTCCTTTTTTTTTTTTACGGTCTAGACATGTATACAGCAGAACCTGCTATAAGCAACTACATTTTACGGTTTCTTTGCTCAGTGTTATTGACTTGCTCTTGAATGTGGCCTTACGGCTTTGTGCATACAAATTAGCACGCAGCTGTGACCAATTGCATGAGTGAGCTTAGTCCTGTGCCAGCACTAAGCAAGGTGCTTCGCTGTAACAGAGCATCTTGCTTAGTGGCTGGCGCAGAACCAAGCTCACTAGTGCTACTGGCCCCAGGTCCAAAATATATTTCATTAGTTTTTGAAGTGGAGGAGAACTGCTGCTCAGAAACGGTATCGGAGAATGTGTCAAATCAAAATGTCTTGCAACTTGTTAGATATTATGCCTCGGTGCTCACTGTTAGTACGCGTATACGTCTGCATACCAACACTTACAATGTATAATTTGCAAATAAACCCATGTTATGTTACAAAAAGAGAAGTGTGTTTGTGCATATGTAGTGTGTGAAGAAGTGACTGTGTGTGTGAGTGCAAGCAAGCCATGTCAGGTCAATACTGCACTCGCACTCTGCTACCCAAACCTCGTACAGCTTAACCCTTTGGCTGTTGGTGGCGCTTTGTCAAAAGGATTCCTACAGGAATCATCTGACATCACGATAAAAAACCCTACCAACAGTCAAGGGCTAAATTTCGGCCAAGATTACGGCCTGAAATCTGAGAATATTGGAGGGGTTGAATGCCAGAAGCAAGAGTAGTAGATTGTCATTAGCCTCTGCGGCTGCAGCAAGTCAAGAGAATTTACACTGCATTCAAGTGGAAGGGACTGTATAAAAGGAGTACACAGTCATACACTGTGGTAACTCGTACAGATAAATATATAGACCAATGGCTTTAGTTCAAGCTTGGCGTCTAGAGGCGCCTAGCTATTCTGGCGCTACCCTTGAACTATTTTAGTCAAACATTTCACACACTATTCCAAATGATCAGGGTTAAGATGTATTTGTGTAGCATTTGTTTTAAAATTAAATCGGTCATTTCTGACCAGAGATGTTCTCCAGCAGCAAAATGTCTACAGACCTACGATGGCTGCTGTGGGCCCGCGCAGTTGTGCACGAGCGCACTGCAGCCGTCATGGGCCTGAGGACCTTTGCTTACTGGGTTACTAAATCAACGATGTGTTTGTTGTCTTCATTCTGGGAAATAAGTCACCTCAGTACATATGAGGGGATAAATCAAGTAAGTGCTAAAGAGAACACTACTGTGAATGTTATTCCTCATTAGTTGGAATTTAAACAAGAATGGCAAAGCCCTCATGTATGACCAATCCACATAATGTGACCTATGACCTGGACTTTTGCAAAGGATCACAAACAAACAAAGGTTTACATGCAATTAACCACAGAGCCTGCAAAATCATATCTCAAAATTTATTTTCCATGCATTTGCTGACCTCTCCTGGCATTTACAACTGGTTAGCCAAATTATACTAATGGTCAAAACTTAAGGGCCACTTTTTATTGCAGGCGCACCGACAACACCACACAAATAATGGAACAATACTCGGACTCAGTACTTTGCCAATTTATTCAGTAAAAATTTCATTTTAGTTTTGAGTAAATCAAGCAATTGTAACAACAGCAGTACGTTAGAATGTTCACCCACCCCTCATTTAAAAAGTCGCACAAGACAGTCAGTAGTGAGTGTACCCACCGTTTGCAGCCAAGCATTCAATGCAGCGTTGACGCATGGAGTTCTGCTGATGTTAAAGGTCCTGGTTCAGCAATTAGTCAGTAGAGGACAGCGAAAAAAAAATTCAAAGTCCCTACCTGACACAAAAAAATCCAACCCTGACAGGGCCCCGTCTGATGGGATCCCCGAACACTCACGTTACTATAGCTGCTGTAGAGTGTCAGACGTCCTTGACGGCTATCACAGTTCACGCAAACATGTATACACCATCCAGCTGCCTAAGGTCACTTCCAGTTGCATCTGTCCGTGCACGGTAACATCCAATTCCCGTGCAACTACGAAGCCGAATATCCAACTTTCACTTTTGCCGCACTGGCCGAGTGAGTGAAGCACCGACCCGCGACGCCGGTCCAGAGCGTCCCAAAAAGGTCCAGCGAATGGTGGCGGTAAGTCCAACATGATATGGTGTGGTCTTTTCACTTTTTGTGGTACAAATATTACTTTTGTTGGTAAGTATATTTCCAACAACAACAAACACCTATGCGCGTGTAGTTGACATCGTGTTTACAAAGAGAAGCTACTCGTAAATATGTATTATCAGGGGACACCACTCTAATGCCCACTTCCTTGTCAACAACAAGAAGCCCTAGCGATCGTAATGTTATGTGTAATCTGGTGTACAGCAAGGATGGGCAAACTACTTTTGAAAAGTAGTCCGCTACACTACAGTTACATTTATAAAAAATAGTAGTTCGCTACTTTACAATTACATTTTGAAGAAATGTAGTTCGCTACTTTTACGCTACTTTAAAAAAAGTAGCTAACTACTTTTCAAACTACTTTTTTAAAAACTGTAATCACAACTGGGACTGATAAGTATTTTGAAGTTCAAGTAAATGATCAACTTTAAAGTCAAAAATAGCCTTTTCTTAAATATACAATATCTTTAGTATTATTTCAAATTATTATAATCATAGCTATCAATACTTAGGCCTACCTATTTTTTTCATCATTATGATTATATTTATTATTATTATCATTATTTTCTTTTGATTTTCCCCCTTTTGTTTTGTTCATAAATTGTAACATGCATAGGCGTAGCAAATATCATTTTTATTCCCATTACCCCCTTCCAAGACCATCCATACTCAACTTGGTCTAAACGTTTTATCACAATGTCAGAACGTAAATTAAAAAATTGTGTTCAAAAAGACTAAGCTAAATCTGTTGTGTTCCCAGCCATTCTAATAATTCTAATACTAGTAATAGATGACAATAGATCGGCATTCACTCGGACAACTCCCCTACTAAATATAAAACCGATTTATACGGAAAAGCCGCCATTATGTTTTATAGGTATATCCTGTTCAGCACTCCAAACAAGAAAATGGAATTCTTTCCGTAAATGAAAATAAATTAATATAGCTTTTGTCATCCCAGGGGAATGCCGATAGAATAAAACCGGACGCATTTCGCAATGTAAGATAATTAAAATAGGAAAACTCAAAAAGTCAACAAACCTTGGGATGAAGCCTAGCATGTTCTTAATTAAACGAACTTTAGTTCGCGAACTCTGACGAACTAGAGTTCACGATCTCGGACGAACCAGGTTGGTTCTTAATTGGACGATCTAAAGATACGGCAGTAGTTCACGAACCTCAGCAAACCATAGTTCGCTGTCGGAAAAGGTTCGCACAACGTGTTGAGCAAACCAAGGCGAACCTTTTCTCTGATTTGTCAAAACTTTTACCCTCTTCTGCGTTGGAGATAAGAAGACAGTCACCGATACAAACAAATATGCCCGACGGCGATATTTCACTCGTGCGAAGAACAAGACCTATTTTTTTTTTTATTGATTTGTGGGAGGCGCAACGCTGTTTGTGGGGTCGCTACTGCAAGGAGTACAAAAACAAACATCGTTCAAATCGCAAAGCGGCAGCCATTTTGAACACCTTTGCAGACAGTAAGTACGCCGAATCAAGCACTTCAGTTAAGAAAAAGAACCATGGCGGCAAACCTGGTTTGCTGAAGTTCGCCTAGGTTCGTTCAACCTCAATTAAGAAACAAACCAATCGCCGATCTTCTCCGATCTAGGTTTGCCGATCCAAAGTTCGTCCAATTAAGAACAGCTCTAAGATTGGATGCTGTCGTCTTGCTCGCTGAATACTCTTTGCATCCGTACTTGCATTTGAATATAAATGCATTGTCCTTTTTTTTCAAAACTTGAGATGAAAAATTTCTATATACGGTTTAAACAAAGTGGGAAGTTTCTCCATCTTCTGCGGTCAAAAATTTGTGCGTTCTGTGCTTGATTTGAAGAACAAAGAGATGACTGACGCGCGCTTTTGAAAGTCACGTGGCTTGCTATTGCTATCAGCCAATCACAATCATGCTTCCGTTCGCGCGAGTGATCAATCTCGCGCGAAACAGCAATTTCGCCACTCGCTTCATCTTGGCTGAAAGGGATGGGCAAGTCACATGGCAAAGAAAGTAGCGTAGCGAAAGATACATTTTCGCTACTGACAAATTAGTAGTTCGCTGCTTTACAACTACTTTTTTAAAATATGTAGTTTGGATCGTTACAAACTACTCCAAATAGTAGCGAAACTACAAAATGTAGTCGCTACTCTCGCTACTTGCCCATCCTTGGTGTACAGGACTATAATTTCGGGGGAAAAGATGACTGAGGAAATAACTGCAGAAGACATTGGTAAGAAGTAGGCAGAATACATCGATGAACAAGACGAAGAATAGATTGGAAATCTTAGCCTCACTGTTCGTCTCTTCTGTAGTTACTCGGTCACTATAGTAAGAGCCTGAAACTTTGTTTTTAAATTTTCTCTCTTTTATAAATAAGTGTAATAGTTTCTGGGCACTTTGCTATTACACATATTTGTGTTATATATATAATGAAATATGCGATATATTCTGAGCTCTGGTTTCATGTACATTTAGAAGTTTCCACTTTTAGTTGCGATTTGTTTTTGGGGTTGGTTGTGGTTGTTTTTGTGTAAATATCTTCAGAACGCCACGGCGTTTTCTAGTACAAGACCCGTGTGTGTATTACATAAGTATACAAATACCAGTCTTTTGATTCTTTTCCAGTGCCACACCAAATGAGCTCACAGCAGCAAGCAGCTAATGTGTTATTTCTGTGGATACATTTGTGAAGCTAGTACAAAGTGAAAGTGAAGGTGCATCAGTAATGGAACACCGCCCAATCTCATCACAATACATAACAGATAATCGCAGTGGCAAGGTAAGTTGTGAACCTAAAATGTGTGTGTGTGTGTGTGTGTGTGTGTGTGTGTGTGTGTGTGTGTGTGTGTGTGTGTGTGTGTGTGTGCTTGGGACAAAATGTACAGCTGGCTTATATTTAGAACAAAATATACAGCTGTCTGAATAGAATTAAATACACGACTGTCTGAACAAAAAAACAAAATATACCTGCAGTTGTCTGAACGCAGACAAAATGTTCAGCTGTCTGAATGAAAACAAATGTACAGCTGCTCGCTGTATGAAAACAACATCAGCAATTGTCTGGATGAGAATATAATTAACATGTCTACTTACTTACTTACGCCTGTCACCCCTACCCGGGTATAGGCCGTCGACGAGAGACCTCCAGCAACTCCTGTCCTGTGCTTCTCCTTCGATTCTACTCCAGGTGGTTCCCAGTCTCTTGATGTCTGCTTGGAGGTCTCGACGCCAGGAGTTTCTCGGCCTACCTCTTTTCCTCTTTCCCTGGGGGTTCCATGACAATGCCTGCCTAGTGATACTGGAAGCTGGCTTTCTCAGACTGTGACCGATCCATCCCCATCTTCTTCGCCCAATTTCATTCTCTGCTGTTATCTGCTCTGTTCTCTCCCAGAGTCTGACGTTGCTAATTAACATGTCTAGGTAAGGATAAAATATACCACTATAATCAACCTAAAATATATTTGTTCACAAAATAACAGCACATTTCAGTATGTGCATAATTCATTATGAAACTCACAATCAGGTACATATAAGTGGGCTATTGTAAGTTGGCTTGCCACTGATACATGTATTTCTAATATTTTCCTGAAACCACAGGCTTATGAACAGGAGAAATATGAGTGACAAAAACTTATATCATTCTTGTATACAAAAATATTTTATTGTGAGTTTTTCTGTGAATCATGTAAATACATGTATGTATTGTTATATTGCTCCATATCATAACACTCAAATGTGCTGCTATTTTGTGACTAAGCCATTTTTAGAAAGCCATGCGCACATGCGCATGTGCACACATGCCTATTTTCTGTATTTATTTCTTTTTCAACAGGTTTTGTCCATCCATGACTGTGTTTATGGTTTGTTTCTAGACAGCAGGGCTGCCACAAGGTCAGGTGACTTGAAACTGGTGAATGCACAGACTGGCATCGAGTTTCTGAAGACAGCAAGACCTGTCCGATAAGTTGTCACCAACAGAGTTCTACTGTAATCTCCTCCTACTTTCAGGTAATATATATGACTGCTTCCTCCACACTGTAAGTATATTTACAAGTTGACAGTAAACATAATTATCATGGTGCCATGGTGGTTTTTCTCCCAAGTCTTCATAACAGCTAGTGCTAGCTACCTGTCAGTTTGCCACCCACTCTGTAATGCATGTATCTTTTTTCCAGTAGGCCTATGAAATAAATTTGTATATTATTACTGACTTGATCGCAGCCACTAAACATCTGGATCATTACCTTGATGTGTGGCACAAAGGCAAGCAAATTGCATGAAGTTTTGAGTTGAGCTGTGTGTTTACATGGAGGATTATATCCTTGAGTGTATGCAGAACAAAAACACGTGACACTGTCCTGTCATCAAAATAACCTATTCAGTATAAACTGCTGCTGGAGCATTTTCACTTTTGTGCTTTTTTTACTTTCAGATTTTGCTTTATCTATATATATATTGGCCATCTGTTTTCAGTTTCTTTGCTGCTGCCAAAGGCTAAACACCACTTGAAACAAGGGATAAAGACTGTTATCAACCTTCACCACACTACGAGCGTCCTAGCCAGGCACGATCAAGGTATCATGTCTTATTTATGCACTTATTTTGACTTAGAGTTTAGATATGTTTCAGTCTCATCATTGAGTGTTTTGAGTGTTAGTCAAGGGGATGTATCTATGTGGCTGAAATGGCCCAAAAAAACTTCCATTGGCTACAAAGGCTACACAATGCGCAACAGGCTTACGATCCTCAACTTCAACCACCAAGTATGCAAGCAGTATACCAAGACTAGCAACAGGCACTCTGTGGCATACCAGGTAGCACAGCAGAAACATGCATAGTATGTTACACACTTGTGCAATTTCTGGTACAAGTGCAGTATTGTACATGTCATTTTCAGTATCATTACAGTACATGTATTTGTATAAATATACTGTTTAGGATTGTGACACTGACCATGAAAACTAATTCTTTCTTATGGCAAGTCGAGTGCAGAATTCCTGTTCATGTGCACTGTTTACAGTATGTAGTTATAACAAGGATGGAAAATGAAAGCATGCATGTATTCGATTTATGAAGAAGAATGTCCAAATGTATTGAACACAAAGAATATCCAACACTTTGCTTTTACATTCAACTTTAATACTTTCTTGTATAGAGAGTACAAAGTGCACAATATGTAGTATTATATTACATGCATGAGTCCATTTATTCATGTCCCAACTACTTGTACAAACAGATGTAAACAATCTCCATACCCATGACAGAAAGTAAATTTTAAAAGTAAATGAAAATGTTCTTTTCATTCTGTTTTTTCTCCTCAAGGAATACTCCGTGGTCATGTATCCCCAATGTCTCACTGATGGAAAGCTCTCCAGTTTGTTACAGTACCTACGCAGTACAGATGACAGATTGTGCGACGAGTGGATGTGGTTTTTCAGTTTTTGTGGAGTCATGGCAATATTAGCATTTTGGTGGATAGCAAAATTTAGCATATGATGATAGAACTTTATTGCCATATGTAACAATACATTAGGAAATCATTGCGATATATATATATACCGCAACGATTTCCTAATGTATATATATATGCTATATATATATATGCCTGCACGTGTACCCATGCAGGTGATAAGTGACACTGTCAGTGTGCATACAGTGAAAATCTTGCTTTTCACACATCACCTACACACTGGTGTTTGTCAGCTGGAACTCTGGCAGCAGCACCAACATGTAAACTGAGCAGTCATCATGATACACACTGTTTCTCAACTCCCTGACCACCCCCCTCCAGCCCCCCCCCCCCCCCTCTCCCTCACTTACCAAAACACAGAGACCAAGTTTGAATGACAGCATCATAAGCAAAATATACCATGCATATGATTCAATGACATCACTGAAATTGTTTCTTTATAATTAAAATGGTTGTCTCTGTTCTGTTTGTGTTTTTGCCTCGTGTATTATTACAGTTATATATGGTGCAGGAAGTAAAAGTGCACATGTATATTGTTCTGTAGATAAGAACCCTATGAGGAAAAAATGTCGCTTAGAAATGACAGTTACAACACAATTTATTACTAGATAATATGAATAAAATTGTGTTGTAGCTGGCTTTTCTAAGCGTCTTTCTTTCTTTGTTGAGTTCGTCTCTGCATTACACATGCTTCGCAGTCACCATTTTGGTCTGGACTTTGTGGTTCTGTAGGGTACATAGACTACTTGGTCTTGTTGAGGATAGACATACTCATTTCATAAAAAAATCAACTGTATTTTTAGGAATTATGACAATCATGGTCATTGTGTTTTATTTATGTATACACTTATTGATGTACTTGACGATTTTGGTAAACTCATAAGAGAAGCCTCACAATGAAAGGCATTTTTGACAGTTTCACTCAGTACAGATATAAGCAAATAAACCATACGTTGAAGTGTATTTGAAAACAATGTTTTTGTCACGAAAGGAAGATCAAGTACCTCTTGCTGTTGTGAACTGATATATTTCCTTGATATTTATTTTTGCGGGTTGAGTCATTTCAGTTCTCTGATAGAGAACATTGCTATATGAAGTGATCAGAAATAAATCCCACATGGTTTGCTGTCAGTGCAAACATAGATAAACTATGAATGAAATATATTGTGGTTAGAATACCAATTACATTATATATATATATATATATATATATATATATATATATACATATATATCTGTTTCCTAACATTTATTTTGTATCTCATAACCATAGCACGAGGTAAAAGAAACCTAATGCTCCAGCCGAAGGGGTGTATGCCTGCATGATGCCAGCTTGCTTACATCTGCTTCCTAACGTCAATCGGGCAGGGGGGGGGGGGAGGGGCGGGGGGACTATTCGCCCAACCCCCCAAAATGGGAAAATTAGATAACGTTTAAGGTAATTTGGGTTGAGGGCATAAAAAGAAATAATTTTATGGTCTTGTAAAAAAAAAAAAAAATGTATAGATTATTGGTATGGCGAAGGCTGGACCCATCTCCTGCGGCCCTGTATCCAATTATTTTGAAACTTGCCTCTCGTTTGTTCGTGCACCCTTTAGCTTGCAATTGGTGTATGGGTGTTTGATGTCGGGCACCTGCATGAGGTACGCGTGTGCATAGACAGCAGTTGGTCTGGGGAGAAAATACTATGACTGAACTCATCAAGTTTGCAGAAAGTAATTATCTTTTGTGATGCCAAAAAAAAAAAAAAAAACAGATGAGAAGTAATCGACAAAGCAAAATATTACCTAGTGCTTAGATTCTTATAATGTAATGAAATTTATGTCCGTGTAACACGTACACACGAACAGGCACAATCACGTCCATGGGTGACAGTCTTCAGTCCTAGAAGCTGATTCAGTTTTTCAAAATCCCGGAAAGCTGAATTTCAGCTGTTTTGTTCAGACAGAACAGGCCTTCAGCCAGCCTGTTCCAAATGCAAAAGTCATACATTCTCATGAGCTCCTGCATCCACAGGGGGTTATGGGAATGTATATCACTTGCTGGCCATGGATTTATGGGGCATATTTATGGCCCGATTACATTCATTTCATAATCTCGCACTGTCACCCATGCACATCACATCGTTGCATGATGACCTGTAAATTATCTTCCAGGCTTTTGTGAAAAATAAAATCGTTTTGAGGTGGGCATTTCCGCGTTGCTTAGTATGGGAGTGCTGTCCCCTGCAAGAACATTATCTAGTACCTTCCCTTAGTAAAAATGGCGACTACCATGAAGACTAAATTGTTGTTTGCAAACGCTTTCGAGGAAACCCTGTTTTGGATAAATGCAAGGACATAAGAAATGAGAAGACCACGCTATAGCGTGTTTGACGTACCGTCATTATTCCCTGGGCCATTTTTGGACGCTGTGGACGTCGCTCAGTGCTTCCCAGTACAGAAGTGAAACTGAGTTGGATACTCATCTTTCGTTGTTGTTGCACGAGAATTGTGGGTGTTACCGTGTACGGACAGGTGCAACTGGAAGTGACCTTTGGCAGCTGAGTGGTGTATACCTGTTTGCGTGAACTGTGACATCCGTCAAGGACGTCTGACACTCTACAGCAGCTATAGTAACGTGAGTGTTCGGGGATCCCATCAGACGGGGCCCTGTCAGGGTTGCATTTTCTGTGTCAGGTAGGGACTTTGAATTTTTTTTTCGATGTCCTCTACTGACTAATTGCTGAACCAGGACCTTTAACGTTTGCAGCTTGCATTAGTTGACGTCGCGGGACGTGACGTTGGCGTGACAGTTCGGTCGCGCATAGCCGCCACACAGAGGTGCTCATGGTTCTGCCCTTCCAGTTTCTTGGAATCGTGCCATCAGCCTCTGGATCACTGAATGGGACACCCCAAGACGTCTCCCAACTTCTCGTCCGGAAAATCCATCCTGCAGCCATGCTAGCGCCCGGCCTTGATCTACTGGCGGTAGGCTTCGTCGTGGTGGCATGGTTAGGAAAGTGACAATTATGCCCCTACTGTACCGGTATTTGTAGCAAAACAGAAGTGCTCAGTGTTCACGACTGACCCCTTTAGCACGTGCATCATGACTTTACCACGTTTTTCCACCTGCCTGCCTTTGATATGCTTGCCAATATGGCACAGTGTTTTACAAAAACTAACGATGTTTCACGTGCATGTGACACGTTCGTGGCAATTGATGAATTGTTGTCTATTGTTCCATGTACAGTGGACTGTCTAAGGTCAACTTGTAACCCACTTGGATCGGAAGAACACTGTATTTTATTAGCATACTTGCGACGATAAACAATGACACAAAAAAGTGGGGTGGCCCTTAAATTTTGACCATTAGTATAGTATTCATGATTAGGTCTTTTCATCAACTACCTTTGTGCCGAGTTTGTTTGATTTAACCCATATCATACCGAGGCTAAAAGCTTCATATTTGTACACTGCCATATGCAAGCTACATTATAGTACTTAAAGATAAGGATATAGCCCAATGGCTTTAGTTCAAGGGTAGTGCCAGAATAGCTTGGCGCCTAGAGGCACCAAGCTATTCTGGCACTACCCTTGATCTATTTTAGTCAAACCTATTTCACACACTGGTGTATTCCGAATGATAAGGGTTTTAACAAGTTTGCAAAAGTGCCAATAAAACCCAGATTCTATCAAAAATATGCATGTGCTACTCACTTGCTGATGCTCTGTGACTTTAACCATGATAATTTAAGGGTAGTGCCAGATGAGCTTGGCGCCTGAAGGCGCCAAGCTCATCAGGCATTACTCTTGAATTATCATGGTCAATCCATCTCCTGCAACTGGTACATACCCATTAGGTGACGCCTCCAAACTTTCGAAAACACGGCCATGGGGTTAAATTAGTATGCATAAGGAAGGTTTGATCAAAATGTGTCTTCCTGACTTTGAAGAGAGTACAGTATTTAGCTAAACAAACAGTTGTCAAAATAAGGCAAATTTATAGCTATTTATTGACTGTGACCTTCATCTTTGAGAAAGGACACTTAGATTGGTGTATGTATATGTTTAAAAATGTCTTTCCGCAAAGTACCCTCGGGCCAATCTTTTGAGTCCATGGCTTAAAGAGTCTCCTTGAAAATGCCAACGTTAAAGTTTACCATGCACAAACGCTCTGTGACCGACCTTTGAGCGAGGTCAGTCACTCGAATTGGTATGCTTAAAAAAATTTTCCCACAAAGTACCCTTAGACCAAGATTGGAGTTTGTGGGCTGAACAGTCTGAGAAAATCCCAATGTTAACCCATTTGGCCCCAACCCCCTGCTGTAGGAGATGGATTGATCATGATAATTCAAGGTTAGTGCCAGATGAGCTTGGCACCTGAAGGCGCCAAGCTCACCTGGCACTACCCTTGAATTATGATCGATCCATCTCCTACAACTGGTACATAGTTGTTAGATACCACCTCCAAAATTTGGGAAATGCCAACGTGGGGTTATTCGGATTAAAATGTGAAATTTTACCAAAGATATATAAGAGATATCTCTGTCACACATATATAAGCAAGCACACAAAAGCTCTTCAGTGCAATAAATCTTTACTTCACAAATGTCAACAAAAGGCTACAGCCCCAGACATACTTCCCACATCTTGATCTTACCACCATGGCCATGGATTTATTCTTGTGACTTGACCAACATTGCAAGCACACACACAGACACAAACTCTCTCAGTCTGCAATCAACAGTTCTAAAGAAAGAACGTGATAAATGAACGAATGCAACCTGCTTGCTGAAAGCAAAGATCCTCATGAGCACCAGCAAGCTGTTGGGGTTCATGAGAATCTATGGCTCTCGCTCCTGATGGACTTTAGCTTATAGGGAGTAAAGTAGACTGCAGCAACATCCTGTGGACCATGTGGCCAAATCTGCAACTTTAAATGTTTTTTTGTACTTTAACCTGTTCAGTCCCGAGAAACTTTGAATACCACCCAACTGCAAGATGTATAGATCCTAATGAGCCCCCGCAGTTGCAGGGGTTCATGAGGATCTATGCCTCTTACTGAAACCACTCTGAATCCATATTCCTGGGATATCTAGGTGTTCTTCGTCTTGAATTAACGAAGAATGCAGAAACACAGCCTGCGTCGGCTGGCACTGAACGGGTTAACAGCTGCAAGAGAAGGCTCAAGCATTGATAGTTCAATTTTTGGGACTGCTACTGACAAAACCTTTCAGCATAAAAGGTGTAGTTATGCGTCTTGTCTGCACAACAGTATCATAAGTAGCAGTAGAAGGGCTGAACCATCAGAGCTGGGTAAAAATAAAAAGGGTAACGTCATGCCGTCGGTCAAGGTTTGTGTTGCCGTGGTTCCTGCTGCAATCACCATGACAAAAACTGCAAAACAACAGCCAAAGGGTAAGGTAATGCCGAATTACCTTGGGGCCTGTTCCTTGACTGCTACTGACGATACAGTTCGGTACAAACTAAAGTGTTGGGTGGAAACGCATATGGATGCATCTTTTCTGCTGAACAGTTTAGTCAGTAGCAATCAAGGGGTTAAGGTAATGCCAGATTAGCTTGGTGCAATCAGGCTTTTCTGGCATAACCCTTCAACTATCATGTTTGATCTATCTCATAGCCGCTATTGGGTTTCTGAGGTGAGTGAGTTAAGATATTAAAATGCTGCAGTGAAGACAAACAGTTCAGCGGAAAAGTCTGACGGAGGTCGAAAGTGGGAGAAAAGATTTAACTCATTCGCAGCCAGCTGCATCCGGAAGTGTGGCATAAGCTGCGCATCCGGATGTGGCTGGCCGCGAATGAGTTAAAAAAGACAGTACATGTACCTACATTCTGAATACACTCATCACCTACACATGAAAGCACACCAACGATCACTGAAGCACTTATCACAAATGCTTTTTTTCTATAGTAAAAGAAATGAGTACTGAACATTAAAGCAAGAGCTAACATGTAAAATGTACAATTCCCAGCAAAACAAAATATGGCAAAAACAATGGCATGATTAAGAAATGCACAACACTGAAGTGCAAATACACATAACAAATTATCCAAAATCTTAACTTATTCAGCCTGACGGCTGTATTTCCCAAATTTCGGAGGTGTCATCTAATGACTATACACCAGTTGCAGGAGATGGATCGACCGTGATAATTCAAGGGCAGTGCCAGATTAGCTTGGTGCTGACAGGCACCAAGCTAATCTGGCACTACCCTTGAATTATCATAGTCGACCCATCTCCTGCTGTAGTGCGTCACGGCTGAATGGGTTAAAACAATCAAATTTGTCACAGAACACACATTACTTGTGAAGGATGATGCTTCATTGTCAATACAGATAACCTGAATGACAAATGCAAATAAACACATTGACAAAACAGTAAAACAAAGCGTATGATTTAACCCATTTAACCCTGATGCCCTTCAGGAGGAGATGGATTGACCATGATAATTCAAGGGTAGAGCTAGATTGGCTTGGCGCCTGAAGGCGCCAAGCCATCTGGCTCTACCCTTGAATTATCATGGTCAATCCATCTCCTGCAACTGGTATATAGTCCTTAGGTAACACCTAAAAACTTTGAGAAATGTGGCCGTGGGGCTCAATGGGTTAATACAATGAACATAAGCTCTGAAGAAAATACATACGCTTTTGGACATTTTCCTTCAAAAGAACTTGACCGTTCCAGGCTTCATAGCAAAGAGAACGCACAAAAAAATGCATCTTATGCTCAGCCTATGAGACAAATCCAGCAACCACATGCATGATGAGGATAATGGATCCAGGAGACAAAGAACATGAAGCTAAGTCCTAATATCAACAGAGTTGAAACAGATGAAGCGTTTGTATCCATTGAGGTCTTTGTGTCCTGCAATTGCGTGGTGCAGCATTTACATACACTTGCGAAAGAGAAAGAAAGAAAGCTCCAAACAGCCTATGTTTCTCTGGTCGATGTCAGCCTTAGTCAAAATGCGCACAGCTGTATGCAGGTCACCTATCACTGATGTTGAGTCTAATAATTTCCACATTTAATTTTGCAATATACTGGTGTGTGTACTACTGAGTCTTCCCTGTATTTTAAAAGATGTTCATGAACAAGAAAGAAAATGAATAGTCGATAAAGCTGTATAGGGTACTTCAGCTGCAAGAAGGAAATTCCTGTGACCTCACAAAACAATTCAATAGTTCAGTTTATCTCAAACATATTGATTGTACTCAAATTTGACACACACTCCTGACTAGATACTGGCAGTTTTACCATTACAATCAACAATTTAAAGTGCGTAGCATAGACACACACATTCTAGTACAATATCAGAACTAACCATTTGGGTATCGATAGTCATTTTAGTCGAGGTGATTCCTGCAGGAATCACCGTAACCAAAATCACTACCAAATCACCGTAACCAAAATCACTACCGACACCAAAAGTTTAAAATCAGCCTAACAGACATTAAATAAAAAAAGGGAAGAGGGTGTTGGTGGTGGTGGGTGGGTGGGTGTGGGGTGGGTGTCAGGGAAGAGGTAGAAAAACAATAGGAATAGATGAAAACATGAGACGTGCATTGGTATGTGAGTTTGGACATCACAACTTCGAGCCAGAATCACAAACCAGTACAAATAAATCCACCTACAAAACAGGATTAAAAAAAATGAATAACAAGTAAGAAAGCACAATGCAAAAAATGTCAGTCTGATTATCCTGACATCTTTAATTTAAAATACATACACACAAAGCTAATAATGTGCTGTGTCACTAACATGCTGCACCAGAATAAAGCTGTACCTTGATTATGTCACCGGTTAACAGAAACCTTTTTCTTCAAGGCATGCTGGTGACAGAAATAACACTTCACCATGAAGTCTTACCATACGATACAGTTACTTGTCAACTGGTAGAACATTTTCTGAAAAAAAAACATAAAACTTTCCGCCAGTGGACAATTAAATGTACATGTAACAAAACAGTTGCTGCAAGGGTTTCACATGAAAAGAAAAACAGAAAATAAACGCTGAAAACCCTTTAAGTATGAAACACAAGTGTTTCATGTTTCATACTTAACACATTTTGCTTCAGGACCGAAATCCGCAAATTCTGAAGTTGCCCCCTGAAGACTGTATTACACTTCTGGAAACAGATCAAACATGATAGTTCAAGGGTTGTGCCAGAATAGCTTCTGGCACAACCCTTGAACTATCACGCTCAATCCATGTCTTGCCGTGGCATGGCGGAGTTGAATGATTTAAAGGGTTTTCAACATCTACTTTCTGTTCTCCTTTCACAATTAAATGTAATTTAATGAAAAAATGTGCACTAGTGACAATCAAGTGTATTGTATTGAAAGACAGTACACCTAACTTTTTTTTTTGTCTTACATTCGTTGTACACTGGATTTTAAAGATCTTAACCCATTTAACCCCATGGCCACAAATTTCCAAATCTGGAACGTGTCACTGAATGTATCAGTTGCAGGAGATGGATTGACCATGCTAATGCAAGGGTGGTGTCAGATTAGCTTGGCGCATGTTGGTGCCAAGCTAATCTGGCACTACCCTTAAATTATCATGGTCGATCCACCTCCTGCTGTAGGGTGTCGGGCCTAAATGGGTCAACAAATTGCATGACTGTCAACAAACTGTTAATATTTAACCCCTTCAACAACAGGAAAATGCAGACATACCCAACACATCTGAAGACAGTATCAGGAGTAGGTCAAACACAGCATGGACTTCAAACATTTTGCGGATCCATCCATCCCACTCCATCTGCAAGAGGCGTAAATATACTCGTGGTCCCCTGGAGCCGCAGGAGCTCATGAGAACATAAACGCCTTGCTCTGAAGAAGTTGCCTTATTGACTTGCACAGTTTCAGGTCCTTATCTAGTATTACTAATACAACTGCTACAAGGACTCACACCACGGTGCTCAGGGCAATCGAGCGAAGCTGTGCCAATATTACTATATAAGTGTCCTTACTATAAAGGGGCACAACCTATCTTTCTTTTTAAAAAAAGGGCTCAATCTACTATCTTTGACCTCATCCTGATTTCGGAACCACCCCTACTTGTTCCTATACTTTACGTGAAGAGATTAACCCATTTAACCCCACGACCCCATTTGGGAGGTGTCACCTATGTACTAGTTGCAGGAGATGGATCGGCCATGATAATTTAAGGGTAGTGCCAGATTAGCTTGGCACCTGACAGGGCCAAGCTAATATGGCACTACTGTTGAATTATCATGGTTGATCCACCTCCTGCCATAGTGCATCGGGGCTAAATGGGTCAAAGCCTTCAATGTAAATGCATGGGTGACAAACGGTCTACAGGCGAACTATGGTTCATAATCCACAGCCAGCAAGAGACATAAATTCTCACAGCCAGCAAGAGACATAAATTCTCATGAGCCCCTGCGGATGCAGGGGCTCATGAGAATTTATGCCTCTTGCAGATGGAACATTCTGGTTGAAGGGATGGTGTGTCTGAACCAAGAGTCTGAAATTCAGTTTTCTGGGATTTTGAATCAGTCTCCAGGACTGACGGATGTCACCCCCATAAATGCATGGAGTTCTCATTTAAACATTTAACAAATTTAATACAACAACTCCTGAACATCAACTGAACACGTTTTTACAGTCTGCCATAGTGACAAATTCCCCATCCTAAATTCTTTCTGTCGTCCCAGATACGTTTAGGCAAACAAGTACGCAAATGTGAGCGCCTACTTCAATAACGCTATAAAGTGATACTTTCAACATTCCCTAGCACAAAACAAGACATTGCAATGTGACTCGGCCAAACTAAACAAGCTCAGTTACCAGACTTGGGCTGCAGGTAATTTCTAACAGCCAGTAACTGCCAACCACAAACATAACAGTCTTCTTTTCAGTCCTGCAGACACTTTAAACGACATCATTAGTGTGGAGTAGAACCTCTCTTGAGCAACCACTCGTTTGAGAGATCACCTGACCTTAACCCATTGGATGTCAGTAGCTCTTTTTGCCGAGGTGACCACTGCAAGAAACATTGCGACAAGAAAACGGTACCAACAGCCAAAGGTTAAAGACAATCATTTAGGTGGCTAGAGCAACTTACCGTAGCCACCTAAACAATGGTCTTTAACCCATTACATCCTGAGGCTGATTAAAAAAATGCTTATTGTCCTATGAAGGTTACATTACACATTAGGAGATAGATCAACCATGATAGTGATTGGCGCCGCAGGTGCCAAGCTATTCTGGTGCCATCCATGAACTATCATAGTCAAATTTATTTCAAGCAAAAGTGTATCAGGATGAAAAAGATTAATGACACAGGGGGGAAAATCTTTTTGCCATTCAAGACTTCTTTTTCTTGAGAAAGCACTTCCCACTTTTCTTTTTGCAAACAAAAGTGGCTGCTCAAAACAGGTTCCCCTGTACAAGCGCTAAGTGGGTATGCCTCTCCCTTTCCTTGGTTCAAATGTCCCCAGTACATTTGTCTCATGTGTTTCACCCATTCATACCAAAGTTGTTATGTCCCTGAAGTCACTGGCAAATGAATATGATCTTCAAGAAAGCGTCATGTGAATTTTGTTGTCACATGCATTTGAAGCCCATCTCCTGGTATAAGAAAAGTTCTGATAAGATTGCAGACAGGTTTATTCAACCCATTTAGCCCTGACAATGCATTTCCAACATTTTGAAGGTATCACTTTCACAACTATGTCTCAGTTGCAGGAGTTGGATCCACGCAATAACTCAAGAGACATGCCAGATTAGCTTGGCACCAGATGATGCTGATTAAGCAATACTCTTAAATTATCATGGTTAATTCACCTCCTGCTGTAGTCCTTTGGGGCTAAATGGGTTAACTGGATGCCCACCTCTGTAGCTCACAATTATTTAAATCATTTAGCCCCACGGCCGCATCTCCCAAATTTTGGAAGTGTTATTTAATGACTATGTATCACTCGCAGGAGAACGACTGACCATGATAATTCAAGGGTGGTGCCAGATTAGCTTGGCGCCTTCAGGCACCAAGCTAATCTGGCACTACCCTTGAATTATCATGATGAATCAATCTCCTGCTGTAGGGTGTTGGGGCTAAATGGGTTAATATCACTGCTGCATACCATGCCATTTAAACAGTCACTTCTGATTTAGCAATGCTGGTACAGAGACATCAGCACCTATTTGTTTTTCCTTTTGTCCTCAGCATGAAAGAGTGCAAAAATGCCCAAGACACTTATACCCAGAACAGGGTGAGGTATACAAATCAGTGTACTTTAATATATCTCCAGTAAGTAAAGGTGTCGGGCCCACAACGACCACAGTGGGCCAGCGCACGGCTGTGCACGGGCCCACTGCGGCCGTTGTGGGTCCAAAGACGTTTTGCTACTGGGGTCAGAAATGACCTGCAAGTGGCCCCTGCCTTCTACTGAGCATTCTCACTGTGACTCAGATGAGTCTTGCAGAACCTCCATATCAATCATGCTCTCTACAGAGTGCAGCAAAACTGAGTCATCCCCTAGCACGGAGCACAGTTCTCGTAGTCTCTCCTGCATGCGCGGCATGCCAGCCAGCTGGGCCTCCAGCCGCTGTTTCTCATCATTGAGAGACAAGCGTGTGGTAGTGTCAAGAACCTCCATGCGCCAACCACCCTCCCCATCAAACTGCAGCAGATGAGTGTGGAACTTCCTGTAAAAAAAAAAAGAAGAAAGAATGGCAAGGCCCATAAGACTCATGTGCATGAACTATCCACATAATTAATTAATCTGACCTTTGTAACCTTGATCTTTCCAACAGGGGTGTTTAGAAAGGTCTTGCCACAAAATACCCTTGTACCAAGTTTAAAGACTGTGGTTTGAATAGTCTCAGAAAAAATGCCAATTTATAAAGTTTACAACAGATGGCGGTGGATGGATGGACGGACGAACACTGGCCCATTACGTAGACTCACTTTTGCTATCGCAAGTGAGCCAAAAATAAGAAGTGTATGCTGCAACACATAAACAAACATAACAAATCCCTCTGCTTTATCACTGAAGTAACTGTCACAGGCATCTAATTTTCTACAAAGTCCCTTCCAGTTATGATGATGCTGACAACTCTGGACTTACTCATTCAAGGTGACCCACATCAATAGCTGCAGAAGTGTCATATCAATAGCTTCCTGCCGCATAAATAGCTTCATAAGTATTGTATAGCATTGCCATCGGCAACCCTATACTATACTATACTTTAGAAGCTATTTATGCGGCATGCCTTGAATGATCTAATACAATAATGTGCAAAATCACACACAGAGACTCGCACATACACAACTAACCATAGCGTCGGTCGATGGGTGATGGTCATCAGAGTAATGCCACAGTCTTTCAGGCTCTGATATATCTTGCTCTCCACATCTATAGACACTGCACTCGTACACTCATCCAGTAGGGCAAACTGCGGCCTGAAATATACAATTAAAAAAAATACAAACCTGACAGGCGATATATGGGTGCACACTTTTCCATGGGCCAATGAGTTTGCAGAAATTTATTCACATGAGCAAAAAAAAGCAAAATTCAACCTTGACACAATAGACCATACAAGAATAAAAGAACGGACATTATAAGCATTAGCCCCGTGCATGCACGAAGCCAATGGTGAAGTGTGACACAAACACTGTCTGCATGCCAAAACATTTAGCCCTAACACGATACTACAGGAGGTGGATTGACCATGGTAATTCAAGGGTAGTGTCAGATTAGCTTGGCGCCAAGCTAATCTGGCACTATCCTTGAATTATCATAGTCAATCTATCTCCTGTAACTGGTATATAGTCGTTAGGTTACACCTAAACATTTTGCAAAATACCGCCATGCGGTTAAATGGACGAGACCAATGACAAAGGACGTAACCAACCTGTGGTAGAAGGTCCGGGCCATGCCCATGCGCTGTTTCTCTCCCCCTGACAGTACATCCTTCCAGTCGCTGATGGCTTCCCATCCTGTAAAAGGAAACAAACTCCCCTTTACACTTATAAATCTCATTCCTATGCCAAACATTTTGGGCCCTGAACCATGATAAAGGGAAACACTAATACACATATACATACGCATATATAGAAAGTGCAAAATTTAACCCATAAAGCCCTGAAACACTATGACAGAATGTGGATCGACTATGATAGTTCAAGGGTGGTGTAGGGAATAGCTTGGCGCCTGGAGGCGCCAAGCTATTCTGACACCATCCTTGCACTATCATGGTCAATCTGTCTCCAGAACTGTGAGGCAGAGCTCTGAGGACTGGCACATCTCCAAAATATGACAATTTGTCCTTAGAGTTTAAACTAACTATGCGTTCGCAGTGACCGTACAAACCTGTTACATTGATTTCCAGCCATAACTGCATGATTCACTCACAGACAGATTAATCAAGACATCTGACTGCGATATAGCCCCTCAAAGGCTGTTATATCAGATCACCAGCTACTTTCTGTTTTGCTCGAGAACCTGGAGTTTGAAGCTATAAATTGCTTTTATCTCAGCTTTGAAGCGTACAGGGATAACTGAGACATACGCATACATAACGTGGTAAACGGACATCATGGCAAACACTGTTGTCCCGCATTTTCAGTGCGAAAAGTCTTGACCATCCATGTCACAGTCAGCGAAGAAGTGGAAAGTAGCATCCATGGACAGGACTAAAACTCATCTCCACTGCCAGTCTGATCGATGATGTGAATTGAAGAAGTCACTTAAACCATATAATACTGAGGCTAAATGCTTCAAATTTGTACACTGCCATATGCAAGCCACATTATAGTACTTACAGATAAGGATATAGACCAATGGCCTTAGTTCAAGGGTGGTGCCAGAATAGCTTGGCGCCTAGAGGCGCCAAGCTATTCTGGCACTACCCTTAACTATTTTAGTCAAACATATTTCACACACTGGTGTATTCCGAATGATAAGGGTTAATTGCTCTCAAACCGACATCGTGGCAATGTAATCTGTGAACGTCACAATATTTATATAGGAAATTAAAACTGGTCATGCTACCTCACGCATGATGGCGTTGAGCTGCGCATATGCTTCATCGATAGAACGAACAGAAAGTGATATAATCACGCAGTTATGAATAAAATAAGAGCCGTGACCACTCATTAGGAGGCATTATAACACATTTCATATATATCAAGTGTTGATATTTGTCAATTTCATGCAATGCAGAGACTGCTCCGGGACACCTAGGACCTTTAATAAGTTAACTCATTCAGTCCCGACACACCACAGCAAGACACGAACTGAGCATGATAGTTCAAGGGTGGTGCCAGAAAAGCTTGGCGCATATAGGCACCACACTATTCTGGTAACACCCTTGAACTATCATTCTTGATTCCTCTCTAGAATTGTAATACAGCCCTTCAGAGGGCACCTTCCAAATTTGGGAATTTCGGTCCTGGGGTAGAATGTGTTAAACCACAGTGATATGCAGTGGTTAGGAGGTGGGCATAAAAAATATGTACATAGCTAACATACGACTACACACAATAACACTTTACAAGACATTGACAAGCGCTCCCAACACGATAACACTTTACAAGACATTGACAAGTGCTCCCACTTTTTTTTTTTTTTTTTTTGGGGGGGGGGGGGGGGGGGGGGGGAGTAGGGGACAACCACACCCTTGCCTCACTCACCCCCTTCCCGGTGGACAATGTGCTGAAGATGAACGGTGCACAAGATCTGCTCCAAGTCAGAGTCTCTAATGCCCTTGGTTTTCATATCATCAACGCAGTCTGGGTAGATCACCTGATCGCGAAGTGTGCCAATCGACATATACGGCCTGAAACACACAATAATAAATGAAACAAACAGTTGATAATACCACCACACTAGGAGAAAAATCAGCAATAATACAATGGAGTTCAAAGGCAGTGTCAGAAAAGTTCGCGTACCCTAATTTGGTACTACCCTTAAATTATCATTGCCAAGCCATCTCCCACAGCTAGTACACATTTTTTTCAGACACGCCCAAACGTTGTGAAAATCGGTGCTAACTGGGTATGAATTAATAGATGCAGAATGCCAGTGGTTGACAATGTCCTTTTGAAATCTCTGGTAATTCAACACCAACATAGTACAGAAGTAGAGTGTTCGTATACTATTGTTTTTAGACAGACCAACCGAGCGACTCCCATTCTCAAACTGTTTGAATCATAGTTACTGAGAGCGCAGCTCGAGGTGTCTATGAATAAAACAGTTTGAGAATGGGAGTGGTGAGATCTGTCTAGAAATGATAGCAAACGAACACTGCACACGGCTGTGTAGTTTGCCAGATTTCGCACTCTTTAGTTTGGCCAGCTAGCTGCTGCTGTGGTATGCGGCCACCACTCCCCGCTGCGAGCAGGCTATCTAGGTCACTGGCTGGTGCCAAGTATTCCTTCTATAATCTCTGTAACGGACTACTGATGTTTGCAGTGTGTTTGCCTCTGTTTAATCTTCTCTATCTCCTCTTCAGCGCTTTTCTACATGGAACCGTTTGACACACTTGTGTACTGTTGTCTGCTGGTTCCTGTGTTGGTGGTATTATTTGGGTTACGCGTTTATTAAGGGTGCAATCCAAGGATAAAGACAAGTACCGTGTTTGTGTGTGACTGAACAATAAGTTATCGGAGCCTCACAGTACTGAGTAGTTCTGAACATTCATTCTCTATTCTGGAATGCTTTTGGTATTGTGTAATCTCTGTGCTTTATGCTCTGCCTATAACCTCCAGTATTCTCTTTGATACTGTTCAGTAATAGTATCAGGTACTAACTCTTGTCTGCTCATTTATATTATATCGTGGTTCCTTTGTTCGAAATGGCCCGGTGTAGTCTAAGGAAAAGATAGTACAGTTATGGCGGGAATACTAAAACATTCACAAGAAACTGTTGCACACACAAAAGCCTTTCACTTTAAAAGATTAAATTCTCTATGTAGAGTATGTGGAAGAAGGTCAAAACGAAGATTTGTGATATGCTTAGGACCCGTTACTTGTGTTCATGTTGATATAAAGGCCCGGTGTGATGTGCTTAATAATAATAATAATACATAATATTTATATGGCGCATTTCTCATATTATTTATTATATAACTCAATGCGCAGGACTTAGACCTGTTATTTGTGTTAATGTTAATATAAAGGAACCAGTGTGATGTGCTTAAGACCTGTTACTTGTGTTAGTGGTTATGCATTTATTGTGTAAACCCAAGTGTACGGCATAAACACAATACACAAATGCTGGGATCAGCATGCTTGTGTTGATCGTCTTGATGGACCTAACAGATTACCAGCTTCTCAGCAGTGGAGTACTTTCTGACGCTAGTGTTGCTCTTGCAGGAGAGGAACCCAAATTCTAGTAAGTGATAACAGTAGAGGCTAGAATGCTGCGTAGATACATCAACTTTTCATCCCACAGAAAAATGACATGCACAACAGATTGAGCTTGAAAGTTAATGCATTTTTTGTCAGTGCATGTTTATTGTATTGCAAATATGAAATGTAACTGCTCTTGAAGGTATGCTGGTAGTAAGCAGCATGGGCATGTTTAGTATGAAAAAAAAAGCAAGTTTCATCAGCTACAAATTTACACTCATGTTATAATGACATTCTTGAGGAAAAAAACGCATTTTGTGACTGTTTAGTTACTAACACTTTTCTGCGTTTCCGCTGCAGCGCGCTCGTAGGCGGCTGTCGACACATACACATAGTGTAGGGTAATGGAAGAGCACTCCTTTCTAGGACCATGAACAGCTCTTCCACTCTGCCTGACGAGGCACGTGCTAATGATTAATTGCCCCCGCACCCGGAAACTGCCACAGATGGCTTATCTTGCACTCAGTGGCCCCGGTCCGCTCCTAACTAAAAGTGTGGTTCTGCACAGCCATATGCACTTCTATGTTTTATAGAACCTTTCATAACATGAATCCAGTCACCAAAATTCAAACAAAGCAGGTGATGGTTTCACTTTAGCCTGGTTGTTGGCTGCACGGGTCTGAGCCGCTCGCTGCTGATTATGTTGAGTTTCGCTGCTTCGTAGAGCAAACATCGTAGAAGTTGGATATGTACAGCAGTGACAATGAATCGTAAAGATTTGTCTGTTGCACTTTCAGATGCCCTGATCACTTTCATGAGGTACACGATGTCATTGACTAGCATAGAGTAAGCCATGGTTGTTGAACACTCAAGCTTGCCAGCCGCCTATAGATGTTCCAAGTGATCCCAGAAAGCAATGCGCGGTAAGACTAGGAGATGTGGTGTGGGGGAATTTCTACGTAAAAACGGTCTTGAAAGGTTCTATAGAGCTCTAGCCACCCAAGGAACACAGATACAAAATGGTGTCAGCAAGAAGCATAGATTCTCATCACCCGCTGAAAGTACAAGAGACAAAGATTTTCATCACCCCCCGCAGTTGCGGAGCCTGATGAGGATCTTTGTCTCTTGAAGTTGGATCTTGTCCACTTTATCTCCTCAGTGAAGTTGAAGGGTTAAGAGTTGGCCTTACCTTTGCGGAATGTAGAACATGGATGATGGAGGGGGTTTCCACAAGCGCCCTCCATACACTGGCCACAGTCCACTGAGGATACGGAAGAGAGAGGACTTGCCGCAGCCATTAGGACCTGTGATAAGGAGATGCATGCCTTTCTCCATCTGAGAAAAGTAATAGACTTCAACATCAGCACAAACATAAATCTCCCTATACAAATATCTAATCAATGAAAACATCAACTAATTATTTAACTCATTCAGCCCAACGGCCATATTTCCCAAATTTTGGAGGCGTCATCTAATGACTATGCACCAGTTGCAGGAGATGGATCGACCATGATAATTCAAGGGTAGTGCCAGAATAGCTTGGCGCCAACAGGCGCCAAGCTATTCTGGCACTACCCTTGAATTATCATGGTCAACTCATCTCCTGCTGTAGTGTGTCAGGGCTGAATGGGTTAAGCACCACAGTCTGGGCACATAAAATTACAAACATCTTACTTTCAATGTCAGTTTGGCCACGATGATGTCTCCATTAGGAGTGATGATGGGGAGGTCTTGGATGTCAATAGTGGATTCAGTGTCAACAACTTCACCTGTTAAAAAACAAACATCCCATCAGTAAAAAGAAAACATGGAAAAATGTTAAGTTGCCTAAAAATAAACATGCAAATAAGTCCCCCACAAACACACATTTCAGTCATCACAATTTATCCGACATATAAAGCAAAAGTCAATAAAGCAAACACAAGCAAGAAAGTTCACATAAAACATTTCCATGCAGATCTTTTCAGATAAAAGTGCACTGACCAAATTGTCCCATACCCTTCTGAATAAGTGGTCCCTCGATGCGTTCATGTGCAACCTTGGACTTTGACTTGGTGACTGTGTTACGTTTGTAGCGGCCATTTTGCACGTCCTCAAACACTTCAAACATCTCTGACACCCGTGATGTGTAGCCTGCCAGCTCTGTGACCTATATACAGACAGATAGCATGCAATATTTCATGCACCCCACATCCGCCAACAGAAAGTGAACAACAGTTGCCTTTACTTAATCCATTTAGCCCCAACACCCTACAGAAGGAAATGGAATGACCACAATAATTCAAGGGTAGTGTCAGCTTGGCGCCTTCAGGCACCAAGCTAATCTGGCACTACCATTGAATTATCATGGTCAATCCATCCCTTGCAACTATATTAAAGGTCAAAACTTAAGGGCCACCCCACTTTTTGGTGTCATTGTTTATTGTCACAAGTACTCTAATAAAATATAATGTTCTTTCGATCCAAATGGGTTAAAAGTGATGAATTTCCATGAATATGTCAAATGCACATGAAATATCATCAGTTTTTGTGAAAATCTGTGCGATATTGGCAAGCGTACCAAAGGGCAGGCAGGTGGAAAAACTCGGTAAAGTCGTGATGCACGTGCTAAAGGGGTCAGTCATGAACACTGAGCACTTCTGTTTCGCTACAAATACCGGTACAGTATGGGCATAATTATCACTTTCCTAACCATGCCACCACAACGAAGCCTAATGTCAGTAGATTCAGGCCGAGCACTAGCATTGCCGCAGGACGGAATTTCTGGACGAGAAGTTGGGAGACGTCTTGGGGTGTCCCATTAAAAGTGATCCAGAGGCTGCTGGCACGATTCCAAGAAACTGGAAGGGCAGAACGACGACCCTGCTAAAGACCCCCCCCCCCCCCCCCCCCCCCCCCCCCCCCTCCCCCCCCCCGCTGCACCAGCAAAAGGGAGGACAGATACCTCTGTATGGTGGCTCTGCGCAACCGAACTGTCACGTCAACCACTCTGAGACGTCAACTGATGCAAGCTGCAAACGTTAACGTCAGCAGAAGCACAGTCTGCCGACGTCTGCACGAAATTGGCCTGGCTTCCTGCAGAGCAGCAGTGAGAATACCCCTCACTCCAGCTCATCGCAGAGCCCGGGTTGTCTGGTGTCGTCAACATGTGAGGTGGAACAGACTCCAGTGGACTAAGGTTCTGTTTACTGACGAGTCACGGTTCACTGTGTCCTTCAACGACGGCAGAGTGAGGGTCTGGAGACGCCAGGGTGAGTTTTTCATGGATGGATGCGCCCAAGAGATGGATCGCTATGGAGGAGGCTCAGTCATGGTCTGGGCAGGCTTCAGCAGGGAAGGCAGGACCCCCCCCCCCCCCCCCCCCCCCCGACTGGACTGCTCTATCGGGATGAGGTTATGCAACCCCTCATCCAGCCAGCTCTCCAAGCCATAGGCGACAATGCTGTTCTGCAGGACGACAACACTCGACCTCATCGTGCCCGTGTGGTGGATGAGTACCTTGAGCAATGGGGCATCATGAAGATGGAGTGGCCAGCTCGTTCACCTGATCTGGCTCCCATCGTGCACCTCTGGGACGTGCTGGGGGAACATGTAGTCAGCAACCACCCCCTACCTCAGGGCGTCCCCCAGCTGACTCAGTTCCTGCATCAAGAGTGGGAAGCGATCTCACAACATATTCTCCGAACCCTGGTGAACTCCATGCGTCAACGCTGCATTGAATGCTTGGCTGCAAATGGTGGGTACACTCGCTACTGACTGGACCAGTCTTGTGTGACTTTTCAAATGAGGGTGGGTGAACATTCGAACGTACTGCCGTTGTTACAATTGCTTGTTTTGAGAGGCCCCAACCACTACCTTTCATATAAATTACTTTGCTTACAACAAACTTTGGTGGTTACAACAATGAAAAATGTTTTTTGGGTCGCATGATCTTTTGTTCTGATTTGAAGTTTTACTGTATAGTGTAGCAAAATGTAGCATGTAGTGGTAACAACCATTGTATTCTACTAAACAGTAGCATGTAATGGTAATAACCATTGTTATTCTACTAAATAAACAACAAAATGAAAAACAAAACAGCTACACTTTCAAACTCTCCTTTCAAAATCAGCCAGTTCCTTTCTGTTAGCACACAATACTTCACACTAAACTACACACTGCACACACCTCCCCCACACACAAAAATAAAGCTTCTACTGTTCTAAAGAAAAGTTAATAAAACTGGTATATTTTAGTTCTTTGAATGCTCACAGCAGGGTAAATGTTATTTTAAAACCCCTTTATTTAGCATCCACCAATACTGTACTAGTAAACAGTAACAAGTGGTTGAATGCATACAAAGGTCAATACTATTAACACAGTCAAGGCATCATTAGCTGCGAAAGTAATGACAGTGTTGGTGGCGGAAATGCTATATGACAACTGCAAAGCTGTGGATATGGGGTGCCTCCAATGAGTTAAAGTATTATGTACAACTAGCAAACAGAGCAGCTACAAAAAGACCACCTACCTCTTTGTATGATGACATCATTCTCTCTATGGCATCAGCGGATTGGATGAGAAGATTCCTGGCTGTAGTGAACGCCCGTGTTCTTTCACTCACCCCTCCATCAGGGTCATCATCAACAATGGTTCCTGCACAAACAGAAAATAATCAGCAACCTTTAGGTGAGTCTGTAAATGATCCACAGACTTTTGATGGGTTTGAAGTGTTTGTGAATAAGTCAGTAAGTTCTTCCTTTCTCAGTACTGTAAAGGTCTGTAACAGCTGCTAAATGTGTGTTGTCATTTGGCCTATGCTGCACCCAGCTACCTGAATCCTACTAAGTTATGGATCTAACACAACAGTTCAAGGGTGGCATCAGAACAGCTCTGCACCCAGAGGACTTAGACTAATCATGGACCAAGTGCCTATGATAGTTCAAGGGTGATGCCAGAATACATGTAGCTTCGCACCCTAGGTCCCATGCTATTCTGTCACTATCCTTGAATTATGATGGTCAATCAGCCTCCTTAAATGTAGTCTTCACAAGACAACTGGCAGTTTCTGTTTTGGTTAAGTACTGTGGTTTTTAGCTTTAAGGCTCAAATTGTTAACCCTTTTAGCTCCATGGGTGCATTTCCCAAATTTTTGAAGTGTTACTTGACTATGTACCAGTTGCAGGAGGTGGACTAACCATGATAATTCATGGGTAGTGCCAGATTAGCTTGGAGCCTTCAGGCGCCAAGCTAATCTGGCACTATCCTTAAATTATCATGGTCAATCAATCTCCTGCTGTAGGGACTCGGGGCTAAAAGGGTTAAATGCATTATGTGCAATAAAACTGTGCTATCTGACACAGCCCCCTACCTATGACAGACACATTTAATTTTGACAATGCATTATTTGGCCATCTCTGATACAGATGTGACTGTGTCGACCAGCGCATTCCGTCACTCACCATCTGACCTCATGCCTGTAGCTGTGAGAATGGGGACAGCCACCATAATAAGGCCGCTAGCACTCCAAACATATTTCATCAAAAACTGCTCCAACATGATGTACCACAGCCGCTTCAGGTAGATCAGGTGGGACTGCGAGGCCAGGCTGGTATAACTCCGTTCCAGCAACTGCTTCTCTATCTGTGGAGAAAAAAAAAGTGGGACGATAAAAATCACCGATACTGTTTATAGTGTGGCTGTAGGCACAGGTGAGGGGGTAGGATGGTTGTTAAAACAAGCTAAAGTGCTGCAAAAATCGAGAAAATGAGAATAAGAACAACAAAAACAGACAACAACAACAACAAACTAACAAAAAGAAGAAAAAACAACACAACCACCACAACCTTACGTGTACATGTATGTATACAGGCACCTACAACCCCAATAAACTGTCAACCTTGCAGCTATTGCGACCAGCACATTCTAGTGCTAGACAAAAAAATCACGTCCTTCCATGAGCCATGCAGCTGCAGGGGCTTAAACGTAAATCTATGCCTCTTGCAAGAGGTGACTGGCCCAATCTGCAAATTCAGATCTGAGAGTTCATCCACCGCTGAGAAAAAGTTAACATGATTCCAAATGCAAGAGATATGGATCCTCATGTGCCCCTGGGACTGCAGTGGCTCATAAGAATCTATGCCTCTTGCTAAGACCAATTTGTGTCCCATGATCCTTGGACAGTTGTGACTTTTGGTTGCTGAATGAACAAAGACAAGCCGAGTGAACAAAGACCTTAGAAGCAATATAAGTGTGCAGTAGCAGAGAAAGGGTTAAGTCTTTACAAAATACAAGGTCAAAAATATGAGACAGGTCTGATAGTACTGTTTCTGAACGTGATACAGTGGTCAGAGTGAGTCAAGCTGCTTAGTTTAACTCTTTGGTTGTCATTTATGTCATGATGATTCCAGTGCAGGAATCATCATGACAAAAAACGCTGACAGCCAAAGGGTTAAAAGCAATGGTACATTACATAACCCAAGCAGCTCTGACACACTACAACTGTACAAGATAAGGATTGACCGCAATGTTATATATTCAAAGGTGATGCCCAAGTTGCTTCTGACACCACCCTTAAACTAGCATGGTTAAACTGTCCCCAGACATGATATATAAATTATAATGGCCTTCACTCCTTCAGAGGACAACTCCCATGTTTTAGGATTTTTTTTACCTTGCCACTCAATGTGTTAACATATGTACATACATGTACATGTATGTCACCTGTATGGCACAGTACCCTACTTTTTTTCCTAGAAGTCAAACCTGTCCCAATGGCCTGTGTGAAAGCAACACAACTTCTCCATGAATGCCCATGATCCAAGGTGGCAAAACATTCTGGTATATTACTACTGTTTGGAGTACACCCTGTATATATAATGTGCATAGTGGCAATGCTTCAGTTATCTGCTGAAACAAGGCTTGAGGTAGTATAACTGAGGCAATTGTTAACAATGTGCTCAGCACTGGTACTGCTGTGACTAAAGGTTAGTTGTGTGAACTCGGATGATAAGTTTACAGATAAGTGATTTTTTAACACATCTCCAAACCATGAAAGGACTTTCTAATCTGTATCTGCAGCCTAGCAACCACAGTTTGAATGTGAGTCAGTAGTGTAAAAACATGTAATAGTCACCTGATAATAGGAAATGCATTAATAACAGATGCACTTAAACAGGTTACTAACATAACTTAAAATGATTGGGAACTTTTAAAACACCATAAAAATCTATACCAGTCCAACTAAGCATGAGACAGATTGAGCATTATAGCTAAAGGCAGAGCCAGATCTGCTTTAACAAATGCCAAACCAAACTGGCAACTACCACTGAATTTGATCTATTACATTTCATTCATCTATTGCAACTGTTGCAGTTGGTAAAAACTGTCGCCTGAACCTACTCCTAGATATACTTTTTCTTTCCAATGTTTTCAAACCACCAATATGCCCTGCACCCTGCATTGCCTACCTAGTGCATAACAGGTCATCAGGTTACCTGTTACCTTGACCTGTGCGCGTGTGGGGCAAATGTGGCCAATATCAGCCTGAGGACCTTTTGCATGAATTAATCTTACTCACCTTGTGCCCAGCATAGAATGCTATCTCCTCAGCGTTGGTGATGATTCTGGAATGTATAAAGCGTAGGTCCCCCTTTCTCTTGGCTTCCTCTGCCACGAGCTTGCCAAACCTTGGTGACACTGCTCGCAGAATGTTGCCAGTGATAAAGATGACAACGATGCCAACTGCTGTAGGGATCTTGGAACTGGCGCCACGGCTGCTAGCCAATTGGTACAGAGTGAAGGAGATCAGAGCTACATCCAGCAGTGGTTTGGTCAGGTGTGAGTACAGGTGGGCCAGCTGCTGTGTGAACATGGAGATATCCTCTGTCAGACACTGGTCTGCGTTGGACAAGCGACTGTCTAAGTTGCTGACTCTGTAGTAGGTCTGATCACTGAAATACTTGTTGTACGCATGGTTAACGAGCCGTGTCCGGAACACAAGAGCCAGCTGGCTCTCCAGGAAGCGGATGAGACTGTTGATGAAAGTGGCTGGCACTGCTACCAACAGCCACTTTGTCAGCTGAAAAAGGAATTTTGTCACATCGCGCTGAACGATGGTCTTCACGATACTGCCGTCAAGTTTGGCTACATAGAGTGATAGAAACGTCCTAGCAAAAAGGGTGGCAGTGTGAAATGCAAGGGTGCCAAACTCCCTGGACCAAAACCCTGGGATAACAATCTTTATTAGACGTTTGAGCTGCCTGTAGAATTGTTTGTTCACGTTGGGCGAACGCTTCTTACCGTTTACATTCTGCTCGTCTTGTCCAGTCCTGGACGGAGTGGGGGGCAGTTCGCTGGCCTTTTTCTGCAACCTTAATTTGTCTTTTGTCCCATCGAATACAGAAGTAACATTTGGGTAGTAACGGCGGACGCCGTAAGCTGCAAGGAGGCAGATCGCAGCGCCTACTGCGACTTTTTCTTTTGTTACTTTGGCTTTCGCAGCCACGTCTAGCATTTTCGACATCTTTGGCAGTTCTGACTTCTGGCTAGTAACAGAAAAACGACTGACTAGTGCGTATCATCATTTCGCATTCCCTCTGTCCACCATAATTATTCCGTCGCACGTGAACTCCCGTAGACTTTGTACACAGGGGTCGCCGATAATTTCCGACCAATGGCAGCTCGATTTTATTCGTACGGAAAAGCACGGAAATAACCGGGGTTAGGCGGACAATGGATCGTCTGCTCGGCTGCAGCTGCCTCCCCTACAATAATTGACTCTTGTACAAAACGACATGAACTGGGTCGGTGGCGCAAGAAATCGGGTGAAATTTCAAGGAGATCGACGCGTTCAGAAGGTTTATATAAGTTTTTCGTTTAATGCGTGAACCGTTTTAAGTTTGCAAAGTATTTCGACAGGATACAATTTTAAAATTTCACTGGAGGACTATGTGAAACCTTTGATTGTGAAGTAATGAGACGAGAAATAATAAGGATTAAAAGTGCAGTAATGTTAACTGCAATTTTGTGTCATGTGCAGGAATTTTTCGAAAGGAAGAAACTTGATCGAAAATGTGAAAAAGTACAGAGGTCGACAGCTTGCCATTTAAGTGTGAAAAAGAAACGCCACATAAGTCAAGACCTGGTTGCCCTAAGAACAGTTAGTAATGCAAGCCTAAAAGGTTGGTTAATTCCTTTGTATGTCTTATTTTTTAATCACATTTTGTCGATCTGAGTTTTCTTAAAATGCGATCATGCACAATTCAGATAGCAAGTTGTTTCAATACATAACATGTAAATAATGTATGCGACTTACTCATACTTTAAAATTGTTTTGCATGTTTGCAGGTTATGATGAACATGTTTGTCGGTGATCAGGTGAAATTGTTATTTTTGTCCCAGTATATTGTTTTTATATTATAAAGATCACCTGTACAGTATTTAGCAACAATTAGTATACTTGGCCTTTATCCAATTCAGTGACTGGAAACCCCGTGCAGAACGTGAAACAAGTGGATTTAGAGAAGCGACCATCTCACCCTGTTGGAAAACACAGTCGAGCAATAATGGGCAAACATAATACAACTACTTATATGCGATGTGGCACAGCAGTGGAACTTCCATTCTCACCAGAACTTGCACCATCAAAACTGGAATTTCTGGAAGCAGAGAAGCCAAAGTTTTTTTATTTTTTATTTTTATTTTTTAAATAGAGTAAGGCTATTAACTGCTATGGGTCTGGAGGATGGGGGTAGGATGGTTTAAACTTAAGGAGAGTGTTTTTCAGCAGTATAACTATAAGTATCATTTATTATACATGTATACATATACTTGTTCATTTCCATTGCTTGTCTTTATCGGTCGTGAGGCATTGTTTATGCAATCATTTGTATACCTTCATGTACCAGGTCTTCAATGGCTGCACTGCCTGCAAGCAAACCGGTGTACACCAATCATACATTGACAGCACTACCTGTGAATAAACCTTCCTACAACAATTTTCCAGTAGCAGCACTACCTGTCAGCAAATCTTCCTACACAAACCTTCCAGTGGCAGCACTACCTGTCAACAAATCTTCCCACACCAACCTTCCAGTGGCAGCACTACCTGTCAACAAATCTTCCTACACCAACCGTCCAGTCGCAGCACTACCTGTCAACAAATCTTCCCACACTAACCTTTCAGTGGCAGCACTACCTGCCAACAAATCTTCCTACACCAACCTTCCAGTGGCAGCACTTCCTGTCAACAAATCTTCCTGCACCAACCTTCCAGTGGCAGCACTAGCTCTTAGCAGTCCTCTGTACACAAGACCACCGATGGCAGCACCACCAATGATAAGGACAGAAAATGAAAATGCATCGAGAGAAATCATCACAAACAGCTATTGGCATGCTGCATGTAACAGCAACCAGTGGAAACAAAGGGATTCTGTGGATATTTCCAGATTTGCACATAACACTTTTTCACAAGTGAGTAGTAACTACTATGTGTCTGTGCAGCAGTTTGTAGTAACTTAGTGAGTGCTAATTAGGTGGGTAATCCCAATGTGCCAAAGATCATTGGGCCAAAGGTCATTGGCCCATACATGGGTCAGCTGCAGCTGATCTGGACCTGAGGACCTTGTGCTTACTGGGATGTCCACATTCATGAAATGTTTTATAAGTCCTTTCTATTTCATAAAAGGGACTTTTTAGGATGGGTTGCAGTGCAGCGAATTCAATAGCATGCCTATGACGTCACAGCTGAAGTAACAAGGTAAAATTATGTCATGTTTAGTTACCTCGCTGCAGAACATACTTTTGGCACAAAGTGCTGTGTGTGTGTGTGTGTGTGTGTGTGTGTGTGTGTGTGTGTGTGTGTGTGTGTGTGTGTGTGTGTGTGTGTGTGTGTGCACGTGCGTATGTATGTAGACATGAGAATCTCCATTCTTTGTTTATGTACAAGCTTGAAACTTGAAGAAATGCTTCATTCAAGGGGTCCCAAGAGAGCCTCTGGGCATATTAAAATTGAATGTCTCATTGAAGAATTAACTTGGTTGACCCACATTAAGAGTCCGTAATTTTTGTCATATATTCATTTTACATTTTGAATATAGCTAGCTTGGAGAAAGACATTGGATGAGTATGTTAGCCAGATTTGTACCGCATCAACGTTTCCACATATTAAATATATAAAAAGTAAAAAGCCTCCACATCTGGATAAATTTAGACAGTGACGTAAAAACAGCAACTTCATCGCCATGCAGACATTGATGCAATACTCTGGCTGTGACATAATTTTTTTCTCTTTCGCTCTCTTGCACGCATGCGCGCATGTCTGTACTCTCGCACACGCACACATTGATGCACTGATAGAACATGCATTTGTACAGTAGTATATCTTGTATCCAGGTAAAGTCTGACTTCATGCACATTTTAGCAATATTGAAATTGTATCATAAAATTCTTCTTTTTTTTTTCAAGAATGGTCTCAAGTCTAGAAGCCAAAGTAAAACTCATATTTATGAGATCTAAAATTAAGTAAAAACTAAAATTACTTAATGACAAATGACATTTTCAAACGAATGACATGTATGCACTGTGCCCCTTGAAAGGCTCAGGTGGAGACCCTTGATAGCGAGGACAGCTCTCTTAAAGAATGGACTTTGTGGGCTATGGTTCATCCTGTCTTTTTTTGTGTAGGCATACTCATTGCTCATGTACTTGTATCTGTACAACTCCAAATTGTCAATGACAGTCTAGAAATGTACAAATGCAATGTAGAAATACATGAGCCAGAGCAGACAGTACAGTGAAATATTTACTCATATGAATCAAATACTTTTCTATTGTAAAATTTGACTAGAGCAAGGTGGGATTTTCTGGTTTTGTTGTGTTCAGATGCCCATAGATCCAAAGAACACCAGGATAACATTTTCTTCACTGGAAGGGACGTCAGAACGACCAGACATCTTTTACCATGACAAATGGTCACTCATGAAAAACCCATGGATCACTGAAGACTTCCAAGTCAGTCCTCCCATCCCAGCTGATACAGTCGAGGTTTCCTTACCCACTCCCTATCTTTCATTCATTCCACATAAGCCAGAGTCAGCCAAACGCAGAGCACACACAGAAAGATATGGTTGCCAAATTCCACCTGCATCACACTACAGCAGTCCCGACACTCCGTCACCAGATTTGTGGAAAAGGAAACGCAGTGATATGAGTGGGAACGTACAGTGTTGGTCAGCATCCAGATTACATGATATGACAGCATCATCCCCTCAGCTTCATAGGCCCTGGTCTTTGTCAGATTCAGAGATTACTTCTGGGACGATCATTAAAACAGAGGATGACAATCGTTCGAGGGCATTCAGATATGGAAAACTCTCCGGACATCTATACAGCGAAAATGTGGACCCTACACTCATGATGAGGAAGAAGCAAAGTGACATGATCAGGTGAGATCCAGTAAGAAAAAAAATCCTTGGGCTAATGTAGGCCGTCTTTTGTCCACACAACATGACTATGCCTGAGTGGATATATGGGCCCGAGAACGTTTTTTTTTTTTTTTTTTTTTTTTTGGGGGGGGGGGGGGGGGGGGGGGGGGGGGTAACAACGGGAGAATGCAGATTTCTGGCCGTTTTACATGAGTTGCTTCCCTTACAGACGGGTGTGCAGTGGCAATTTACAGTCCATGCCTCTTGTTACTAGCAAGCAAGGGGGTAATGACGTTTTAACATATATATACAGAAACAATGTGTAGAAATTAACCCTTTGTGTGTCCTTCAGGAATCATCACGCCTAAACCCACTACTGACATGCACAATACCTTTGAAGTGTGTGTTGGTGCAAAGTGACACATGCACATTACCTCCTTGATACACAAACCTTAATTCCAATAGCATGTCCGTTGAAAAGTCCTGGTAAATCAAAGTGCCACAGTTGCAGTGCGCCTGAATTGATTAGTGTTCAGGTCGACTCCATAGGAAATAGATTTCCCTGTCCCCCATATACCCGCCCGTCCGGGCCGTCCATTATCACTTCGGTGCCGTTGACATTAAACCCCGAACTAACCAACCTTAATTCCAACCATGCTGCGTGAAGCACTGGTGCTGGGACTGTGTGTGCAAGGGGGTTATCCCATTTAGTCCTCACGCATTATGGCAGGAGATGGATCGGCCATGATAATTGAAGGGTAGTGCCAGATTAGCTTGGCACCAAGCTATGATAGAGACAAATTGTGCATGTAGCCACTGATCAGTACCAATGACTATGGACAAGGGGGCGAACCCTTTGGCTGTTGGCAGTGCTTTTTGTCACAATGATCCCTGCATCACAACAAGAAGTGTTACCGACAGCGAAAGTGTTAAACCAATTGTTTTTCTGATACATTCATGTTATGTAAATTGCTGCTGCAGTTGATACGCCCATGTGTGTGTGTGTGTGTGTGTGTGTGTGTGTGTGTGTTTATTGTGTGACTTAACACATATATAAAGAAATACAGTTGCTTGTGTGCCTGTGTATGGCTGTGTGTTTGGGGTGGGGAAGTGGAAGAATGGGAGCACTTGCCAGGTTCTGTACAGTGTGTAATGTGTAATTACATGTTATCTTATATATATATATATATATATATATATATATATATATATATATATATATATATATATATATATATATATATATATATATATATATATATATATATATATATATATATATGTATGTATATATATGTGTGTGTGTGTGTGAGCCAAAGGCGAATTTCCATTTATGTGTAACATTTATTGGATAATAAAGTTTTTCAATTCAGTTCATGTTGCAGGACTTTCCTGGACAGCCAGCCACGTTTGGTTCCTGACAAAGACCGTAAATTTGAATGGGACAATGTGTTTCTTTCTCAACCAGTGTCTGCTTCAACCTCACTTAGCCATCAGTCAATACAGCCACAAAGACAGGACACTGGTCAGTCACAAAGTGGATGCAGTTGGGGGAAAAGTCATGTTTGAAAAGACATGGCTGGTTTGTTAACATTTCAGGTGGCACGAAAAAAAAAAAACAACCAAAAACAAATATCAACAGCAGTACTGCTATTAATACAACAACTACTGCTACTGCTACTAACTGAAATTTGGATATGAAAAAAAAACACAGCAGAGGATCTAATGTTTCTTGCTGATATATAATCCAGAGTTATACTAGGCGAAGGGACTGCAATACATGTAGAAAAGTTTATGTCTTTTGTTGTTGTTGTGTAAGATCCTAACTTTTTATGAGCAAAGTTGACTGTAGTAGTAATAATAATAACAATATAATAATAATTATAATATTAATACATGCAACTAAGTAATAATAATTGTAATAAACAGCCACAGTAAACTGCACATTAATTTTAGTATGGCTGTGTTTAAAAAATCTGTTTAGTTTTTTTTCTTCAGATCTGATTGAAATTGGAGTGTGTGTCCAGAGAACAAGTCAGAAATCACCTCTCCCTGCACAGAGCAGAAGATGGTAACATTTTGTCAGTGCCAGTAGTTACTATGTATTTTTTATCAGCCATGTTAAACAAATTGAGCACTAGGGATTAAACAACTTGGTCATGTAGCCATCAGTGGCTGCGTGGACTAGTGGTTAAATTTTCCCATACTGGTATTGGATTTGTGCTCTGAAAGCTACCTAACAGTTCAGGACAGAAGATCAACCACGAAAAATAGATGTTTTTTTTTTTAAGATCAAAATTCAGTAAAAACTGCATGTGTTTCGATGAAAACAGATTAAAAGCCCTGACAAATGTAATGTGGCTTTTATTGTCCAGGCTTTTAATCCACTGTTTTTGGCTCACATGCGATCGCACAAGTGAAACTATTAATGGGTTGTCCAGCGTCTACTGTCTGTGGTAAACTTTAACATTGGCATTTTCTCTGAAACTATTCTAGCCTCAGTCTTCAAACTTGGCCCAAGGTACTTTGTGGTAAAACCTTTCTAAACATGCCAATTTCAGTGACATCTCCCAAAGGTCAAGGTCACAGGGGCAGTGGCGGATCCAAGGGGGAGGGGGGAGGGGGCTGGCCCTCCTGTCAGCCCTGGCATTTTTTTTTTTTTAGGTGGTGGAGGGTTGGTTAGTTTTTTGTTTTCTTTAGTGGATGGTTGATTAGTTTTTTTTTTTTTTGTGTTTGTTTTCTTTTGTGGTGTTTGAATGTTTGGTTGGTTGGTGAGATTTCTTTTCATCACGGCACGCAATCTTCTTAACCTTTCTTGTCCTCTCTTATGTACTGAATCAGTGGGTGGGCCTAATGTGCTGTTTTTTTTTTGCTTGGCTTTGACTTCGCGAACGAAGATTCTATAGGGGTTGCCCACGACATCTGCAGGCATGCTTGTGGCTGCGGAGGCCAATGCGGGACAGGCAGGTTCAACCGCAGTGGCTGCAGGGGGAGGTCTGGCCAGGGTTCTGAGTTGCGGCATCTCTGTTTTTTCTCCTGAGCCACTTGTCCTTAAGGCTAGCTCTGCCCAAGTCCTCAAAGGAGACGGCTGCCTTGTAAATGGTGGAGCGCCAGGTGTCGCAGTCTGCAGCAAGCAAAGACCTCTGGTGGTGGTCGACTTGGCAGGCACTAAGTGACTTCTTGAGACAGTTTTCGTATCTCTTCTTTGGTGCCCCTCTGTCTCGGTGTCCTGTGGCGAGCTCGCAGAACAGGGTGATCTTGGGTAGGCAATGATCCTCCATCCTGGAGACGTGCCCCACCCAGCAGAGCTTTGTCCGCAGCAATAAAGCCTCGATGCTCACAGTTTCTGCCTGTTCAAGGACCTTGACGTTGGTGACATAGTCACTCCAGTGAATGCCGAAGATGGTACACAGGCAGTGCTGGTGGAAGCATTCAAGGAGTCGTAGTTGGCTGCAGTAGAGGGCCCAGGACTCGGAACCATACAGCAGGGTGGTGAGGACGACAGCTCTGTACACGCTGATCTTGGTGCCTGTTTTCAGCTGTTGATTGTGCCACACCCGCTTGAATAGTCGCCCAAACCTGCTGTTCGCTTTTGCCAGCCTGCTGTCCAGCTCCTTGTCCAGCTTGGCATCTGACGTGATGATACAGCCAAGGTAGGTAAACTGGTGCGCTAACTTCTGTTCACACTCGCCGATGGTGATGTGGGGAGGGCGATGCTCTTCCTTGGGTGCCGGCTGATGGAGGACCTCTGTCTTTTTCAGACTGACCTAGAGTCCAAAGAGCTGGTCAGCATCTGCTAAGGAGGATGTGATGCGCTGCAGGGCTCTCTCTGTGAGTGCAACGAGGGCAGCGTCATCAGCAAAGAGCAGCTCACGAATCAGTTGGTCTAGGGTTTTGGTGTGGGCCTGCAGTCGTGTGAGGTTGAAAAGGCTGCCATCGAGATGATACCTGATGTACACTGCGTCGTCTCGTCGAAATCCACTGAGGCCTGCTTCAACATCATGCTAAAAAAGATGGTGAAGAGGGTCGGTGCCAGCACGCAGCCCTGCTTCACACTGTTGAGAATGGGGAATGGTTCTGAGAGTCATTGTTGAGTCTGACCTGGCCTTGCTGGTCCTCGTGTAGCTGGACGATCATGCTGAGGAACTTTGGGGGACAGCCAAGTCGCTCCAGAATCTGCCACATGCCTTGCCTGCTCACAGTGTCGAACGCTTTTGTTAGGTCGACACACGTTACGTACAGCCCTTTGTTCTGCTCGCGGCACTTCTCCTGAAGCTGTCTCAGCACAAAGACCATGTCGGTGGTGCTCCTGTTGGCTCTGAAGCCACACTGGCCCTCTGGGAGGTGGTCTTTAGCGATGGCAGGTACCAGCCGATTCAGGAGCAGCCTTGTGATAATGGACAGCAGGGTAATTCCTCGATAGTTGGAGCAGGCAGACTTTACCAGGTGTCTGGGGCCATACACTGCTTTCAGTGCTTCGTAGAAGCCCCTGTAGTCACCGTTGTCAGCGCAAAGCTGGGTCCTCTGTGCAAGTCTGGTCCACCACTCGTTCTGGAGATCTTATAGCTTGCGCTGGAGACTGCTGCAGACGAGGCGGAAGGCAGACTTCTTCACAGGGCAGGAAGGCTGGGCTAGGTGGGCCTGATGGGCGGCTCTTTTTTTTTTCTTTTTTTTTTCTTTCTACGAATTCCTGGATCTCTACGTCGTTTTCATTAAACCAGTCTTTGTTCCTCTTTCTAGCGAAACCCAAGACTTCTGCAGAGGATTTTGCAATAGCAGTTTTCAGTTGTTCCCAGAGTGTTTCAGGGGAGGAGTCTGTTGGGTCAGCTGTGTCTTTGAGCCTGCGCTGTAAATCTGTCTGAAAGGCAGCTTTCACGTCGTCACGCTGAAGGCTGGCAACATCAAGCATTTCTTGGGGGGCCCCCCTTTCTTGGGGTTTGGCTTGAAGTGGAGCCTGAGTTTGCAGCGGACAAGGTGGTGGTCAGTGTGACACTCTGCGCTGGGCATCACTCTGGTGAGGAGGACGTCACTGCGGTCCCTCTGACGCTCTAGGACAAAGTCAATAAGGTGCCAGTGTTTGGAGCGAGGATGCATCCAGGTGGTCTTTCGACTGTCCTTTTGCTGGAAAGTAGTGTTGGTGATGACAAGTTGCTGCTCTGCACAGAACTCCAAAAGTAGGCGACCATTGTCATTGCAGCTCCCGACGCCATGCTTGCCGAGGACTCCTTTCTAGGCTTCAGAGTCCTGGCCCACTCTGGCATTGAAGTCGCCAATGATGCTGACTTTGTCGTCTGCAGGGGTGCTCTGTAGGAGGCTGCGCAGGTCAGTGTAGAACTTGTCTTTTTCTGCAGGTTCTGCCAGGAGGGTTGGAGAGTACACACTGAGAAGGGTGACATGTTGCTGGTGTCTCAGTGGGAGGCGCATAGACATGATGCGGTCTGTGTGACCGGTTGGTAGGTTTTCCAGCTTAGTCGCAATGGAGGTCTTGACCATGAAGCCCACACCCGAGAGCCGTCTTTCTGATGCAGGCCTGCCTGACCAGTAGAGGGTGTAGCCAGCGCCAAGTTCTTGGAGGCTGCCTTTGTCCTGGAGACGTACTTCGCTGAGCGCGGCGATGTCAATGTTTAACCTCCGCAATTCATGGGCAATGAGGGCGAAGCGACGTTCAGGGCGGCGTCCGCTGTCTGCTGTATCGCGCATGGTTCGGATGTTCCAGCATGCTACGTTAAGTCCGGTCGTGGTCGTCATGAGAGTGGATCCGTTGTTCATTTTTGTTTTCTGACCGCAGGAGAAGATGCCCGTTGACCGCGGCTAGCCAACTGTGGTTGCAAGGGGACGAGCCGTTTGGTTAGGCCATCTTTTCTAGGCCCCTCTCCGTGGGGAGCAAGCAGTGCTGTCCCTAGAGAAGGCTGCTTGGGTCGTTCAGGGTGTGCCGAGTGACGTTGTCATCCCCAGGTCAACTTCAGGCGACCAATATCCTGAACCGCCTGCATGCAGGTTTGAGACTGCGGCTTCCAGTGACATCTTTCACATGCCGTTTTCGCCCCTTGCCCGTCGCTACAGGACTTGGAATGGTCGATGTCATGGTCCGTGGACGTTTCCTAAAGCCTGCGCGGTGGAGCTTTTTGGTGGAGTGCAGTGTGCGCAGTACTGGCCCCACCCTTTAAACCGTTGGTTCGTCTGCCATGGACTAGCAAGCTGGGACGATGGCATCGAGGTCCTCGGGTCGTAGGTGTTATATGAGACTGTCCTTGTCCTAGTCTCTGGCACAAAACCCTTCCCCGGAGACACGGGGGCTTTGATGTCAGGGTTTTCCTCCCTAGCCTTTCCGCAGCCAAGTGGCCAGGCCTGCAAGGCAGCAGGACATTGATTAATTTTCGAAGTTTAGATCCGCCGTGTAGCCTGGGGGCTCGTGCTGCCCAGTTTTGGGGGTCACCTCGGAGAGGGTGTGGCCAGGGACCACGCACGGGCGGTCTTGGGATAGAGGGATGCTATGTTAGTCCGGAGGGATTACACACGAGGTGCCTCTCGAAGGCCAAGAGGCCCTAGACTAGGGTGATCCCGGGGGAGGCGCTGTAAGAGTTCCCCACTACCCGCACCACCAACGCAACTCGTCCCCTGGGGCCGGCCCACCCTTGAGTCAGGCAGTGACCCGTTGACCCTAATGTGTCGAGACTAGTGAAATAACCTCAGTTCGCACTAAATACCTGTACCCCGACATAATCTTTCAGCCAGAAACAGAGTGTCAAGTGCCCCCGCAATCAAAGGGGCGCATGAAAAGTAGTATCTCTCACTGTGCGATATCATCAGCATCGCATCCTCACTCCGAGTCAGCCATATGATGTCAGTAAGTCCTTGAGTGTTGGTCCACCCCAATTGTGGGTGAGAATTCAGTCCCGGCTCCTCAGTAGAACCATAGAGTTTCATGAGCCCCTGCAGGCAAAGGGGCTCCTGAAAAGCTATACATCTTGATGTGTTATACACATGTTCCATCCTCAGACTGAGGCAGTCATATGAGAATAACCCGCGACTGATGACACGCCCGGCTGAGGCAATTGTCCGATTAAAAAACGAGAGGTCGGCTTTATGGCTGCGGGTAGACCATTTTGGTGTCACCTGTTAATCGGATAATTGACCCCGACTGCTGATACAGCGGAGTCTGGTTAACGATCATTGAACTTCACCGGCCGTCTTTGTCCGCGGCGAGACTAAAGTAATGGATGCCTTTCACAACAGTCTTACGTCTTTTTGTCAGTTCCGGTTCAAGTTAGTTTAGCCTAACGTGAATCTTCTCTCAGTGGCTTTGACAATCACATTGTAATCGTATTACTGCAATGAAAAGGCTCATAGGTAGCGACGATTGCTTTATCCGAAGAAATAAAACATCCAACAGCAAAAAAAGAGCTGTGTGCCATTAAGTAGTCCTCGGCCATTGTTTCTTTACAATTTCGTCAAGACTGATAGGTGTTTTAGTCTTGTAGTCTCTTTCTGTTGTTTCGTCTCTTTTTGCGTTGGCAACGAGTGGGGGGGGGGGGGTGTTCATCGGTGGCGAATTTGAGCCCCACCCCCACCCCCCATCAGGACCCCCTGGATCCGCCTCTGAGGGGTCCAGAAAGGGGTCAAAATAGCTGTATTTTTGTTACACAATTTTGTCTCTTCATTCAAATACTATTTTCAACGTCAAACCCAAACTTGGTACAACGATGCATGATGGTAAAACCTTTCTATGCATACTTTTTTTTTTTTTTTTTTTTTTTTTTTTTTGCTGCTCCAAGTTTTCCTTTGTCGATGCAGAGGTCTTCCTCTCATGCCGCTTATCCACATCAACCCCAGTGTGCTCACCCAGGCCCGCTAGTTGTTCCAGCCCACCTGCTATATGTCAGGTAGTAGGGGACTCCCTCCGGAGGAAACTCCTCACTGCTGCCGAGACACTTCGGTGGTGTTCAGTGTGGCCTTTAGGTGACCACACCTACTATTCCTCCTACTTACGACATTGTTAGCTAGTCGCGGAGTCTAGAGTCACGAGTGGGAGCTCCCCCGAGAGGTGGTGAGTCAACCATTAGGTCCTTCCACGCACAGCAGCAGGGTCTGGCTAAAGACAACCGTGCACCTAGGGCTCCTGGAGGACTGGGCTGAGATCACCATGAGACGGAGACTTGAGGGATCAGAGCATTTTTCATTTTGCACAATGAGGATGAGAATGATGATATGATGATGTCATGGTGGCTCTTGTGGTTGGGACTGCTTCCTGTCATAATATCTTGGTGTTAACCAGGCCCGGGAACTGCGGACAGCTGCGGTGCCAGCCGTATAATCATTGACACGTGCAATGTGTCATAACCCAGGTAGCACCCCCAAAGTTGCAACCGTGAAGTGGGTGAGTGTCGGCTGTGTGGCATCAGTCTTCCCATTGGGTCCATAGCACACCCGCTCTGGGTAGGAGCCGACCCAGGTAGGAAAAATCCCGCTTGACTCGGCTGGGATTTGAACCAGGATTTCCCAGCCGCCAGTCCGACGCGCTAACCACTGCGCTACAGAGGCCGGTACCTTTCTATGCATACTAATTTGGATGACTCCTCAGAAAGTTGAAGGGTCACAGGAGGTCAGCAAGTGTTTGAAAAATACCAGTTTTTGATAGAATTGTAGTTTTTATCAGAGTTTTTGCAAACTTTTCAATAAAATTTGGCATTGAGATGTAGCTGATGATAACACCTTTCTATGCATACTAATTTAGTAGACCCCTCACAGAGGTCAAGGGTCATGGAGGGTTGACAAAAAATGCATACATTTTGAGAAAACTCGGATTTTAATGGTAGAAAAGTGAACCCTTTACTTATGAATTGACACTTGAACACTTTTTCATTTCAGTGACATGTTGGAAAGGTCAAGGTCACACATTATGTGGATTGGTCATGCACTTGAGCCATAAGTGCTTTTTCCATTTTTGATGTAGAAACGCATGCAGTTTTAACCTGCTTCTGATTTCAAGAAAACGTCACTTGAAGGTTGGTGCCAGAGTAGCTTGACACCTTCTGACACGGGCCTTGAACTTTCATTGTCCTATCTTCTTGTACAAAGGCTGAATGTGTGAAAAGATACTAAAAACCCGTAAAATATATCTTTCACACACATTCCTGCCATCAAACTCGAGCAGAGTTTCAGTTTAGTTATAAAGTGAGACAGCATTAATTTCAGGCAATGATACGTACTTCATCTATTATCTCACAAGGGAAGCTGGGTGGCTTGGTTGTAGAGCGTTCGCCTCTCGACCAAAAGGTCCCGGGTTCGAATCCAGCTTCGGTTAAAATTTGTTCAGACCCTATTTCTTTGAAATCCCCTTCGTGGTGGACAAAAGATGTTAAGCCCTAAACGTTTTTTTTTATTATTATCTCACAGCTGATGGTGAAGGGTTGAAAGGCATCTTTACAATACATACAGGGTCTTCAAGCCAAGTAAGCTAAGGTCCTCGGGCCCAGAACGGCAGCAGTGGGCCCACTGCAGCCGTTGGGGCCCGAAGACATTTTGCTACATGGGATGTTTTTTGGTTTCCTACTATACCTTTAGTAATAAACATGCAGTTTATGTTGTACACAATTTTATAGGAACACTCTTTGCAATCCCGTTACGTTGCTTTCTATCGTTTTGCCAGGACCAGGAAAGAGACACAAGTTGCAGAGGTACTTCTTGAGGTATACACTCAAATTGAACCCCATTATGCATGAAGCCCCTGACACAAAACGCCTCTGCACGTCACTTTCAAACCACAATCCGCTTACACAACACATCACTAAACCCACCCACCGACTTGGCCACACCCTCGACTGGATCATCACCCGCACCTCCGATCAACTCTTTCTCGACTCTGACACCACCTCTGTGCTTCCCTCTGACCACCTCGCTATTCTCGTCTCCCTCAATCTACCTCCCCCGAAAAAAACCAAGCTCATTGTCTCTCGCCGCAAACTAAAATCTGTCAACCGCGAGAGCTTCTTCGACGAAGCTGTCGACCTGCTCTTGGACCCCACCCCCTCTCCCGATCTTGCATCCCATTTCGATTCCTCCCTTCGAAAACTTCTAGACACCCATGCCCCTGTCACCACCTGCTCCATACCCAACCGACTCCCCTCCCCCTGGCTCACTGATGACATAGCTGAGGCCAAGCGTGAGCGCCGACAAGCGGAACGCCTCTGGCGCTCATCTGACCTCACCGTTCACAGACAGATCTTCCAAACAACTAGATCGAAAGTCTGCAAAATGATCTCCGAATCTAAACGCAAACACCTTCAAAACCAAATCCTGGAATCCACTTCTTCCAGAACCCTCTACGCCACCATGAACACACTCCTAGGCACTTCTAAAGACTCTCCTCTCCCCAACACACACAGCAAAGAAGAACTCCCGTCTGCTTTCTCCCTATTTTTCGGACAAAATCCAAAATCTGCGCGACACACTCGACACCCTGCCTCCTCCGCCTTGCCCTCCTGACCCCACCTTTTCCGGCTCCCCACCTGGGTCTGCCCTAGGGGACTTGGGTGGGGTTAGGTATTTTTTAGTTCCCAGGGTCACCCTGGTCAGCCCCACAGGGTGGGTTTTTCTTTCTATTCTGGGGCATGTGTTTCTGTCTACCCTTTGTCCATTCACCTGTATTTGCCTTTTTAAAACTCTCCCTACTGTCTGCACTGCCTGTAGCTCTTGATATTGGATGTGTGTTGCTAAATGGTCTTAGCTTTATTTAGGCCCCATGTGTTAGGTTTATTTAATGTATTTGACCGGCTGGCGACATACATTCAATGTTCTGTTTATTTTTTTTTTTTTCACAAGCAGTGCAGGCACGTCCTGAGAAAGCCTTGTTGCTGTCGGGACGTTAAGCAATGTACAATCAATCAATCAATCAAAACCTTTTCCGGCACTCCCCTCTCGTCCTTCCGCCCCGTCTCTCAGGATGAAGTCCTCAAGACTATAAAGTCCATGCCCTTCAAAACCTGCGAACTTGACCCCCTCCCAGCTTCTCTCTACCGTGACGGCCTTCCAAAACTTCTACCCTTCATTACCGACATCATCAACGCATCTCTAGAAAACGGCTCCGTCCCCGATATCTTCAAGTCCGCCATCGTCCGTCCTCTCCTCAAAAAACACAACCTCGACCCAAACGAACTCAAGAACTATCGCCCAGTCTCCAATCTCTCTTTCCTGTCCAAGCTTCTTGAGAAGGTTGTTCTCAACCAGCTCAACCTCCACCTCACTGACAACAACCTCCTCAGTCCATTCCAGTCTGCCTATCGCAAACATCACAGCACTGAAACAGCACTTCTACATATCTTAAACGAGCTGCTTCTCTCCACCGACTCGGGCAACATCTCTCTTCTTACACTACTCGATCTCTCTGCCGCCTTTGACACTATAGACCTCTCTATCCGACTCCACCACTCCTTCGGCATCACTGACTCTGCTCACAATTGGTTTCTCTCCTACCTCTCCGACAGACAGCAGTCCGTCACCATCAACGGCGTCTCTTCCAACCCGGTAACGCTCTCCTGCGGAGTTCCACAGGGATCCGTCCTGGGCCCAGTCCTTTTCACACTCTACACCTCTCCTCTGTCCAACATCATCCAGTCTCACTGCATACACCACCACCTCTACGCTGACGACTCACAACTGCAAGACAAAGACAAACTCGACAACACTCAGTCACTACTGACTCGCACGGCTGACTGCTACGAAGACGTAAAAAACTGGATGACAGCAAACAAGCTGAAACTGAACGACGACAAAACGGACGCCATGCTGGTAGGCACTCGCCAGAAACTCTCCCAGCTCCCTCCCTCTCCCCACCTTCAACTCGATAGCACCCCCATCTCCCTCTCTGACTCGGCCAAGAACCTCGGCGTCATCCTCGATTCCTTTCTGTCCATGACCAGCTTCGTCTCCGCCACGACCCAGGCATGCTATTTCCACCTCCGACGCATCAGTCAGATCAGAAAATACCTCACTACTGAAGCTGCCACCGAACTTGCTGTCTCTCTCATCTTATCTCGCATCGACTATTGCAACTTTCTCCTTTCCGGTCTCCCTCACTCCACCATTTTCATTCTCCAGCGCGTCCAGAACAATGCTGCCCGCCTCGTCCTCAGAAAGAAAAAATCCGACCACATCACACCCCTGCTCAAACTCCTTCACTGGCTCCCCATCCCCCAACGCATCCAATACAAAGTTCTGTCTCTCTGCTACAAATCCCTGAACAACTGCGCTCCTGCCTATCTCTCCAACTTACTTCACCCCTACGCACCTTCCCGCTCCCTCCGCTCTGCCTCCGACCCTCTCCGCCTCCACATCCCTCGCACCAAACTTAACACTTTCGGCCCCCGCTCCTTCTCCGTCTATGGTCCATCCACCTGGAACATCCTCCCACTCTCTCTCCGTCAGAAACACTCTCTCTCCTCCTTCCAGTCCGCCCTCAAAACCCACCTCTTTCAACAGTTTTAGCACTATATCATCACACTCCCCACCCCAAGCTGACCGTCGTAATGTATTTCACTGTAGAGAGGAATACTGAGCGGACTAAAGCTTCATTATCATAATGACTGAGTTAACCCTCTCAATATTAACTTTATGAACCCTCCTTACCCATGTTCCCCACACAGAGTAAATACCGTTGGAAGTTACCACTCAAACATTGATATTAAAACATTTACAATTTTATGTTTCCCCACAGTAATATTTTAAGGGGTTAACTCAGTCATAGTGTTAATAATACTTCAAATCTCCCCCCCCCCCCCCCCATAGACAAAACGCCCGATCAAACCAGTGCTTGTAACCCAAAGCAATTACATATACATAAACACCTCATGTCTACGCCTGACTGGTTCTGAAAGACCCCCACTTCAATTCAGGTAAGATATGAATAGACCTGTTCTGAAAATACAAAGGGCCTGCAATTATTCACATTTTCATGTCGGGACTAGATTGCCTTTTGAAACCGGGATCAAAATCTTTTGAATCAGATCGGTATGTACCCCACCTGACTCGATATGTACCACACTTGACTCGATATTTATAAAGGAATTTTTAATTTTTCCAATTATGTGTTCACCCGTTTGATTTGCCATTAAATGTAAATGGTCAACACCCACACACACAGCCAATCCCATCCCTTTCTTACACAGAGAGAGGCCCGTCATAAAGACAGTAATCATACACCTTTACCACGCTGTGTTTTATGTCTGTGCTTATAACAACATACAAGCACTGACGAAAGATTTTGGATGGGTTGACTGGGTTTTTTGAAAATACCCACTCTATGTACAAACACCATGAAGGCTTTACAGACACAGAGTTAAAATGAGTTTGCAATCTGTTGGAAAACAGAGAAAGGCTTTAAGTTAAGATCTTTCTTGTATTTTATGCTGAGGGGGTGTTTACTGTTGACTGTTATTTCTACACAGAATGAAACAGGCATGATCAAGCCAGTTTAAACATGACTGGTAACGCATGCACTGACAAAGGGTGTAGGTTGATTTTGCTGGTCATGAGTGGTCTCTGCTTGTTAGGCTGACTAGTTTGCCTGATGCAGTCGTCTCTACACGTTGTGTAGTCATTTTGAAAGCAAGATGTGTTTTGCTAGAAAGGATTTATGTGTTAAGAAACATCATCTAAACCTAAAGATAAGTTTTGTTTTAATTTAAAGTTACAACTAACTTAAGGTTACCTTAAAGTGAGTTACAATAGGAACTTATTAACTACTTATCATTAAGAACTTATTAATTACTTACCCTAATTACTTACAAGTACTTAATAACAACTTGACTCTAGTCACGTATACTAAGTCTTTTTTTATTAAGATACAAGGGCAACTAAAAACTTTTTTTTCTCAATAATATTCCGGTGGTGCAGATGGTGTTAAATAATTAGGCCTAAACTGTGTAAGTGGCATGTCATCTCTCTGTGAAGTGTAATGAAAAAATAAACGATTACCAAATCTGATTTTTATTTGTTTAAAAGAATGTGTAGTTTTTCTGTGGTTTCCTGTACCCCTATCCTTTTTCCCTCTGCTAAAAAACTTGGGTTGAAGGTCTTTCACTTTGATGTGGGTGTGACAGGGGTATTGAGAGCCATGCCAGTTCTGATGGTCCTGACAGTCCTAACGGTCCCAATGGTGTTGACGGCGGGTCACTTACATGAGCCTTTTCTGTTAGCGCCTGTAGCTGTAACTTTTTCTGCTTGTTCCATTCGGCTAAACGTTTACCAGACTGAATTCTGCCTGGGTTTTTAATTTTTGTCACTGTGTGAATCGGGGTCTGGGCAGGATCCGAAACAGGGTTCATCTGTGGGGTCGTTTGGGGGGTCGTCTGTTGGTCGTCCATTTTTATCAACAAAAAAATTTAATTTCATAAAATCGATATGGCTGCTCGTTACTATTAATGTTACCAGTGGAGCAAGCAAATTACCAAACCTGTAGAATAAAAGGCAAGCTAATTTACCAATTGCACTCGTTACAATGGGGTTACTCTCGAGGTCATTTGTGAGATTTTCAAAGTCTACAGGAAGGGCATAACTCACAACTTTTGAATACAAGCAGACAATTGATTTGCTCAAATCACGGGTCATTAGTGAAGCCATGTGTTGTTCGTATTTAAAATGAAGTTTAAATAAATCATCAGCTGTGAGGGATTGTATATCTTCGGTTGAATATTGCTTTCTGAGATATGTTTTGGAATGACCAGAAATCACTACAGATAAATGTCTTTCTCGTTTCGAATCTAAGTCTATGTTTTCTACAGCGCTGATATCATTTAATAATAGCAGTTCATCTGAATTCATTTTATAATAAAATATATTTTTAATAATAAGTGAAATAAAAATGCACTTACCTTTGAAACGAGGAGCTGTTTCGACTTAATTAGTCTCATCAGAAAGGTCAGAAACCTTTGACAGCTCAAAGAAGATGAAAAATTTTTAGTGGTCACCTATTTTGTACCAAAGACCACATGTCAAAGCCAAACAGGTGTATTGCTCTCGGATGTGGTTTGTGTGTGTCTGTGTGCTGAGCTGTGGTACATCCCTAGGAAAAACACTCGAACATGGCACTCCCGGACTGCGTTGTGTAAACGCATACCATTGTGAAAGTGATTTTCCAACACACCACACTAAGATAAAAATATTCTGTGGTGTGTAAAATTTGATGGTATGTACAAAAGCCGAGAGCAAAGTAGCTGCTTAAATTTCGGTTCTTCGTAAGCAGTTGTGGAACTACTCCGTTATTTATGCATTGTTTCCACTTGCTGTTGCTGCTTTTTCTTGTTTTCTCTGTTCAATAATTGCAAGCAATTTTTGAAGTGTTGGGTTTTCTTTTTCTAATTTCTCTATTTTGGCATTGATTTTATTTTCAACCATTTCATTCATTTTTACATCCTTTTCTTTTATTCTTATTTTTTGCTGTTGTTGAAAAATAGCTTTTTTAATTTTTGCTACATTTTCCTCAAGTTTGCCATATTTTTTTACCATGTCTGGCACTGAGTGAAAGTTCTTTTCTTCCTGAAAAGCAATTATTGCATCAGCAATATGTTTCATCTCTTCTTCAGTATTATTTAATCTTGTGTAACAATCCTGTAAATTATCATTAAGTTTTCCAATACTTCTTTAAAACGAGCCACTTTTTCATTACGAGCACACGACTGCTTACGAAGAAGACAGACTTGTGCAATCGCACTTCTTCCAGAATATTGTGTCATGATTGACTGTACCTAGCTCTGGGGTTTGGTTTTATACTAGAAAATATCTTAACACGCACTAGTTCCAAGGCACGCCACCAGTCATGTTCAAACTGGCTTGATCGTGCCTGATTTCGAAATGTGCAAAACGTGCGGAATAAAATCAGCTGACAAAACCAGGCAGTCTAACAAGCAGAGATATAAAACGCCACTCGTGACGCTCACTGTATGTCTTCAAAGAGCGGCAAATCAATTACTGTGCCAACATTAAGTTCAATGCCTTTTGAAATGACCAGCAAAATCAACCTACACCCTTTGTCAGTGCATGCGTTACCAGTCATGTTTAAACTGGCTTGATCATGCCTGTTTCATTCTGTGTAGAAATAACAGTCAACAGTAAACACCCCCTCAGCATAAAATACAAGAAAGATCTTAACTTAAAGCCTTTCTCTGTTTTCCAACAGATTGCAAACTCATTTTAACTCTGTGTCTGTAAAGCCTTCATGGTGTTTGTACATAGAGTGGGTATTTTCAAAAAACCCAGTCAACCCGTCCAAAATCTTTCGTCAGTGCTTGTATGTTGTTATAAGCACAGACATAAAACACAGCGTGGTAAAGGTGTATGATTACTGTCTTTATGACGGGCCTCTCTCTGTGTAAGAAAGGGATGGGATTGGCTGTGTGTGTGGGTGTTGACCATTTACATTTAATGGCAAATCAAACGGGTGAACACATAATTGGAAAAAATAAAAATTCCTTTATAAATATCGAGTCAAGTGTGGTACATATCGAGTCAGGTGGGGTACATACCGATCTGATTCAAAAGATTTCGATCCCGGTTTCAAAAGGCAATCTAGTCCCGACATGAAAATGTGAATAATTGCAGGCCCTTTGTATTTTCAGAACAGGTCTATTCATATCTTACCTGAATTGAAGTGGGGGTCTTTCAGAACCAGTCAGGCGTAGACATGAGGTGTTTATGTATATGTAATTGCTTTGGGTTACAAGCACTGGTTTGATCGGGCGTTTTGTCTATGGGGGGGGGGGGGGGGGGAGATTTGAAGTATTATTAACACTATGACTGAGTTAACCCCTTAAAATATTACTGTGGGGAAACATAAAATTGTAAATGTTTTAATATCAATGTTTGAGTGGTAACTTCCAACGGTATTTACTCTGTGTGGGGAACATGGGTAAGGAGGGTTCATAAAGTTAATATTGAGAGGGTTAACTCAGTCATTATGATAATGAAGCTTTAGTCCGCTCAGTATTCCTCTCTCTACTGTTTGTGGTACGTGAGTCATTGTCTAAAGCGTGCGCATGCGTGCGCGAGTTGTGAGTGCGCGCTTAGAGTTATAATTATTATAAGATAAGCGCATTATAAATACCGTAATTATTATTATTATTATTACTGATCACAGTAGCACAAGGGGATAAGAGGAAGACGCGGTTTATTGGTGAATAAATTACTTTCCATCTTTTAAAAATGGGATGTCTTGGATTTCAGGATCACAGGTTTGAACTCAAGTACAATTACATTTATACTGGCTCCAAGTTTCTCTGAAATCATCTCTACATTGGAACATAAGAATTGATCATGACTTAATTTTTCTATGCAACAGTGTAATCTGTATGTACTGTTACATTTTCAGGAGACCATCTCTTATTCATTGTCTTGTGGTTGTGAATGAGTTATACATGTATGTGAGATAACACATGTATATTTTTTTCTGGTCTGTGATTTTCGACCTATGGCTTCAAGCCTTAAGGTCCAAAAATCACAGACCAGCACACACTTATTATTAGTATGATATGAATTTATATTCAATCTCTTCACTCGTTGATAGTCTTTGATTCCATGTGTAGAGACTTTACATTATAGCTGGACCAGCTTGAGCGGCAATCTCACCATGGCCACAAAGGACACTCTAGCCTGCCAAACAACAGTTGCACACCAAAACCTGCTGATAGTCCCATGAACGGCACCTTTACAAACAAGGTAGGTAAATGTGTTGGTGAAATTGCCTTGTGTCAAAGACTCTTGTATTGTGTATGACAAAGGGTTCAGTCCCCAAGCCTTTATTACTTGAGGTTTCATTTACAAGGAACGACTACCAACAACAAGCCAGAACGAAGTCACAGCAGATAACCAGTGTTTACCAGAAGCATAGACAATGCTCCGAACATCTCTAAGATGCATAGATCCTCATGCGCTCTCTGGGCTCATGCGGATCTGTGCTAATTAGGGATGTTTGGAGTGCTATGTTAATGGAACAAGCTTATCTGCTGTGACTTAGCTCGTTGGTGGTAGTTGTTCCCCATTGTGCAAAAGGCCATGGGGCCGACACCAGCCACCGTTGGCCCACGCACAGACGTGCACAGGCCAATGGCAGTCAACGTCGGCCCAATGGCCTTTGCGCACTGGGTCGTTGCAAACAAAACCTCACCATTGACAAGGTGAGAGAAGCTGAGGATAATTTTGAAGTTAAACGTACAAACTGCTGTGGGAATAGTGTTACATGTATTTTAGAATGTACTATGATGGCGTGATAAATTTAACATTCTGACAACATGCAGAGTGCCTGTGGGATGGAGTCTGACACAGACATAACCGTTAATGGTGTTGTTGAAGAATTGGTACACAACACTGTTTTGTCTTACGACTATATGGAGCACACCACACCCAGACGTTCTCAGCATATTCAGCCAAAGGCGGCTAAGGACAATGAAGAAGATGCACTAAGATCCATTAACCCTTCTGTGCATGCAGGCACCAGTAATGTTTATAGTACTGGTGGCTTCATGAGTAAGAGGGACAAAACAAAAACGGATGTCAGTGTGGATGTTGCAATACAGACAGATTTGAAACTGACAGATATGGAAATTAGAGACAAGACCCTTGAGGGAAAGCCATCAACTGTGGACATCGGCGTGCAGTGGGAAGCCCATACAGGCACACATTCCAATGGTGACAGCACTGAACTAGATTTCCAAAAGCCTGAATTTTCTTGTACTTCTGATTATGTTCATGAGGACACATTGGTATCTCCAGCTGCTACCCAGACATGCCAAGAGGTCCAAGGATTTGATGTGTGCATCATTATTAATTCAGAGAAAACAGTGGCTAGTCAGGCTACAAGCATAAGTGTACAGCAAACTAGTCAAGGAAAAGACACACTTGCATTGTCAGAACCAGAACCCCAGGTGATTTGTGCTAGACAGGGTGGGGACAACAGTCAACAACAGCAGATTGAAAGTCATGATGCTTCTGTTGTGTTCAGTTTGGATTCCAAGGATGCATTAATGGAGCTATCAGAAAATGTATCTTCAAAACCAGATATAAAAGTTGAGGCATCTGCTGTGTTGGAGTCAGGATCCCAAAGGGCAGCGTTGGAGGTAGTCACAGAAAATATGTTTTCAGTGGGTGAAGGTAAAACTGAAGAATGAGGGCCAGCGACTAGCAGAGCACAAAAAAGTACTTGTACTAACACAGTACTGGTAGATCACTATTTTCTTGCTTAACTCATTACATCCTGAGACAGATTTTAAAAAAATAAATTGCTTATTGTCTATACAGATTACATTACAGATTAGGAGATAGATCAATCATTTTAGTTTAAGGGTGGTGGCAGAATAGTTTGGCGCCTCAGGCACCAAGCTATTTTGGCACCACCTTTGAACTATCATAGCCATGCAGATATGTTTCGAGCAACAGGTGTATCAGGATGAAAAGGATTCATGCATACATCTCGGAACTATCTCAGTATATTATGTGATTTTACAGTAGTCTACACTTCATTGACATCAGTATCACATTCCACAAGAATAATGTATACACTCCCGTAAAGATTGTCAAATGATTCACTTGAGTGAAATATTTTTGTGGCCTGTGTCTCATGCTGAGGTCATTTTGCAGAATCTTATGATGTTGTTCAAATACCTGTTTCAGGTTGTCTTTTATAGTGTTCTTCCCAAGGAAATATCTTTTGAAAACAAAACCCACAGCTGAAGCCGATAGTTCATGCCCAGACAGCCATCTGTTTTGCTGGCTGCCTTTCAGTTTAACCCCCTTGTGCACGCAGCCACTGGCACTGCAGACAGTGCCGGTGGCCGCATGCACAAGGGAGTTAAGACAAACTTGATCTGATGCTAGCCCTTTGGCCGTCAGTAGCACTTTTTGGCTTACCTGTTATATCAATAGTGAGTCTATCTATTCATCTTCTGTCATCTGTCCCTCGTCTTCGTCCATTGTCCATGGTAAACTTTAATGTGGGCATTGTCTTGGAGATTATTCAAGAAAAGTCTTGAAACTTGGCCCAAGGATACTTTGTAGCAAAAACATTTCTAAATATATCAATTTGAGTGACCTCACTCAAAGGTGAAGGTCACAGTGGGTCAAGAAATAGGTGAAAAAATTGCTAATTTTTAACAAACATTGTCTTTTATCAAATACATTTTAATAATTCAAACCCAAACTTCGCATATAGATACCCGATGATAAGACTTTTTGTGCATGTTCTTGCTTAAAGGTCAAGCGTAAACGACATTATGAAATGTGTGAAAAATACCTCTCTTTTTTTGCACTTTCGCAAACTTTTCAATCAAACTAGGCAAAAGGCTGGCTGATGATAAGATCTGAATTCCTATGTATTTGGCTGACCGCTAATTTGGCTGACCATACATAAAGGTCAGGAATCAAGGGAGATAGACGAATGCATGAAAAAGGCACATAAAATTATGATAACAAGACATAGGGTTTTGCAGGTATTATTGCAATGTGACATTTAAACACCTGCACATAGAAGTGACCTGTCAGAAAGGTCAAAGTCATAGAAGGTAAAACACAGAAGGTCAAATAATGATTGAGGTCAGCCATGCATGTGAGCCATGAGGGCTTTGCCGTTCTTGTTGTTGCAACGATTCCTGCAGGAATCACGGGAGGGCTAGGCTCACTACTCACAATGTTGTAAGGTTGAAGATTTGTTATTTTAAAACATTATTATTAACCTGTTCATACATGATTTGCTTGTGTGTTTTTGCATGTTGCATTTTGTAAAAGAGTTGTCCCAAGACCAGCTGAAGTGAAATCTGTTTTCAGAATATATGACTGTTCATTTATTATGTGACTGCTGGTATCTATCATGGGACACTTGCAGGAAGCACTGTCCCCGTTGCAAAAGGTCTTCAGGCCCACTACGACCACAGTGGGCCCATGCACAGTCGTGCGCGGGCACACTGCAGCCATCGTGGGCCTGAGGACCTTTGCATACTGGCATGGTTGGCCAGACAAGCAGCTGTTCTCTACACTGCAATTGCATACACATATGACATGCACACGCGCAGTCATGTACACCCACACTTTCATATATACAGTACACCAGGATCCACTACACAGTAGACATTTACTCCAGCCCTGTACACTATTTTCAGCTGTACACATTTACTATTCATGCACAATAATTCTTACTTCAAGAACCTTCTTACAAAATCCTCCTTCGGACGGCAAAACTTACTCAAGCAATAATTGTTCTGCCTTTTAGTGTTATTGAAATACATGTAGTCACCACTGCATTATTTATGACACTAGATAACTTAGAAGATTGCCATCAGACTATGTTCTACTATGAATGTAAACCATTTCCCCAGTAGCAAAACGTCTTCGGGCACATGACAGCTGCAGATGGCCCAAGCACAGTCGTGCATGGCACCACTTCAGCCGTCGTAGGCCCGAGGACGTTTGCTTACTGGGTAGTCTGTCGGCAGTGGTTTGTTGCCACAGTGATTCCTGCAGGAATCATCACAACAAAAACCACTTCTGACAGCGAAAGCATAATGTCTTTTTGTTGCCAGTAAACAGACCTGCACGTATATAGGGATGTGTACTTTTCTGTTATCTTACACCTTATGGCTCAAAGCTGTAATGTCCAAAATCACAGACCAGCACACAGTATAAAAATGGTGAGTTTATTTACCACTCTCTAGCTATACCGAATCCTGACATCAGAGATAGAACAATAGACATCCCCAGGCCACCCTTTTCATAAACATAAGGTATCTCTGGTTAATTAACTAATTAAACCCATCCTCCTCCATCATCCCCATCACCTCTTTGTATTTCTAAGTACATTAGGTTTATTTCAAAAATCGTTGAAGAAACTTTTTTGATTGACTGTCAGCCCGTGATTATTAAGGCAGGTCCCCCACCCCACCTAATTTAATAGTGCCGCATCGACTTCTTAAACAAATATCAATGCAGTCAGCCTTTACCTTTCCCAATGCACCGCAAATCAGCAATCAGCTGTTATCTGGAAATGACTATCCTAGCTGTCTGTTTTCGGTATTGTGGGAATTCCCGTTAGACATAAATGAAACCAGGAAGATTACATATGATCCGTGATCGCCACGTCACAATTCCGCCCACAGGAGCTCTCTGATTGTGACATCAGTGTTGCTAAGAGCAATGCCACGTGTCAATCGCTTGCATGGCTTAGTCAGTAGTGTGTCACAGTCATTTTTAAAATACAGTCGTGTGAGAAGGATGTGTTTTTCAGTTTCTTGGAGATACCACAAATGCTGAACTTTATATTCAGTGTTATCACTAAAAAACAAGTCTTGCGGATATTACTACAGTGAGATGTTTAACCCTCTTCTGCATGCAAGTGCATGTGCCAGGCGGCTCTTGAAAATATCACCAAAGGGAATCAACTCCGTAATTTTGAATGGGTGACATTTTAAAAAAAATGTTAAAAAATATTTAGACAAATCTTGAGAAAGAGCAATTATTTTTTCTAAAGTGTTAAATCAATAAAGATATAAAATAAACATTTGTGGAGCTGTAAAATGCGTAAGGAAATAAAGGTGAAAAATCTAAAGTTGAATGAACTGCAGTTTTACGTACTGTGAATCTCAGTTGCTGATGATCACAAGCTTTATCCTCAAACGATGATGTTGACTAAAAAAAAACGATCCCCAAGTCATCCCATTCCAAATCTAAGTCAGATTCTTCCCCTCTTCCACCAAGTCTTGCTCTGTAAATCCCTCAAAATCTTCATAGGCACTGCTTTCTCCCACCAATGATCACCACAGTTCGAGGCCAGCCATTCTTACTGACACTCGATTCACACTTGAAACTTCAAAAATTTGTTGCTCCGTAAGGAAACGTCCAAAATGCACATGGCGTGTATTGACAGGAAGTGGAAAGAATCTCGAAAATGAGGCTTGTGGTCTCGCGAGATTTCTGTTACCATGGTAAACATGGCAGCCTCCACAGTATACACGTGGTTCAGCGGGCGTTACCGGGCGTTCTATGCACAAACGCTGTGTGTTTTCAGCGGGCGCTGGTGGGCGCTCTATGCAGAAGAGGGTTAATTTGGCTGTTATACTAAGCGTTATTTTGAAACATCAAAAAGGTTAGTGAGCCGAGAAAAGAAAATCTTACTGATAGAATGTTAGCTAGCTGAGTGTGATTTGCCTACACTAACATTGGCTATGTTAAAAATATATTTGGTGGCCTACTATAGGTTATTACAGGATACGAAACTGAAAAACCTGACGGCCTCTATCCAATATGGACAACTATTCACGTCAGTTGTTTCATTTAGCTAGGCTGTGTGTAATGACACTCCTTCAAATCTGTTGAGTCACGACAAGCCTTCAAATCTGTCGAGTCACCTTTAAATCTGTCAAGAAATGACAAGACGTCAGCGTGGTTTTTAAGTTGGTCATGACAGCCTTGTTAAGGGTGTTAACAGAAGATTCAGGATTTTGTGTTATGAGCCAATTGATATCACTTTTGTGTGGTGAACAACTATGAAATGAGAGACAGAACACTGAGTTAAAATGACTCTTAACACAAAGTCTTAAGACTTCTGTTTACACCCTTGGTGGTTACACCGGCACCGCGGTTTCTAAGGTAAACAAAGCAAACAGGCCTTAACAACCTCTGCTGCATTACTTACTTTACTTACGCCTGTCACCCCTACCCGGGTATAGGCCGTCGACGAGAGACCTCCAGCAACTCCTGTCCTGTGCTTCTCCTTCGATTCTACTCCAGGTGGTTCCCAGTCTCTTGATGTCTGCTTGGAGGTCTCGACGCCAGGAGTTTCTCGGCCTACCTCTTTCCTCTTTCCCTGGGGGTTCCATGACAATGCCTGCCTAGTGATACTGGAAGCTGGCTTTCTCAGACTGTGACCGATCCATCCCCATCTTCTTCGCCCAATTTCATTCTCTGCTGTTATCTGCTCCGTTCTCTCCCAGAGTCTGACGTTGCTGATCTTCTCTGGCCAGTGGATTTTCAAAATTCTTCTAAGGCAACTGTTCATGAAGGTCTGTACTCTGTTGACTGTGGTTTTTGTCAATCTCCATGTCTCTGCTCCATATAGGAGAACTGCTTTTACATTGGAGTTGAAAATCCGGACTTTGGTGTGTTGTGACAGCTCTCTGGAACTCCACACTTTTTTCAACTGGAGAAATGCTGCTCTGGCTTTACCGATTCGTGCTCTGACATCTGCATCAGTGCCGCCTTTTTTGTCTATGATGCTCCCGAGATAGGTGAAGGACTCCACCTCCTCCAACGGGGTGCCAGCAAGCAAGACTGGTTCTTCCCTGGTTGCGTTCAGCCTCATTGTCTTTGTTTTCTGTTTGTGAATGGTGAGGCCAACTTGGGACGAGATGTCAGCAAGCCTCGTGGTCTTGTCCTGCATTTGTTGATGAGTGTGGGACAGTAATGCCAAGTCGTCTGCAAAATCAGGTCGTCAAGCTGTGTCCACAGTGTCCACTGTATTCCACTTCGTCTGTGCTCTGTGGTCATCTTCATGACCCAGTCTATGGCCAGTAGGAAGAGGAACGGAGACAGCAGACACCCCTGCCTGACACCAGTTCTGACCTGGAGCTCCCTGGTGAACTGCCCTTCGTGGATCACGCGACATGTCATGCCATCATAGCTGCTCTTGATCAGGCGGACGAGCTTTGTGGGTACACCGTAGTGTCGTAGGAGTTTCCACAGAGTCTCTCGGTCCACGCTGTCAAATGCTTTCTCATAATCCACAAAGTTGACGTACAGCGGGGAGCTCCACTCCAGAGACTGTTCCACGATGATGCGGAGAGTGGCGATCTGGTCTGTACATGATCGGTTCTTCCTGAATCCTGCTTGCTGGTCTCTCAGCTGGGGGTCAACGGAGCTCTTCATTCTCTCTAGGATGATCCTGTTGAAGACCTTTCCTGGTACTGACAGCAAGGTGATTCCTCTGTAGTTGGAACACTTGCTGAGGTCGCCTTTCTTGGGAAGCTTGATTAGGTACCCCTCCTTCCAGTCAGCTGGCATCACCTCCTCTTCCCAGATCTTTCCAAACAGTGGGTACAGCATCTCAACTGTTGTCTCTAGGTCTGCTTTCAGAGACTCCGCTGGGATGCCATCTGGCCCTGCTGCTTTGCCATTCTTCAAAAATGCCACTGCTTTTCTGATCTCTTCCCGGCTGGGTCTGTCACAGCTGATGGGTAGGTCGGTCTCTGCCGGCTGGATGTCGGGGGGGGGGGGGGGGGGGGTCGGGTGGGCTAGGTCTGTTCAGTAACTCTTCAAAATACTCGGCCCATCTGTCGAGTTGGTCTGCTCTGTCTGCAATAGGCTTGCCTTCTTTGTCTTTTACTGGTCTTTCTGTATGGCCATACTTACCCGACAATCTTCTGGTAATGTCGTAGAGCTGTTTCATGTTGCCGCTGCCTGCTGCCTTTTCTGCCTCTGCTGCCAGGCTGTCTGTGTAGGCCCTCTTGTCTGCCCTGATACTCCTCTTCACCTCGCGGTTGGCTTCCGAGTATTCCCCCTGTGCCCTTCCTTTGGCTGCTCTCGTGCGACTGTTGTTGACCGCTGCTTTCTTCTGCTTCCTCGCTTCTATCTTCTTCAAGGTCTGTGCCGACAGCCAGTCCTTGTGGTGGTGTTTCCTGAACCCTACAGTGTCTTTGCAGGTTGAGTTCAGCGCCTCTCTAACTGCCTTCCACTGCTGTTCTGTGGTGACCGCCTCCTCTTCATTTACTAGCTCCTGTAGCGCTTGAAACCGGTTGGACAGCACCAGTTTGAACTCTTCTCTAACTCCAGTTTCTCTCAGGAGGCCTACATTATAGCGCTGTCTTCTTGTTGTCTCTGTGCGGCTTTTCTTTAGCTTGAGCTTCATTCTTAAGGTAAGCAGATGGTGGTCTGAGGCGACATCTGCTCCCCTCCTCACTCGAACATCTTGAAGGGATCTTCTAAATTTCTTGCTAATGCAGATATGGTCTATTTGGTTCTCTGTTGTATGGTCAGGTGAGACCCAAGTTGCTTTGTGTATTCTTCTGTGTGGGAAGATGCTGCCTCCAATGACAAGTCGGTTTAGAGCACAAAAGTCTACAAACCTCTCCCTGTTCTCACTCATCTCCGAGCCTAGTCCCTGTCTCCCCATCACCTCTTCGTATCCGGTGTTATCCTCCCCTATTTTGGCATTAAAATTGCCCATGACGATGGTGATGTCTCGCTCCGCACATTTGTCCAAGGCACTCTGGAGTCGGTCGTAGAACTCTTGTTTCTCTTCCTCGTCACTGTCATTGGTGGGCGCATAACACTGGATGACGTTCAGCTTGAGCTTTTTCTTGGTTCTAAAGGCTGCTGTTATAATTCTTGGCCCAAGAGGTTCCCAGCCCATCAGCGCTCTCTGTGCCACTGGTGACAGCATGAGTGCTACTCCTTCTGTATGGGGGGCATTCTCCTCTTCATGACCTGAATACAGAATCATCTCCCCACTTAACAGCCTTTTCTGGCCAGACAGCGTCCATCTGGCTTCACAGGGAAAGGTTGTACTTTTGCATTTCCGCTGCTATCTGGGCGGCCTTGCCGCTCTGGTACATGGTCTTGACGTTCCATGTGCCCATGGTTGTATCCCTGGATAGAGAGAGGCGGCTTGGTCCTGTGGCTTCCGAAGACTTCCGGCTTTCACCACAGGACGTCATAAGTCTTCTAGTAGAAGAACCTTCCTCCTCCAGGAAAGGAATTACTGTTAGTCTTTTCGTCGGCGTTTTTGTAGCTATTTCCTTTTTTGCAGGGTGGGGAAGCTACCCCCACACCCAACCCCCTTACTAGGAGGACCAGGGGTTTTCTGTCGGGGTCACCTTCCCTTAGACCATGTTGGTTCACGGCACCTTATTTCATTCGGTGCACCCCTCTCACGAGGGACCCCCTATCCACCACCCAGGGGACGCGCCTCAACGCCGTATGGTCCCAGCGCGAGGCTCTGCTGCATAGTTTGTGACATTTACAACCTTGGCTTTTACGCCGGCACCACGGTTTCTAAGATAAACAAAGCAAACAGGCCTTAACAACCTCCGCTGCGTAGTTTGTAACTTAACAACTAAGAAATGAGAGGCAGAACACAGAGTTAAAATGACTCTAAAATACAAAGTCTTTAGTCTTCTGTTTACACCCTTGGCGGTTACGCTGGCACCGCGGTTTCTAAGGACAGTCTGGCCTTGCCAACCACCGCTGACAGTAAACAGCATGGCTGCAGACTAAGTTGGCAGTGACAATTTGTGTACGACACAGGACTCAACACTCACAATGCGGAATTTAGCGGTAGCGCGTGGGTGTATTGGCAACCAAAAATGAGAGACAGAACACAGAGTTAAAATGACTCCTAACACAAAATCTTTAGTCTTCTGTTTACATCTTTGGCGGTTACGCCGGGACCAGGGTTTCTAAGGTAGGACTGTGAAATACGACACAGGGCGCAACACAATGTGAAAGTTGTCAGTTGTACATGTGACAAACCGCTCAAACTGAAGCGTGGTGGTGTGTTCTGACTGGAGTCCAATATTCATGCATGTTGAATAAAGATTTTGTGTGTGCGCATGCGTGTGTCTGTCTGTATGTGTGCTTGCGAGTGTGTGTGTTTATGTGTATGTATGTGTGTGTGTATGTGTGTGTTTAAATGTGTGTATGGATGTGTGTGTATATATATATATATATATATATATATATATATATATATATATATATATATATATATATATATATATATATATATATATATATATATATATATATATATATGTGTGTGTGTGTGTGTGTGTGTGTGTGCATGAGAGAGATAGGAAAAAAGACATTTCAAGTCCATCTATACCATTATCTCTGAGCCAATACCCTAAAAACAAGGCTGTTTTAATAATAACCATGCACAACTCACAAAAAAACATTGTTATCAATTACCTACATGCACTTGATAACAAATTTTCAAAGTTTCCTACAGATACTTGATATCAAATTCCAAAGTCACATACAACTGCCAACTAACTTTACAGGTAACTTTTTAAGTGCTTATAAATTAGTTGGCATAAGTTCTTATAAGTTAGTTGACATAAGAACTTATAAGAACCTAAAACATAAGTTCTTATAAGTTCTTGACTCAAGTCAACAACTTACTCGGACAGATTTGCCAAGTTACATGAACAACAAATTAATTTTTTCTCGGTAATAGTCTGGCCTTGGAGCTGATGGCGTTAAATAGATTGGTATCAGTGCTGTGTCATCTCTCTGTGAATTGTATGACAGAAATAAAGAATGATTACCAAAACTGATCTTTACTTGTTTAGAAGTCCTTGTAGTTTTTCTGTGGTCTCTTTTACCCCCCCCCCCTCCCCCCCGCCATGAGATGGCCTAAGTCGCCTGCTCAGCGTTAAATCCAAATAACTAACTAACTAACTCTTTTACCCCAATCTTTTTCCCTTTCTCTAAAAAAGATGTCTTTAGTTCTTCAACAGGTTGACTATGCATCTTATTCTGAATTTCAGACTTCTGTTGTTTGTAGTTGGTCAAATCATCCTGCACTGTCTTAAACTCATCATCATTGATTTTATTGTTGTCTAATGCTTTACTGATAGTAAGTTTCATACTACTCAACTTAGCTCCCGCAAGAGTACTCAATGCTTCATGTTTCTGTAACTTCTTATGAAATTGTTTGTTAAGGGCTTCCAAACCAAAGCATGCTAGACATATGGGCAAGCTAATGCCTTCAATAGCTATCTCAATTATACTACCAATTCCCATTGCAAACAGAGTAATACCCCCTACAGAACATCCAGCTGAAACCACACCCACAGCCATTGATGTGTTTTGTACAGAACTGAAAACTGTGCTATACCATCTTTTACACCTTGAATATTTTGCCTCTTCACCTTCTAAATACTTCAACGCATCTGTAATATTTATTAAACGAAATGAGTCTGCACTTTCAACCACTTGCACCTGTAATTTTTCATCAGACACAAGTAGCACAGGTGATAGTTGCGGATACAAGTTTACCATTTTTTAAATGACAAATACTTTTTTAAAATTTTGCAACTCTTCAGGAGTGTATAATTTGCTAGCGTAATGAAACGAAACAAGATCTAAGTGTTTCAGGTTAATGTAATTTAGAAAAACTAAAGTTGTTTTATCAACTACTACCTTAACAGCTGGGTCACTAATCAATACTTCTACATCTGTGCCTTTTCTAACAGCAATAAAAACTTTTGCTGACTCTGTCACTGAGTTATCCCATGTAAGTTTGATTCCCTGTGTTATATTTGCTTCTTTAACACCCTCTAAAGACTTCATGATAATTTCAAATACTATTGTCAATTCTCTAGCTATGGTAAAGTTTGCTGGTACAAACACAACAGAAGTATCTGATCTACCCTTTCTATTTGTAAGAAGATACCTTTGTTTTTCATACTCTTGCAGTTTTAGTTTTTCTCTGCTATTGTTTTCTTCGGAATAGCTTGTAACAAGACTCACAAGCAATGGCCCAGAGTTAATAACTTTCCTAAATACTAAGGCTCCTTCATCAGTATATACATAAGGACTAATAAATTCAAACTTTATGTCCCATGCAATTGCAGTTGCAGGAACAGGAGCAGAAACAACTATCCACTTATTACTCACATGTTTTTGTTTTAAGATGTAGAGCGCATTATTCATTGGAATAGGAACAGTAAATCATGAAGTTGACCAAATTTAGGATACCTTTTTTTCTGCATCATCTTTCACATCATCAATTACCTTCCGTCTGTACAATCCAAAGGAATCAAGTTCAAGACCATACACTTCTCCCACCTCTCCTTCTTTATCAAAACCCTGTACATCAGCCAAATCTTTTAACTCTGTTATTGGACACGTTACTGATGTATTCTTGGCTTTGGACCAAAACTCATATTTATTCAACAAAAATAAAATTTGTTTAACTTCCAAAACAACACTAAAATCATGCATCAGAACTGGTTTTACCATCCTGATTAGTTACAGATAAACACAGTGATTCAAAGAAACTGAAGCCTAATTTTTTATATTGCAAATTAGGAAATCTAACAACTACACTTTCGCAATAAGGAGCAGTTCCAGTCGGCACGCATCTTAACAAAGTTGAAGGTCCACCATTGTGCACATTTTCAGTTGTGTTCAGTTCTTTCAAATGAATGTTTAGTATTTTATGTACTGACAAATGAACAGGATGTCTTCCAGTTATTTTTTGTTTATTTGCCCTTATATCTCCTCTATCTAATGTCCAATCTTCATCTTTAATGTAATTTAAAAGTCCTATGTCGCTCTGGGCTTATAACTCGTAACTGCTGTCTCCCGTGTTGTGTTGTCGCTGGAGCAGCAGCACTGGAGTGACCTCTCCTGGGCGAAGTGTAAGGGGATCATGGGATGCCCAGTTGTCATGATCCCCCTCTCGGCCTCGCTGATGTAGTCCAAAGGAATGCAAAGCAATACGTTTGGCACCAATTTGGCTGCAGGAGCTGCCAGAACAGAGCGTGAATACAGGCAGCTGTCTGCCTTTGGGGCTCCACTCCTGATTTGAAGGGTTTACTCCCCCACATTTGGCCATTAGATCAAGCCTGATCTCCTCCGTCCTTTGGCCGTTGGCTGTCAGAAACAGCTCATCCGCCTAGTGGTGCAGTGTGAACACCACCCCCTCACGTGGTTTAGCCCACCAGCTGAGGTGGTTTGCCTGGGTGTGGCGCTTGGAGCCAGCATGTGAGAGATTAAGGAGATGGATGAGGACCAGTGTAGGACGCAGCTGCCAAACAGCAAAGGTACTACCTCTATCAGAGCCCCCTGCACCCCAGTCCCTCAAGACATGCCGGATGCCAAAATCATTACGCTCTACAAGAACAAAGGAGACCGCAGCGACTAATAACTATCGAGGCATCTCCTTGCTGAGCACTGTGGGGAAGGTCTTCGCCCGCGTGGTGCTGAACAGATTTCAAGTGTTGGCCGAACGCGTTTACCCAGAGGCGCATTGTGGCTTCAGACCTCAGAGATCAACAGTTGACATGATCTTCTCATTGAGACAGCTGTAGGAGAAGTGATGGGAGCAGAGACAGCCACTTTACATCGCCTTCATTGACCTGACCAAGGCCTTCGACTTGGTCAGCAGAAGAGGTCTCTTCACCCTATTGCACAGGATTGGATGTCCCCCCCCCCCACCCCCCCTCAAGCTTCTGAAGGTGGTCACATCCTTTCATGATGAAATGAAAGGTACCGTACAGTATGATGGCTCATCCTCAGAACCCTTCCCGATCCAAAGCAGTGTGAAGCAAGGCTGCGTACTCACCCCTACACTTTTTGGCATCTTCTCTCCCTACTGATGTGCCATGCCTTCCGTCAGTCAGAAGATGGCGTCTTCATCCACACTAGGAGTGAAGGCAGCCTCTTCAACTTTCACATCTGCGCGCAAAGACCAAGGTGCACAGGGTCCTTATTAGAGAGATGCTATTTGCTGATGATGCTGCCCTGACTGCCCACACTGAGGAAGCACTACAGCGTCTAGTCAGCAGCTTCGCTCGTGCCACGGATGAGTTTGGGCTGACCATCAGCCTGATGAAGACAAACATCATGGGCCAGGATGTCAGCAGCACCCCTTGCATCTCTATAGGCGATCAGACCCTCGAGGTAGTGGAGAACTTTACATACCTTGGCTCAACTATCTCCAATAACCTCTCTCTGGACAATGAACTGGACTCCACAATCGGCAAGGCATCAACAGTGATAGCTCGCCCGACCAAGAGAGTGTCGAACAACAGCTTGCTTACCATAAATACTAAGATGAAAGTGTACCAGACCTGTGTGCTCGGCATTCTTCTCTACAGCAGCGAGACATGGAGTTTGTACACCCGTCAAGAGCACAGACCTAACTCTTTCCATCTGCGCAGCCTGAGGAGAATCTTGTGTATCACTTGGAAGGACCGTGTTCCAAACACTGAAGTGCTGGCCCAGGCAAACATTCCTAGTATGTACGCACTCCTTTTACAAAGACGCTTATGCTGGCTCGGTCATGTCTGCCGCATGCAGGATGGTCAGATTCCTAAGGACATCTTGTATGGTGAGCTTGCCTCCGGCATCAGACCAACAGGCAGACCAGCCCTTAGATACAAAGATGTCTGCAAGCATGATCTGAAAGCTGGAAGCCTGAATCCCGCAGACTTAGAAGCCACCACCGCAGATCGTGCCAGCTGGTGGCTTGCAGTGAAGATCAGCATAAAGCTGAGCGAGTGAAGGAGAGAAGACCAGTGGGAGGAGAAGATGCAGTGCGGACGAAAGAAAGAAGAGCCAGTGCCCACAGCAATACTGACAGGATTCACCTGTAGCAAATGCAACAGTCACCTGTTGTCTGATCGCATGATGGTTGACATGGTGGAACACAGATTGAGAGGAGGCATAAGTAACAACTATGCCAAAGCTAACAACAAATATCTTGATGGCTATGGTGACCTTGGCTTTGACCTCTCTAGGTCAAGGTCATTCATTACGTACCTTGAAGCTAATAATTTGTATGGGTGGGCGATGTGTGGGTTATTGCCCTTAAAAAACTTTCAACTGCATGATTTGTCACAGTGTGATATAACATACTTAACACACTGTATTATGACTCACGATTAAAATCATGCAAAAGGTTGGATCTTTGAAGTCGACCTAGAGTACCCACACCACCTACATGATTACCATAATGATTATCTATTAGCTGTTGAGAAAATGTCTGACGGGGGGAAAAAGAAGACACTAAACTTGTGCCAAATTTGAATGACAAATTCAATTATGTTTGTCACTATCGATTACTGCAGTTTTACATCAGGCATGGGTTAGTACTAAAAAAAGTTCACAGAGGCATTAAATTTTTTCAGTGTGCTATAATGAAAGATTACCTAATGAAAAACACAACCCTGCATGCAAGGGATGGCAACACTGCATTTGACAAAGACTTCTTTAAGCTTATGAACAATGCCTGTTTCGGTAAGAAGATGGAAAATCCTCATCACCGCAAAGACGTGAGACTGGTCCCTACTGAATCAGTGCAAATAAACTTACAGGCAAGCCACAATACACAGGGTATAAAGAATTTCATCCGTCATTGTATGCAGTGACACTCAACAGCCAAAAAATTGTTAAACTGGACAAGCCAGTATTTACTGGTATGGCAATACTTGAGTTATCAAAATTATTAATGCTTGAATTCTACTATGATTACTTTAAACCAAAGTATCTTGACTGCCATCTGTTATACACTGACACTGACTCTATGATCATAGATGTGCCTACTGAAGACTTTTATGAAGACATGAAAACAGAGTTGCATATGTATGACACATCTGATTATCCTCCGCTGTATAGCACACAAAACAAGAAAGTGCCTGGAAAGTTTAAATCCCCCACCCGGGTCTGCCCTGGGGGACTTAGGTGGGGTTAACTACTTTTTAGTTCCCAGGGCCACCCTGGTCAGCCCCACAGGGTGGATTTTCCCTTCTACTCTGGGGGCATGTGTTTCTGTCTAACCTTGGTCCATTCACCTGTATTTTCTTTTTAAAACTCTCCCTACTGTCTGCACTGCCTGTAGCTCTTGATATTAGATGTGTGTTGCTAAATGGTCTTAGCTTTATTTAGGCCTCATGTCGTAGGTTTATTTAACATGTTGGACCGACTGGCGACTTACATTTCTGTTTTTTTTTTTTTTCACAAGCAGTGCAGGCGCGTCCTGAGAAAGCCTTGTTGCTGTCGGGACGTTAAGCAATGTACAATCAATCAATCAATGGAAAGTTTAAATATGAACTGAATGGAGTGCCAATAGTTGAGTACATTGGACTGAGATAAAAAAAAAAAAGGTATTTCATACTCCACCAGAATGGCAGTCAGTCTAAAGCAAAAGGTATAAAAAACAGCAATAATATATATATATATATATATATATATATATATATATATATATATATATATATATATATATATATATATATATATATATATATATATATATCAAAAATTCAGTACGTGAAGACATATTTTTAGATGCAGATGTGGATTTCCCGAAGAGAGCGCAAACCATCCCGTATCTTTTACCTATACGTAACTATGTCAAAGATGCTATAGATAACTGCAATATAGATATCAAGTCTATTCCCGTTTTACCAGTAACACCTACTATACCTCCCTGGGAACATATTAATGCTACTTTCGATATAGATTACACAGATTTGAAAAAAGATGAGGATGTGAACGTTTTAGCAAATTTAGTGAAAGAAAAATTACAGACAACATATTTTAAACATTTGAAAATTTTCACAGATGGGTCTGTCTTAGATTCTTCAGACTGTGGTGCAGGCTTTGTTATTCCTGATCTCAAAGTGAAGAAATCTTTTTATCTTGGTAAAGGATTTTCTATATTTACGTCTGAACTGTATGCGATTCTCATGGCACTAAATTTTATTCAACTTCTACCTTATGATATATTTAACATTTTGATCTGTGTCGATTCTAAATCTGTCCTATATAGTCTAAAAAGCTGGGATTGTAATACTAGAAAAGACCTAGTGTATGACATAAAACATATTATGAGCTGTATTATGTCCAGAGGAATAGGGATCGATTTTCTTTGGATACCGTCACACTGCGGAATTTATTGGAATGAAATTTGTGACAGACAAGCCAAAAAAGGAGCTATAAATAGAGAAAACTCAGCAGTTTGTAATAATATGCAATTATCTCTACATGAAATGTACTCTGTGCTAAACCGTTTTTTTCACAAAGATGATACGAAATATGCTTATCATGTTCCTCCTTGTTCAAGGAAAACAGCTTCGTTGATATACAAGTTAAGACTAAATTCTTGGAAAACAAAATTCGCAAAAGACATCAAATGCGAGTGCTTAAGCCCCATCTCTGTTAAACATATAATATGTGAATGTCCTATTATACTGAATCTGTTGAAAAAAAATAACATAACAGTTGATCACTTAGCAGACAATTTGTATGACATCTTACATAGAAATATTGCAATTTCAATAGTTCATATAATAATTCATAGTCCGGTGGGTAAACTAGTATAATAAGTAATTTGTGTGTGTGGTTGGATGTTAATTATTGCTATTCTTTGATACTCACAAGCAAGTTGTGTGTTTGGTTGTTGATATCTTTTTTTTTTTTTTTTTTTCCTTTTTATTTTTTTTTTTATTTATTTTTTTTTTTTTTGTCTAATATCACCAATGTGTGAAAAGACGTTAAATAAATTCCTGATATATATATATATATATATATATATATATATTATATATATATATATATATATATATATATATATATAAATTTGACATGAACACTACAAGCAGGTTTTAGGTGGAGAACTAATGTCTGATTATCCAAACAAGACACTGAGGTCAAATAGACATAATCTTGAAATGATCCATACACATAAGAAATCACTTGCAGTTGGGGATACAAAATGAGTGTTTCACACTAAGGAATTGGCTTATGCACCTGGGCATTACAGGCTTAAGATATCTGAAGAAATAGCTAATAAACTGATTGATGAGCTGATAGATGAAATCGCCCAAATGGTTAAAAATGAGTAACAGTGTCTGTTGGAATAATCTGTAATTTTTCTCTGACAAATGCCCTCTGTGGGGCAGGCTCATATAAATAATAAATTGATGGGTTTCCAGGGATTTTTTTTTTTGTTGATATTGTGGACAGATGTAGACCATATTGGATCAGTTGCCCTGCATCTTACGTCATTCTCTGCCTCGCCAGGTTGATACAAATATCTCACCTGTTTTGTAAACAAGCTTGTGTCTGGTGGTGTTGTTGTTTTTAGCCCTGGCCCTGGTGGTGACGGCGTTGTTTTTAATTTAATAGCACAGCACGTTTAAAATGACCATCGTTATTCATTGCTTTTATCACAGATGGTAATCTCTTAACCCACTCAGTGTTACATGTGTCATGCATGTGTTCCTTAGAATACTGGCAACTAAAAAGCCTCTCTGATAATTGTTTGTTAAAGTTCTCAACAATTGCCTGTGACCTGTGCACGCCTGGTATGCCACATCTAACCAGTACACCATGCTTTGCAAATAATTGATTAACGGCACCTTCAAATCACTTCCATCATCAACTTGTACAAGCCTAGGGTATTTCAGAGGACCCCGACTATATATCAATGATATGGCTGTCGCAACAGTGGCAGCGTTCTTGTCAGTTATAGATTCGACATCCTTGTACCTTGAAGCTATATCAACCACAGTTAATGCATACTTGTATTGCTTCTTTCTAATATTATCATGTGGAAGGAACAGAAGATCCATTTAGTGTGTGTCATTAGGGGTTTTGTTTTCAAAATGAGGTTTTGTTAATTTTCTTGGGCTAGGTAGATATATTTGCCAAATGGCTTGTTTTTGGAGGCACTGTTTTATTTGGTCGAGTGTAACATCACCACCCACAGTGGCATACAATTTCTCTATTGCATATTTTCCTTTCCAGTAGCCAATCAGGGAGTAATATATTTTTGATAGCTTAGCCCCGACGTCAGTCATTTTTTTCTAGCAATAAAAACTCTTGTAAAATATACAAATGTCATTCCTACTAGAACAAATATTATTTCTCTGTTTCTTTGTTGTGTGCTGGGTTGGAAGTAGTCGCTAAGTTTCGGCTTTGGGATGGTCATGTCTTCACCAGTAACAAGGTAGTATTCTTTGATAGCGTCATCAAAATTTGAAAATGTATGCTGTGCGTGACCTTCCAGTCTGAGTTTTTCATTGATAAAATCAAGTTTCTCAATTCTCCGTTTCTCATAATCTTGCTCCACCTGTGCTAATTCTCTGATGCCTCATTGTGTCATCTCATCTCTTCTGCAGATTCCTCTCTACTCACTTTTGAAAACAGAAAATTTGACCGGCTAAAAGCCAATGCATTAACAACAGCACCGCCAATCATAACAGCCAATGTAGCCATACTTTTTATTTACATAGATACATTTTCTGGAATAATTCCCTGCTTGACAAGAAAGTCTTTCGTTACAATTGACGCTGTTACTACTGCAATTAGCTTAGCGCTGTCTTCTAAATCTAATTTTCCCAGGTCTGCTGAACGTATTTTGAGAAGACTCCATCCTAGCATAGTGTAAGCTACTGCTAGACCACTTATTAGAGTGATAGAGAAGGTTTATTAAGTTTTTTTTGTGTCACTCATCTTTTCTTAGGCCACAAACATTAAAATAATAATTTTATTCACGCATGAAAAATGGATCATAAGGTATTGGCACTGCTGGTAATGTGGAGACTTCTTGTTTTATTTTTGGAGTGTCTGATTTTTGGACACTGTTCGAGTTTGTGGCCTGTATTTGTTGTATAATTGGTAACCTACATAACCAAATCCTATAATAAATCCGCCAGCGATATATTTTGTTATTTCAGGTTTAGATTCAGTTGTTAGTGTCTCACTTTGTTGCAGTGGTGATTGGGGTGGGGTTGGCAGTGTTGTCGCCGGTGCCAGGGTTGTTGTTGGCGTTCCTGACAGTGGTGCCTTTTCTGTTAAAACCTGAAGCTGTAATTTTTTTGTCTGTTATATTCAGCTAATCTTTTTCCTGCCTGGGCTTTTCATTTTAGTCACAGTTTGAACCTGCGTTGAGGCAGGGCTTGGCTGTGGGGTCGTCTGGTTCTCGTCCATTTTCTTCTGCTTTAAAATTTATTTTAGAAAAATCAATATGACTCCCAGTAACAAGCAAAGTTACAACAGGTGCAAGGTAATTCCCAAACTTGTAAAACATAAGGCATGCTAATTTACCAATTGAACTTGAAACAATAAGGTTGCTTTTGAGATCGTCTGATAGACTGTCAGTATCAACAGGTAGAAAGTGACTAACAGCTTTTGTATAAAGAGACACAAGAGATCGACTCAAATCACGGGTCATTAGTGAACCAATGTGATTTTCATATTTAGCATGTAGTTTAATTACCTCGTCAGTGGTGAGGGATTCTATATCTTCTGACATGTATTGTTTTCCGAGATAAGCTTTTGATTTGCTGGAAACAACTACAGAGAGAAGACACTGTTTTTTTTAAAGTCTAAGTCTTTATTCTCTACAGCACAGATATCACTTAGAAGTAGTAATTCATCCTGATTCATTTTATAATGTAATATAATAATTTTGTTGCTATTATTAATATCATAAAATACACTTCTAGTGTAAATCCCCACAATAAAGTAAGCAGACAGCTAGGATAGTCAATTCAAGATAACAGCTGATCGCTGATTTGGGGTGCATTGGGAAAGGTAAAGGCTGACTGCATTGATATTTTAATTAGCCTTTGTTTATGAAGTCGATGTGGCACTATTGAATTAGGTGGGGTGGGGGATCTGCCTTAATAATCACGGGTTAACAGCCGATCAAAAAACATTCCTTCAAAGATTTTTGAAATAAACCTAATGTACTTAGAAATACAAAGAGGTGATGGCGATGATGAAGGATGATGGGCTTAATTAGTTAATTAACCAGAGGTACATGAAAAGGGTAGCCTGGGGATGTCTATTGTTCTATCTCTACATCCTCGGAGGCCATAAAAACGCGAAAAGTGTCAGCAAAGAGCCTTTACAACAAAACAAAACAAAATTTGCTTTGCTGTTTACTTCGGATGTTGAAATATATCTGAATTATCTTCAACCCAAAATTTAAAGAGTATAACGTGACCCCTGGATACATTGCAGGACACAGGGGTGCGTAAGTAGTGAAAATAAGCAAAACTAGACACACTCTGACAAGCATATTTTCTGTGAGATGTGTTAACACACATGTTGTGTAGACTGCTTATGATATTATTAACTGCCTCAAAAGAAAATTGACTCACAAAATTCACTAGAAAATCAGAACTTCTGGTGCACATCATTTTCTTAATAAATCTTATTTTATTCAGTGTGAATTATTTTCAAATCATTTTTTATGCTCCAGTGATTGATACAAAGACATACAACACATCCATATCCATGTCCAGGCAAAACGACAGGCTAGTTCAGATTGCAAGGTCCTGGTAAATCAAAGTGGCACAGTTGCAGTGCAGCCAAATTGATAAGTGTTCAGGTTGTACTCATTAGGTAATAGCTGTTCCCATCCCCCATAACCCGCTCGGTAGGGCCATCCCTTATCACACCGGTGCCGTGGACGTTAAACCCTGAACTAACAACAACAACCCATATCCATTTGATCAGGTAAATATGGTCGCGACTCTAAAAATAAACATATTTTTGCTTTTCGTGTTTGTAGGTCATGTTGATTATTTAGATGCCTTTGACAAAGAGAAAGCAGGTCAAGTCCAAACAGGCCGGATTTTCATTCACACGGACCCTAGTGACACTGCACATGGGTTGGCTTTAAGCCGCTGTGTCCTCTGCGGATGCTCCCCAATTCACTTTCAATATCCCTGTGATGGTAGGGTCACTGAGGACATCATAAGTAATTGATGTGAGATTTTGAAGATTAAACATTCCATTAAAGTACACACTCTCCATAACATTCTTTAACAATGACGCCAAGCTGTCCCATAACAAAGCATATTTACGAAGAAACACGCTTGCAGTGAACAATTTGCGTTTTTATTGCCGCATGGTTTATAACATGTACAGCTGTGCGGCTAACAAAATTCATGACAATGACTATGTGTTTGTTGGTCTGTGATTTCGGACCATACAGGTATTAACTGTAAGACCCTAAATCACAAACCAGCATACCTCTCACTCTAGATGAAAGTACTACTTACTGGTACTAGTATTAATTCAGTGGTGGGATATTATTTGTGTTACTAGAAGGTTCATCCTTTTTTCTTAAATTTCTGTCACAACCTTAAAATTGGGCTAACACTAACTAAACTTAACCCTTTGGCTGTTTTTAGCCATGTTTGTCAAGGTGATTCCTGATGGAATCATCTCCACAAAAACCGCTACCGACAGCGGAAGGGCTATTCATGGTTTCAGGTAGTATGTAAAATTCTGTGCTGGGGTATGATTTTGGACCCAATAGCTCTAGGCTGTAAGATCCAAATTCATAGGCCAGCGCACAGTAATTCATCCGAATGTAGCGCATAACCAGTGTGTCACAACGATAACCTTCAGTCATACTTTGTGAACAGACTACCCGGGCGTTTGTTTGCTCACTGGAATGATAAGCAGCCATCTAGATGTATCTACAAGCAGCAGAACATCAAACACGACAGACATTATGACATTTGATACACTATTTCAACTTTATGTACAACTATATAGGCTATAGTTATAATTATGCTGACATGTCAGTTTCAATGGGGCACATTTTGACACGATACAATATTGGCTTTAGCACAGTTTTCTAGAATTCTGCTACTGTCTAAGATCACAGCAATTTATACATGAATCAAGTTGGATTTATCATTCGGATTTGTAGAAATAATCAGACTCCGTCCTTTTCAAAGCGGTGAGCAAAGGTCCTCGGGCCCACGACGGCCGCAGTGGGCCCGCGCACGGCAGTGCGTGGGCCCACTGCAGCCGTCATTGGCTTGAACACGTACAGTATTCGGATACGTAGCCGCTTTCTGCTTTACATCCAGAAGTGGCACGTCTCGAATGGGTCTGTATTACTGAACCAAGCAGATACATTATTTACAGACAAATCATGATCAATGACACATTTTGACACTTGCACGGGCATCTTATGATGTGTGTGCTGTTATGTCACTTTGGATCTGATGGCCTAAGACTGTAAGGCTTAAAGCACGCCGAATATACTATGCACTTTACCTGGGAAAACTGAGCTGTCAATAAAACCAATCATTGCTTTCCAGACGCGTATACACAAGAGCCACCATGGCAACTAAATACTTTGGACATTCGCACTGATACGTTTTATCCCCTTGGAAAAATGGTGGTTGGAACCATTTAGAGTTCCGTTTTCCTGCGTATAGTTAATAGTATGCCGCAGGCGCGCGTTAACCCTTTGGCTGTCAGTAGCGCTTGTTGTCGCAGTGATTCCTGCATCGGGTGTCATCACGACAAAAAACCCGACTACCGACAGCCAAATGGTTAAAATCACAGGCCGATAAGCATACTGCTTATGCAAGTTCACACGTTCTTCACATATGCAGATTATAAATCGGTCTGCATGCACATCATTGTAGATTAGTGCCGCTAGAAGGGGAGACTGCAAGTGGACCTATACACACCGGCTTCTACTGATAGGGCCGATATTAACCCATTTAACCCCAACGCACCTGATAATTCAAGAGTAGTATTACCCTTGAGTTATATTGGTTGATCCATGTCCTGAAAATGTTACATAGTCAAGAGATCTGACACCTCCAAAATTTGGCAATGCAACTAAATGCAACACATTTGATATTTACTACTTTCTGAAATGCAGCGTTGTCCTGTGTATCCATATGCGGAATATCTGGAATGAATTAACTCATTCAGCTCCGACACATCACAGCAAGATATGGATCAAGCATGATAGTTCAAGGGTGGTGCCAGAATAGCTAGGCGCCCATAAGCGCCAAGCTATTTTGGCACCACCCTTAAACTATCATGCTCGATCTGTCTCTAGAATTGTAATACAGTCCTTCAGAGAGCAACTTCAAAATGTTTGGGATTTCGTTCCTCAGGTCAATGTGTTAAAGATATGCCCAGAGTTGTAGAAGTAATGGTGCCATATACACTATGTTTCCTTTTCATGATCAGGAAAAACACTGTTGATTATAATGTTCTAGATACAGAGATGTATCCATATTGATGCATGTACACTACTCACAGACTAACTAGAGAGAGATTGATAGAACTCTTATGCAAAGTACTGTTAAAGTACACCGTGTACTTGTGGAATCAGTTTGACAGGTCATACTTATTTGCTACATTTTCCACATTGATCCTCTCACAAGCTCTCTTTCTAGGGGCTTATCTCATTCAGCCCGACGGCTGTATTTCCCAAATTTTGGAGGCGTCATCTAATGATTATGCACTAGTTGTAGGAGATGGATCGACCATGATAATTGAAGTGCAGTGCCAGATTAGCTTTGCGCCGACAGGCGCCAAGCTAATCTGGCACTACCCTTGAATTATCATGGTCGACCCATCTCCGGCTGTAGTGCGTCAGGGCTGAATGGGTTGAACTAATCTGGCACTACCATTGAACTATCATGGTGAATCAAGCTCCCGATGTAGTTTTTTCTGGATTCACTGATTCCAGACGTTTTGCTGTCAGTGGCTGGTTGTTTATCTCTCCTCAGAGTCGAACAGAATGGCGTACTTTTATAAAATACAACGTTTGAGTTTATCACACATTTCCGGAATACAAAACAATTTTGGCTTCTAGTCTACCATTCAGGGCTCTGGAAAAACAAATAATAGAAGGTGCAGTATCTTCTCGCTTGTCTACAAACTTGAAAATCTAACATCACAGCCATTGTATATGTACATAATCATCGCACACACTAATGCTAAGTAAATGTACGCAACTAACATAATTTAATTTACACACTACTGACTATTTACATCACGTTCGTATGGAGAAATCGACATGACAAACCGTGTAGCCCTAGTGTCTTGAATGCACACATGGAATATCTTTATTCCTTTTCTTTCCCTGTCAAGCTCCCTGTCCGCAAAAGCCATCGGGCCACCGTTGGCCCGCAAACGGCCGTACCGGCGCGGGCCGACGTCGTCCCGATGGCCTTTTGCGCATTGGGCTTCTAGTACCGTTTGTGGGAGTATTCTCATCTCATTTGAATAGAAGTGTACTTGTGGTATACTCCTGCGTGGTCTGTCTCGGGATTACTCCTCTAACAGTACGGGCTATCTGCACACAACACAAATGTTGTACGTATGCATCTGCTTCCACGTTGCACTGCCTTTCTATTGCACTCCGAGTTGGATAATTTGGTTAATTTAACAGTTGCGTCAGTGGTCGGCGTTGTGAATTCTCAATAATGAGCACATATTTACGGTGATCATCATATTCTGAGTCAGTCAGTTTTTCATTTGTTTGGTACGTGAGTACCATTCATATATACATATGTTTATCTTTTGATAGCTGATCATGTCAAGATGATACGGAGAAGTTCTGAGTACACCAGCAATGGCCACGTGGTCACAGAATGGCAACGCCAAGTGATAGGCCAATAAGTTGTTTTTAGTCAAAAGTCATGTTTGGACTTTTAGTGCACCCGTATCATAGAGAAGAGATTAACTCATTCAGCCCGACGGCCGTATTTCCCAAATTTTGGAGGCGTCATCTAATGACTGCACCAGCTGCAGTAAATGGATCGACCATGATAATTCAAGGGCAGTGCCAGATTAGCTTGGCGCCGACAGGCGCGGCCAAGCTAATCTGGCACTACCCTTGAATTATCATGGTCGACCCATCTCCTGCTGTAGTGCGTCAGGGCCGAATGGGTTTAACATTGGCACAGATTCCCAATAACAAGTCATAAATTCCAATGAGCCCCTTTCGTTGCAAGGGCTCATGAGAATCTATGCCTATTTTTCACCAACATCAGCTGCAGCTGTCCCGAACAATGAGAGCATGATACTGTATACTTGCTCTGGAGACCGTTGTTTGAGCGATCAAACACAAATTGCGCCTTTGAGAAATATCTGAATACCACATCGTATTTAGTGAGTTCTAGAATTCTCTCATTTTGCCAGACCACCTTCAGAATCCAATTACAGCACGGTCTGCAAGCCGCACATATATATTATGCATTCCAGCAACACTGACTTTGTATCTTCATATCCATTCTCTTTGAATATGAGTGCGTTCTGCACAATGATAAGTTTAGTTCCAGCGTGAAGACTGCAAAACAGCTCTTTACCACTCCTATTCAGGCGAGTCCAGCTCTGATTCTCTTCCATCCCTGTTGAGCCCTCGTATGTGCACGTACTGCACTGTTTTGACATTCAGGTTGACAGGGGGACCGCCGCCTGAGCCCATCCAGGGTCGAGCAAACAGACCCTCTACCTCCTCCAGAGTTCGGCCTTTTGTCTCTGGCAGTATCATAGCCAGTAGGATGGCTCCGGCAAATGCCAGGCATGCATACATCCAAAATGTACCTGAAAAAATAAAAATAATGACATCTACTTTGGAATCATCTTGTGCCGTTAAACACTTGTTTTTATTAAAGAAACAGTGGTTACAGTTTTTTTTTAAAAAAAATGAATGCTATCTTTCTCTCAAACACACACGCATACACATGAACACGTAGCCATCACCACCACCACTGTCACCATTTGTTATGGACAACATCTACTGTGCAGCTTGCTCTGCACGTCATGGGAGACAATTAAATGGTAGAACCGTGCATGAAGGGAGGTAATTACATAAACCAGTGTTGTGCATCAGGGGAGATAATCATGTGATACTGCATTGTGCCGCGTGGGGGTCCATTACATTAGTCAGTACCGTGCATCAAGGGAGACAATTACATTAGTACTTTGAATCAAGGGAGATAAAATTCTTGGCATTTGTTCTTCTCATTACATTTTTGTTAAAATCTCGCCATGAGATACTACATAAACACTGACGGCACTTGAAACTGCAACATCCAACCAGTCTTGGAAATGTCAAACCTTCGCAAACAGTAAGTTTAAAAAGAAAGGTGCCATACCGTATCTGGACAGTGCCTCTGTGAGGCTGATAAAAGACATGGAGACAGCCAGGTTGCATGTCCAGTTCATGAAGGTGGAGACAGAGTTACCGGTACTGCGTGCCCAGAGTGGGTAAATCTCAGAGTTGATTGTCCACGGCATAGGCCCCATTCCTGTTGTACAGAAACGTAATGATTCAATTGCTCAGTGCTGGACATCCTCTTTATTTCCAGCAAATCCATTTAGCCCTGGCACACTGCAGCAGATGATCGTCCATGATAATTCAAGGGTAGTGCTAGATTAGCTTGGCGCCAGAGGCGCCAAGCTAATCCGGCACTACCCTTGAATTATCATGGACGACCCATCTCCTGCAACTAGTACATAGTTGTTAGGTGACATTTGGGAAATGCGGTCATATGGTCAAATGGGTTGACTCTTTCATATATCACACGTTCGTGAACTTGTTTGAATCATTCACAGCTAATATTTAATAATTGCAACATTAACCCCACTCAACGCCGAGATACAGAAAAATAAACAAACAAAAAAACAACAACAACACACAAAAACACCACCAAAAACCCCAAAACAAGTCCACTAACCTGGTGCAAAGAAGACGAGATATAAGACCAGCCCGACCATGGGCATCCAGGAGTAAGGTGTGGGGCAGTAGTCGTAGGCCCACGTCAACTGGCCAGGCAGGTAGCTGGAGTTACAGCGGCCGATGGTGGCCGCCCACGGGTTGTCGTACGTGGTGGGCAGGCAGCTGGCGTTGGCCACCAAGTCACCCAGGTCCAGGTAGCAGTAGCCGCACGCCAGGTCTTGTCGACAGTCATTACAAGTTCTGAGAGGGAAAAAAGAAGAAACAAAAAATCAATGACAGGAAATAAGTGAACAAAGAACACGAAGCATTGAGATAGCTCAAAGAAAAAGACAAACAAAAACAGACAACAAAAAAACCCAAACAATTAACATGATTCAAATGCAAAAGACATAGATCCTCGTGAGCCTCTGCAAGAGATATCATGAGGATCTGTGTCTTTTGGGGACCCCACTGCAAGTCGTTCTTTGGACGGCTAGAGCTCTCTGGTGTTGATTGGTGTGTGTGTGTGTGTGTGTGTGTGTGTGTGTGTGTGTGTGTGTATGTGTATGTGTGTGTGTGTAAGTGTATATGTGTGTGTGTGTGTGTGTGTGGCGCTCTGAGCATCCTGCTAGCATGGAGTGCATGCACACTGCAAATTCGATATCATCATCATGAGCTCATGATGACCTATGTCTCTTGCCTCTTTCTAGTCATGTTCTGTTGACGCGGACGGGGAGATGTGGCATTGAATTGCAGAAAAGATTTCAGAAACCCAATCTGTCACTATTAGCAGTGACAGGAGTAACACAGACATGAAACAGGCCTCAGAATGACAAAGACAGATTGTTTTGTCCATGTTATCCCGATGCGAACGCTAGGTTTGCGAAGCTGATTGAATGAATTCACATCAACTTAACAAACATCACAAGAAGAGAAATATGATGTCAGAACTGATGACGTCTGTCTTCCCCATTGGATACAAAAGTACCCGTGATGGTCTGTGATTTTGGAGCTTTCTGTTGTAGCCTAAGCTGTAAGGTCCAAAACCATACACCAACACACACATGTACAAAAATTCAGTCCCAACAAAGACAGAAGCACGCTTAAAAAGGACATGTACTATGCCTTTCCAAGGATATGTTTCTTTCTTCATTGCGAATTTCTTTCATTTTACGCGCTCGGTAGTGACCTTTTAGGTCTGAATTCTGCACTGCACGAGTGTTTAACATTACCGTTTTATGCCGTTTCCGCAATTCCGTCCTGCTGAAACAGGATGGTTCGATTCTTACCTGTAATGTGCACAATCCGATGTGTATGTGCCCTTTTCTATGTAGTCTATGGGCGGTGTGTTGAGAGCGGACAGGTGGAAACCAACGGCCAGCCACGCCAAGCTCACAATGGCACCTGAGAAACAAGATTCCGTGAAAGGTTTCAAGATGAACAGGGCCGATTGTCAAAATCGTAGGTAAGAAAGGTGGTCTAACTGATTCGACCCTGACAAATACAGTTCCAGGCATCTGGGTCATTTTTGTCTCGGTACTCAGGCTTTCCTCTCCAAGGAATATCAAATATGTAAAATAATAAAAAATATAAGACACCGTTGTATGTCGGATGGCGCTGCACAGCAACGATACGTCGTTTCTTCATGGAAGGCAGCCCAAATTCACCCTCAGGAGTGGGACAGTTAATTCACTTGGGCATGGGATGCTCGCAGCATAACTGGTCACTTCAGTCTTAACACGGGTAGTAGAAGCTAGCAACTGCTATTTAACACCAATTATGCAACGATCATCCCATGCCTGTGAATTAACTCATTGAAGACGTCCCGCATCAGTAGCTGCGGAAGTGTATGTATAGCGTTGCCGCCGGCAACGCTATACAAACACTTCCGCAGCTATTGATGCAGAACGCCTCTAACGAGTCACTTTTAAAAATTTAAATCACCCGCAGTACATACCCATAAGACTGCCAAGGGTGAGCGGTCGCCGGCCGATCCTTTCCACAAGGTACAGTCCGACCACGGTGAAGAGAAAGTTGACAGCTGCGGTCACTGCTGACAGCCAAATAGCAGCCTCGTCACTCTTGACGCCAGACATGCGGATGATGGTGGCGCTGTAATACCTGTAATACCGACCGTAGGTAGGAGTGTGAGACAAAACATTAACCTCCTCGCTGCTAGTGGACGCTAAACTGTCTTTTGAATCAGGGCTGGTTCAACACCAAAAAAATCCCATCAGTCCGAGAAACGTAGATATAAATAGAGTCAGCAAGGGGCAAGCAGCTGAGGGAGCTCATTGCAATTTGCCTCTTGTAGTTGGGTGATGTTAACATTTTGCTGACATAACCTTGCAGACGTATAAACTCCCACTTAAACGTTAATGATGCGGCTTAACCCATTCAGTCCTGACGCACTAATCTGGCACTACCCTTGAATTATCATGGTCGATCCATCTCCTGCAACAGGTGCATAGTCGTTAGATGGCGCCTCCAAAATTGGGGAAATACGTCCGTCGGAGTGAATGAGTTAAGCGAGCTCAACGAGATATCAGGAGTAGAATCAGAAATCGCACACGTACACACACACATACATCCGCGCGCGCGCGCACGCACGCACGCACGCACGCACGCACGCACGCACGCACGCACGCACACACACACACACACACACACACACACACACACACACACACACACACACACACACACACACACCCGACACCATATTGGGAGTGCTTCGGCTTTACTTGCCTTCTTTAGTCGATGTTATCAGATTATCAGATGTTTCTGTTACAAAATACATGTACATATAAACTGTACGCTGTTCTGCGATTTTGGACTTACAGCCTACTGGGCATGAGACTCAAACTCGCACACCAGCAGGAACATCATAATAATCTTTTTTGGGCAACCACAAAGACAGAGGATAGTCTACCGACCAGCAACAGAAATTGCAACATCACCGGAAACACTGACACCTTTCACGGCCATTTGACGCAGACTGTGTCGTTGAAATCGTTGTAGACTCAACGTCAAACAACCCCAAGCCGCCAAAAGCCGGGTCAGCAAGAGGCATAGATCCTCAACTGCGGGGGCTCATGAGGATATATACTTCTTGCAAAAATTGGGTAGTGTTCAGGGGTTTTTTTTTTTTTTTGCCTACAGTGAGGTGTTTCCGGTGATTCTGATAGCGTCCCATTTTTAATTTTTTTTTGCCCGTCAGTGTGTCCAGCGTACTAACATGACGGTGTTGATGCCGGCGAACTGCTGGATGATCTGCAGACTGCATCCCACCAACAGTGAGCGGCGTACTGACGGGATCTGCAGCATCTGAATAATCACTGGTTTGTGGCCTGAGACAGAAAGGCACCAGTGTCCATAGATGGACCACACTGGTTGTCTCCCTCAATTCGCTACCGCTGTCGCGAATCAAGGGAGACAATCAGTGTGTATAGCTGAACATGAAAACGGTAGAAGAAAGTTTGATTTGCTGGAATATCTGCCCAGTTATATATTAATTTGTCTGTTCATTGTTATTGTTTGTCTGTACGTCAATAACCGTGTATTCATTTACACATCTATTAATCTATTCAACAGCGTTAGTCCATCTGCCTGTCCTTCAATTGTTTCGTCTGTCCGTCCAGTTATCGATCATACATTCATGTACCCATCCATTCATCCAAAGATCCACAAACCCAAAACCCACCCACTGGCCCTCCCACCGACCGACCTATCCATCCATCCATCCAATGCCCCCCCCCCCCCCGCCCCCATCCATCCAACAATCCAGCAACCCCAAACCCACCCACTCGCATTCCCACCGACCGACCTATCCATCCGTCCATCCACCCACCCGCCCGGCCACGCATTCATCCATCCATCCATCCGTCCGTCCATCCACGCATTCTCTCTCTCTCTTTCGCCCCCCGCAACCCTCCCCCCTCCCCTCTCTCTCTCCAGCCAGGCCGTTCAGCTAGACTGTCATCCATCCATCCATCCATCCATCCATCCATCCATCCATCCATCCATCCATCCATCCATCCATCCATCCATCCATCCATCCATTCATTCATTCATTCATTCATTCATTCATTTCATCCGTCCTCCGTCAATCCATTCTTTGTTTGTTTGCTAAATCATCCCAGAAGCTGTCGTAGGCCCAAATGTCCACAGTGGGACCAGGGCACAGTGATGTCCACACCTCGCGACTCTTCCTCCTGCTGGATCTCCTGGCACGTCTGCTTGATCTGATCGTACTCCTCCTCAATGTCCAGCACTCCTCTCATGGACTGTAGCGCCCGCCTCGCCTTCTCCTCCTGGCCCTGGGAAATGAGCCACCGGGGACTCTCCGGCATGAACAGGAACCCCACGAACTGCGCGCAGGACGGGAGAGCTCCCAGTCCCAGCATGTACCTGAAATTAAACATTTTAAACCCATTCATCCTTGGCACAAGAGAACAGAAGATGGCTCAACTAGGACTGTTCAAGGATGGTGCCAGAATAGCTTGGCGCCTTCAGGCGCCAAGCTATTCTGGCACCATCCTTGAACTATCATGGTGGTGTCAGTCTGTTCTCTTCACCGTAAGGTTGTGGTTATGCTGAATCCACGTCAGAACACTTGCACTGTCCAGCAGAGAACACTTGCACTGTCAGTCATATTCTTCCGTTCAACACACACGGACAGATTCAGAAGTATGTTCTCCTACGCTTGGCGCCTACTTACCGACCATGGCAGATCGATGGTAGTGCCTAACTGGTTGATTAAGTAAAACATGGGCTACCACTGAACTATTATGGTCGATCCATTTCAAGTTATAGGTTAATAGGGTCAATACCAAATTAAAAAATGTCACCACGCAATCAGCTTTAAAAAAAAAAAATTTCAACTATGAAACGAGCACTCACTTCTGTCCGTTGTTCATTCGTCCGGCCTACGTCCGTCCTTGCGCAGTCTCCACAGGGGTCCACGTGTACTCAGCCAACTTACGGTCGCCATACTCCATTTTCTTGCCTAAGACAGTTGAGGCAAGAAAATGGAGTATGGCGACCGTAAGCTGGCTGAGATACCCGCCCGTCAGGGCCGTCCATCATCACTTCGGTGCCGTGGATGTTAAACCCCGAACTAACACCAATGACCACATTGCTACTCTGATGGGCACTTGCGCATGTCCACGGAAGACAAAGCTACACAATCTGTGTGAGACTGGAGACCCACTGTGCTGAGAGAGTGATGTGTGACAGGATTAGGGCATTAGCATTGTGACAGGATTAGGGCACTGACCTGTGACAGCCGGGCCAGTCGGATGCTCACCCCGGGGGAGACACTCACACGCACTTGATTTCTTGCTTTCTGATCACAGTTGGCGTGGCTACAGGCGTAAACTTAAATCTAGATGACTGCCACGTATGAGGACGCAATACCGTTCTTACCGCACAGAAAGAGATAATGCTGAAGGGGCACATGAAACTCTATGCCTGGCTGAGGGACTGAGTTGGGCCCAAGTTCAGCAATGATTGGACACTTTTCCACCGCTGGGGTTGACCAGCAGTCAGCGGCTTATTGCCAGATGGCTGCCTCAGTCTGAGGATGAAATGAGGATTGTATCGCACAGCAACAGGCACTGATTTACATGACCCCTGTGAGTGCGGGGCACATGGCACTCTATGCCTTCGTGAAGTAATGTGACAGATGCAGGTAAGGAGTGCCAAGTGAGGATATTTGACTATAGGCCCATGAACACACTATGCTCACTCACCGATCCCGTGAGATAATAATTGTAAAATACACCGTACAAGAAAAGAAGAACCATCGAATAGTAAAACACAACTTCCACAAATAACCGTCCAAAATGTTTTTGGGGGTTAGGGCTGACGTGTGTGTGTGTGTGGGGGGAAGCGGGGGGGGGGGGGGAGGGGAGCAGGGCCCCCTAGGCCCCCCCTGGATCCGCCATTGCTCTCCCTAACAGAAGGGGGGGGGGGGGCGCGGGTTTGTCGTGCACAGGTTATCGGATTCATCATAATAGGGGTCCATGTGTTGTCGCGCACGGGTTATCGAACTCCCCCTAAGAGGGGTGCGCATGTTGTCGTGCGCAGGCTATTGGACTGTCCCTAACAGTGCTCCACCAGGTTGCTCCGCACGGATAATACGGTGCATGAGTTAAGGTACCTTCTAGTTTCATTTCAAAACCCATCCCTTAAATCGACATATTTCTATGTGGTTCAACTCACTAACAAGGCAGCCGTAATGCACACAGCGGGAGTAATTTTCAAATATTTCATCTGTCTATGGATGTCATACACTTCGGAACATGTCAGAATGGTGGGGTTTTTTTGTTTTGTTTTTTTTTTTTTTTTTTTTTTTTTTGTAACCCTTTGGCTGTCTGTATTGCTTTTTGTCGAGGTGATTCCGCGCAACCAAAGGGTTAAAAAAAAGATATAGCAGCTCGCACTTCACCAGCTTCTTGCTGTGATGTGGAATACTGATTAGTTTTGTCAAAACGCGACACTTGACAATGCCATGCTATCCAGACCAAAAAAATGCCACGCTAGTTCTCCACACATCTCCAAAAGAATCGAGAATCCATTAAAGCTAGCGTTGCAGAACTACACTACTGCAGCGAACGTCAGACGTCTGCAAAAGGCACCTGCGGGGGCTCATGAAGATCTAGACCTTTTGCTACCCCTAGTTCCACATGAGGATGAAGGCAGAGGAGAGGATATCCGGAATTCAATATGCGGCTGAAAATTATTCAATGGCTAACATGTCCCTACGGCTTCTAGAGCGACAGCTCTCAAAGAGTGGCGTGTCCTTCGTTCCCCTCTTTTGCAGCGTTCCCTAAATAAAGAGAGCTCTCAGAGAACGTTCTGCTTTTCTGAGCAATGAAAATAGGGGGGGGGGAGGGGGGGAGGGGGAGGAGGGGGGGGGGGGGAGGGGGGAGGGGGGAGGGGAGGGGGGGGGGGAGGGGGGAGGGGGGAACTGTCCATGCTTTTTTCCCCTTCTGTTGTGATCTCAAGAAGCAACCCTTGTTCGTAACTCATTTTTGCAAATTAGCAAATGGGTTTGCTTTAGGTGTGACGCTGTGAGTTTTTTCTTGTCCTGTGTTAAATGTATTTACCCCTTCACTGCCGAGAAAAAGAGGCCACGATCCATCTGCAAGAGACATAGATCCTCATGAGCCCCCCGCAAATGCGGGGGCTCATGAGGATCTATGTCTCTTGCTGAGACCACTTCGTGTCCATGTTCTTTGGACATTTGTGGTTTTTAGTCGTTCAGTGAACACAGATCTCAGAGTCTAAATGTACGTATAATGGCATGGCAGGGAAGGGGTTATGACTGCTGACATCCGGTTTTCAGATGGTAATATTTAGCTAGACATCCATCCCTTTGAGTAGTTATACACTCCTTTTTTTCTAGCCCCATATAAATCCGTGTTCACCAATGATCGGCGTCATATCGTTCATGTCATCTATGTCATTGCCAAAATTACAATTAATTGTATTATTTTAGTTGTTTTTCCCTCGTCCATACTATCATCGGTTATGAAGATGTTGGTTTGAGACCAGACATTGTAATTTCATTGTATGGGATTATCATATTGAATCTTGTCTGCAGCCAAACTTAATATCAAATAAAGATGCTAACCGTGAGCTGTCAAAGGCCATCGCAACCACTGAATCTGCAAGAGGCATAGATCCTCATGAGCCCCCGCAGTTGCGGGGGATTATGAGGATCAAAGCCTCTTGCTTGCCTCATTTGCGTCTGTATATCCCAACCAAAAAGACAGCACTTACCTCCATCCGTTGTGAGGCTCAGAGCCGAATATTCCATCGATGACGTTTGCCATAAACTGTCCAAAAGCCACCATAGCTATGTTCGTGGAAACCAGAGTACCGCGCAGGTAGGCTGGGGAGCACTCCGCAAGGTACATAGGGATTGTGGTCGACGTCAGACCTGCACACAGAAACCAGTGACGTTTATAGTAGCGACCGCAAAGTTGTACGTGTCAATATACATAGAGCGGCAACGATTGTGGGGGTTGTGACGTTGAAAGTAACAAACAAACAAATTCAGCATCTTATTTTAGGGAAGCAGCTTCACTGGCTTCCGATGACGCACATTTTTGACCAAAAATAACATTGAGTCTTTCCGTGCCACAAGTGTATCAACCACACAGCCTCAGCAGAGTACCTCCAGGAGATAGTTCCACGGCAGAACCCTCCGAGGCAGCGCTGTTCTGCAGCCCAGTCCAAACTCTGTACCCCTGATGTTGAAAGCCACACAAATTTCTGAGCGTCTTTGTAGTTTCCGAGCATTCTCTCACTGCTGACCTAGGCTGTGGAACGGTCTACAGCAAACCTTGAGGGACATTGACTGCATTGGCACCTTCAGGAGGCACCTAAAGACCCACCTGTTTCTTGACTTTTAACTCTAGGACTAGGACTACTGCACCGCAGTTGCCTTTTTGTTGTTGTTGTTGCGCCATGAGCATGCTGCTGGCAGGAAGTGGATGTGCCTTCCAAGTCGACATCATCATCATCATCACTCTAGACGTCATAATCATCATCACGATAGTCATCAGTCAAGCACAACCCAATGTGCAAAAGGCCATCGGGCCGACGTCGGCCGCCGTTGGCCCGCGCACGACTGTGCGCGGGCCAACGGCGACCGACGTCGGCCCGATGGCCTTTGCGCTCTGGAAAGTTGAAATCCAATGCATTGATCGTAGCACCACGAACCCTGCTAACCCACACCTGCTGAAGTGTCGAGTAGCGTTGCCCGCGGCAACGCTATAGACCCCTCCGCAGCTATTGATGCGGGTCGTACTGAATGAGTTCGTTCTTGGGGCTCGTCTTGAATGAGTTAAACATGCACATATATACACAATAAAAAGGTAGTCTATAAGTTGGACGACTCGTCCGGTAACACATTTTGTTTACATTACATTTTTAAAAAAATGTTTATGATGCAAATGACGATGACAACAACAAAATATTTGAAAAACAACAACCCGAATTATTATTCTGGAAGAAATTGGATTACTGTGTTTCTATTGCCACAAACAGCGTCTGTAAATGCATGTCTGCGTGTTCCGAATGAAATTGAGGTACTGTGTTTCCACACTCACAAACTGAGTGAATGTCTGAAAGTTTAAAAAGAAAAAGGGTTACGTGTTTTGATCATCATAAATCGCTTTATGAATGCACGTCTGCACGTTACCAATGGAAAATTCACACTCGGTCCCGGCCTCTACACCCGCCTAGCGAAGTGAAAATCGCGAGGACGTGCCGACGCAAGTTCTGGCCATTGATTTATCAGATGATAGTGACGTTACAGACGACAGGGTAATAGCCGCAAGAGTGCACGAAAACAGGGGGTGTTTTCCTCCCGGTGACCCACAGGCATGAGTCGAGAAACGCAATACTACTGTATTGATCCATTCAGCCCTGACGCACTACAGCAGGAGATGGGTCGACCATCTCCTGCAACAGGTGCATAGTCGCTAGATGACGCCTCCAAAAATTGGGAAATACGTGCGCCGGGCTGAATGAGTTAAGCAAAAGAACTGCGACATCATTAGTGTTTCCGTTGATTCCAATGATGTCGCAATTTCGTTTGCTCGTCAGTACTCCAGCGTTTCTGAAGATTTCAACGATGTATTTCTTTTGCTGGTCATTGCTCCAGTGTTCCCATGATTCCAATGATGTCGCATTTCGTTTGCTCGTCAATATTCCAGTGTTTCTGAAGATTTCAATGATGTCGCATTTCTTTTGCTGGTCACTACTCCAGTGTTTCTCATGATTCCAATGAAGTTGCATTTCTTTTGCTCGTCAATATCCAGTGTTTCAACTGCTTTCAATGATGTCGCATTTATTTTGCTGGTAAATACTCCAGTGTTCCCATGCATGATTCCAATGATGTCGCATTTCTTTTGCTCGTCAATATTCCAGTGTTTCAAATGCTCTCAACTATGTCGCATTTCTTTTGCTGGTCAATACTCCAGTGTTCCCATGATTCCAATGGTGTTGCATTTCCTTTGCTCGTCAATATTCCAGTGTTTCAAATGATTTCAATGATGTCGCATTTCTTTGTTGGTCAATACTCCAGTGTTTCCCAGGACTCCAATGATGTTGCATTTCTTTTGCTCGTCAATATATATCAAGTAAAAGTCAACGTGATTTCATTGCCTCTAAACGGGATAAACATATTATTGTCTTAAGATTCCCAGTCATTAGAAGAAAAAGAAAAGTTAATGGCATTGATGTACGTAACCAACTCTTCTGCAGCTGGTGACAAACACGTGTTTCCTACTTAAAAGTGGTCTCTGACACTGTACATACAGAAGAGACTGATACAATTCAGCGTCAGTATATCGTGGTAGCCATAGCAGCGTTCTTCGCGATCCCGTTGTTGCGGTGCTGTGCGAGGGCCAGCTAAGCCTGACGTCGGCCCGAGGACCGTTTGATCACCGGCCATCCCCGTGAGAGCCAGAGCCCTGCGTGCGTTATATCCGATACCGCGATATACTGGAGAGTCAGACACTGAGGCTGACCCGTACCGTGCATTGATTTAATTAATTACATAGATAATTAGGTACATCGCCGAAAATACATTTCTCGCACCCAGGCTGCGCAATAACCCTAAAAAAGGAATGAATGAAAACTCCATACAAGGATGCGCAAACAAACCCAATAATCGCGGGGCCGATGAGGCGGTAACACTCGAGTAAATTTATTTATCCAAGGATTTCGGCACCGCCAGCCCACGGGCCGCCGAGATTGTGCTATATCGAGCGCCGAAATTTATTTTAGAGTGTTCTATAACGTCCGCCCAAATTTGTCTTAGGGTCGGCTGTCAAACGCTCGTCCAAATTTATTTAGCTTGCGGTTCGAACAGAGCTCGCTTAACTCATTCAGCCCGACGGACGTATTTCCCAAATTTTGGAGGCGTCATCTAACGACTATGCACCTGTTGCAGGAGATGGATCGACCATGATAATTCGAGGGTAGTGCCAGATTAGCTTGGCGCCGACAGGCGCCAAGCTAATCTGGCACTACCCTTGAATTATCATGTTCGACCCATCTCCTGCTGTAGTGCGTCAGGGCTGAATGGGCTAAATGTGTTTACCGTGGCTCTGAAAAGCCCGGTCTTTTCCTGTAACCATTATCCCACCAGTTCCGATTATTTAACCTCTTTTCCTTGCCGGAGAAAATGCGGGCACGAGCCAACTGCAAGAGGCAAAGAGCCTCATGGACCCCCGCATCTGCGGGGGCTCATGAGGGTACTTTGCCTCTTGCTGACCCTTGCTGACCCCGTGTTCCTTGGATGGATGGGATTAATGTGGAATTTGCCTTGCGTTCAGAGTCAAAGGCATAATTTTGCGCCCACACACGGCGATGGAGTCTGTAGTTAGTACTTCCGATTCAAAGACAGTGTCTGGCTGGAAGGTTTCCCAAGACACTGCACTGAACAGCTGCGTACCAGTTGCGACGCTGACCATGATAGTTCTAGGGTAGTGTGTGATTAGCTCGGCACTCCAACCTTCCCAAGCGCTCCCGGTTTGGAAAGCCCGTTCAAACGGCTGTGACAGTTCAAAGGTATTGATGGATGTGCTGATCGTCCCCCCCCCCTGCCCCCCCCCCTGCCCCCCCCCCCCCTCTCAGAAACTCTCCCAGTCCCAGGGAAACAGCACTAACACGGATAGTAGTCTGCAGGTTGACAATTAGGGTTCAAGGGTAGTGCCAGATTGGCTTGGCGCCTTTATAGACGCCAAGCCGATCTGGCACCACCCTTGAACTATAATGGTCGATCTATTTTCCCCCGCAGTTGTGTTTCTCAGACCTGAAAGAGTTGAACACCGTCTCGAAAACGTTTCTATTCTTGGGCGACGGAGCTTGAAAGACCTGATACATCATTCATTGGAAGGACGTGGGCTGTAGCAGCAATGATGTTACGGACTTCGTTTCATATTGGCAGTGGGCCATTGATAGCATGAAAGCCTTTCATCCTACAAGAGGGATAGATCCTCACGAGCCCTGCAGCTGCCACAGAAACTCACGAGAATCTATGCCTCTTGCTTGCCTGACCAAGGATCGGCGTTGAAATCGATTCTTCAGTGTTTTAAAGTATTTCTCTTCCAACAGGACGCAACTTGTGTTTCAGAACCCTTTGTTAATTCGACGCCAAAGAACTTCAGCTGTCCAAAGAACACTGACGGACGCAAAGTGGTTTCAGAAAGAGGCAGCTTCCTAACTGCCTCTTTCTGAAACCACTTTGCGTCCGTCAGTGTTCACCTTTTTTCTTGGCAGTGAAGGCCGGGTTATCCGGCTTCTTTTGTCTTACTGGCAGTCCTCGAACAGACCGATCAGTGAAGTACAGTGTATGACTCTGACATCTTTGAGCTTCCGGAGAACGTCTCTGCCTAGGAAATGTCGACCTCACTGTGATCAGCAAGCTGCATGGAGGTACCCCTATGCCTCGTGGCAAGGCCGGGATCGGCCACACTGCTGTCTGTGTTATAGAGACGGAGGAGATCAGCAGGGTTTTATTATTACAGACTCCCTTAGGAAGTACTTAACCATTTCCGTTTTAACCCTTTGGCTGTCGGTAGCGCTTTTGGTCGCGATGATTCCTGCGGGAATCATCGCGACAAAAAGCGCTACCGACAGCCAATGGTTGAGACTTTCTGCACGTCTGGCGGCTTACGTGCAATATTTGCTCGCTTCGAGCCAAAACGGGGACATAAATAATTGGGTTTCCGGAAATAGCGGGTTTTTTTTTTTTACCAAGAGGGCATTACTGCAAGGTCTGTTTGCAAGGAGCATGGACCATACCCCTCCCCCTCCCCCCTCAAACCCCTCGATCACCGCATTCCCTTCCTCCCCCCTCTTTCAATCCCAAACATATATACACTCTGCGCCAAAAAACAACAACAACAACAACAAAAAACAAGACAAAGATGTGCCGGTCGATATTTTGCAAACGGCTTAACATTTTGAAAATCTGATTTCGTCACAGTAAAGTATGTTTAGTCCTCTTTACAGCATTCTCAGCTGCACCTTTGTCTATTGCGTAGTCTTAACGCTGTGACCCGGTAAAGCTACCTACCCCCAAAATCAAAAATCGCAAAACGGACATTTCTCTGTGTGCTGCGTTGTTTTAGCACACATCTCATGTTTGGCCAGACATTCTAAAAAGTGAATAAGACCATTTTAAAATGCGTTCATTTTTCTTCAAAACCTTAAGCAGAAAACTTTTTTGTATGGCCTTTTCCACACGTTCATCCTTAAAAACATCGGACGCGTAAGAATCAGCCGCGAATGCCTCGCACCTGAGGGCACTCAGCCTAATTTGTTCTGCACTTGTAGGCAGAAGAATCATTTGCCATTCAGCTGCAACAAGAAAGGTGGATTCTGAGTGAAAATGGGGATGTCGGTGTCACAAGTACTCGCCTACCCTCCAAACATAAATTTGATTGTGGTCTGTTTAGAGGGGGGGGGGGGGGGGGGGGCACACACGCACTGTGGTAAACAGACCACCAGCAGACCACCTTCAAATACGTTTTGAGTCATGAACCAACACACACACACACACACACACACACACACACACACACACACACACACACACACACACACACACACACACACACACACACACACACACACACACACACACACACACCCCTCCCCCTCACACACACACATTCACATTATGAGAATACAGACACAACAAAGAAACAAGCAAACAACAGAAAACAAAGAAACACATACGCATGCAAGCACACACACGCACTGACGTAAACAGACCACCAGCAAGTAATGAAGGCAATCAATTTTGCCTTTGGAGGGTAGGCAAGTACCTGTGACACCGACATCTCCATTTTCACGCAGAATCCACTTTCTTGTTGCAGCTGAATGGAAAAATGATTATTCTGCCTACAAGTGCAGAAAAAAATTAGGCTGAGTGCCCTCAGATGCAGGACATTCGCGGCTTATTCTTACGCGTCCGATGTTTTTAAGGGTGAACGTGTAGAAAAGGCCACACAAAAAAGTATTTTTTGCTGAAATAAACACGTACGCATGCAAACACACACGCACTGACGTAAAAGACCACCAGCAAATAATCAAGACAATCAATTTTACGTTCGGAGGCGCGTACCTGTGACAACGACGTCCCCATATTTCACTCAGAATCCTCCTTTCTTGTTGCAGCTGAATGGAAAATGATTCTTCTGCCTACAAGTGCTGATAAAATTAGGCTGAGTGCCCTCAGATACGAATTCGCGGCTGAGTCTTAAATGTCCAATCTTTTTTTTTAAGGGCGAACGTATGGAAAACGCCACACAAAAACAGTTTTCATCTGAAATGACACCCCCCCCCCCCCCTATCTTCAGATTTTCAAGAAACATGAACGCAGTTTAAAATGGTGTTATCCGTTTTTTAGTGTGTCTGGCCAAACATGAGATGTGTGTTAAAACAACGCAGCACACACAGAGAAATGTCCATCTTGCGATTTTTTTATTTAGGGGGTAGGTAGCTTTACCGGGTCATAGCGTAAAGACAACACAATGGACAAAATACAGCTGAGAGTGCTGTAAAGAGGACTAAAATACTTTACTGTGACGAAATCAGATTTTCAAAATGTTAAACCGTTTTTGAAATAACGACAGGCAAATCTTTGTCTCGTTTTTTAATGGCGCGCAGCGTAATACCAACAGCACCCCCACCATCCTAACCTACAAAGTAAAACCATTTCCAATGCATACGATTCCCAGCGAAGATTTGACGTTCAACCCTTCGGCTATCGGTAGCGCTTTTTGGTATGATGACTCCTGCCGGAATCATCGCGACAAAAAGCACTACCGACAGTCAGAGGGTTAGTACCCTGTGAAGTAAAAAGACAGAAAGTCTATGTTTGTGAGCAACACAATGTTCGTTGAATTACAATGTGAAAGTCTTGCTATTTCCACAAAATAGACTTAATGATCGTCGTGCGCTTTTCCAAAGCAGAAATCCTTTCGACATGTATAATACCGTTTTTGGCAATACCTCAACATTGTTTTCCCGATTACGTCAATGGACAATGATTATTCCGACCCCCCTCCCCCCTGCAAAAAGTAACCCCCATGAGTCCTGATTAGACGCCGGATGCCCAGATCTGGAAGTTGTCCTCTGAAGACAGCATTTCAGTTCAGCAGACAGATAGATAATAATGATGGTTCAAGGGTGGCACCAAGCAACTATTAGACCGTTTCCGGAAATCAGTATTGCACGTGTTTCGACGAAAACAGTGGATTAAAACTCTGGAGAAACACGCGATATATCTTGTTAGTCCGAGCTTCGAATCCACTGTTTTCGTCAAAACACGTGCAGTTCTGAACTACTTCTGATTTCCAAAACAACGTCTGTTAGGCACTAGTGATTCTTAGTAGTACCCTGCTCGCTCCATGTCCTATAATATTAAGATGTTGTCGGGCTGAACGGCTTACCCTCGTTAGAGAGGTGAAGCTTCTTCGCTACCCACTCAAACGTTTCCCAAAGGCTACGCTAATCCGGAGAGGAACCTGAAACATTCCATCGCCCCCTTGACTGACGATCCCAGTGCGCAAAGGTCATCGGGCCATCGTCGGCCGCCGTTGGCCCGCGCCGTGCGCGGGCCAACGGCGGCCGACGTCGGCCCGAAGGCCTTTTTCGCATTGGGATAAAATGTTTCTGCAGAAAAGAAGCGTAGTTACGCGTCTTTTCCGTCGAGTGGTATCGTCAGCAACAGTCAAGGGGGTAACGAAAACTATCTGAAAGAATGCATGTATCCTCATGAGGCCCCCCACCCCAGCTCCCTCTCCCCTCTTTCATCCCCTCCCCCCCCCCCCCACCTCCCAAAATCATCACCACCGCCACCACCACCCTCCTGAACTTTCGAAGCATCACGAAGATCGATAATGCTGCATCTCTTGCCGGCTGAATATCATTTTCAAACTCGTATGTGTTTCTCTGGCAAAAACGGTCGTAACAGAGACAAATCTATGGAGTTCGCGTGCAACCTTGTAAGAGACATTTTGTCGCGAAATCATATTCTGAAGCGGTTTCCTCCTTGATTTAAAAAAAAAATTCAGACAAAATCTGGAACCTGAAGCTCGACAGGAAATGCTCATTACAGCTTTGTGAAGTCAGCCTCAGATGACATATTCCGACCGAAATGTAAACAGGTTTTTTTCATTTTTCTCAAAGTTGTTGGTTACGAGGTTGCATGCAAATACCACCCTAGTGTTCCGCACACAAAAAAAGGTCGTAACGGAGAAGAATCCTACACTGGCATAAAGCAGGGATTTTAAGAGATATATATCGGAGCCCATTTGCATACACGTAAGATATGCTCGCCAACGTCAAAGGCTTTTTCTCGGAAATCTGACCGAATCGATCAACACGTTCAAACCAACTGACGTCTGCAACGCCGATGGGAGGTGGTTGTAAAGACTGCTGCGGGAGATGGATCGACTATGATTTTAAGGGTAGTGCCAGATTATCTTGGCGCCTTCCCAGGCGCCAAGCTAATTTGACACTGCCCTTGAACTGTCATGGACGATCATTTTGCCGATGAGGTGACTGAAGTGTCAAAGTGAAAACGTAATAGAGATTTTCGGTTAGTTTTCCGCTAGCCCAAGTCGGATTTTATGAATTAGTGTGTCTTCTAAGCTCTTATATTCACTTTCATTTAATTGAGTTAGTAACAGACCCTTGCTTGAAACGACCCAAACTATCGAGAGTGACACACACTGGTTTAGTTTCTTTGTACAATGTTTCTTATACAGTGTTTGACTGGGCCCATTAAAAGGCTCGAGGTGCCACGTAGGCATAGAATCTCAAAGTCCAGACCAAACACGTGACTGCCAATCGTGTAAAATGCAGAGAAGAACCCAAGGAAGAATGAAACACGTTAGAAATGACACTTACCAACTGTCATTTTGTAAACTTGTTTTTTTTCCGTTGGGTTGTCCTCTGCATTTGGACATAGGCCTAAACCAAACACGAGAACCATCGATTTCGAACGGCTTGTTAAATCGGGAATTTGTCTCAAGAGAAAGTAGGGCCCAGTCATCACCATTATCGTCATCGTCGTCGTCATCATCATCATCGTCGTCGTCGTCGTCACACCTTATCCTTCCGTTTTATTACACTGTCATAAATGGACCACCATGAGTCAACCAATTTTAGGAAGCTCAGGGTTGCTCAGGTGGTAGAGTGATTGATTCTCGTCCAGAAGGTCGTGGGATCGAACCCAGCTGCGGTCATACTTTGTACACACCTATTTATTTTCGGTGCGAAAAAAGACGTTAACGCCTTGATTGCCGAGAAAACGTTAACGCGATATATCTGCAAGAGGTATAGATCTTCATGAGCCCCCGCAGTTGCGGGGGCTCATGAGGATCTATGCCTCTTGCTGACACCACTTTGAAACCATGTTTTTGAGATGACTGGGGCTCTTTGGTGTTTTTTGTCTTTTTTAAAAATATTTAAAAAAAAAAAGTGGTTTAAACAGTTTATTGCTTTGCAAAATGTATAAGAGAATGTACAGCTCTTTGGTGTTGAATTAACGAAGATGCCAACAACGCAGTCTACGCCGTCAACTCGCAGTGAAGGGTTCAAGCCCCAAACGTTTAACTCATTGTACCCCAACACTGAAATCCCCAAATTTTGCCGTTGTCCTCTGAAGACTGCACTGCAGTGCAGAACACAGATCGACCATGATAGTTGAAGGGTAATGCCAGAATAGCTTGGCGCCGCCCATAGGCGCCAAGCTATTCTGGCATCACCCTTGAACTATCATGGTCGATCCATATCTTGCTGTGGTGTGTCTGGGTTAGAGTGAGTTAACGTTTTTAATCTGATGAATGTAATAAATCGGTTAATGACTGTGAAAAACAACGGAAGGGTAAAGTGGCCTGGATCATCATCGTCGTCGTCATCATCATCATCATCATCATCATCATCATCATCATCATCACCAACACTACCACCACCACCACCACCACAACCACCACCAACACAAACACCATAACTATCATCATCACCCAACACACCGGATGTGAGTCGACCGCGAAAGCTCAATGATAGTTTTTGATAAGCTTGGCGCCTGGAGAGGTGCCAAGCTAACCAGGAAACTACCCTTCAGCTTTCGTGGTCGACTCACATTCGGTGACGCCCCTACCCTCCCAACCCCACTGCCAGCCACACCCTCAACTCATCCACCCCTAACAGCACCCTCCTCCACCCTCAATACCCTTCTCGTCTACATCTCCGTTACAAAAACAGAGAGCCCTGGCGATTTGAGAGTGTCAGAACTGTCAGCTAACACCACGTAACAACGATTATTGATCGAAACTTGATCCCCCCAGTTTGCAAATTTGATTTTCTCCGCCTCGTTGCAAGAGGCACAGATTCTCATGAGCCCCTGCGGCTTAGCCGCAGGGGCTCATGAGAATCGGTGCCTCTTGCTCACACGGCGTAACAACAGTGTTACTGATCGGAATCTGATACCGCGTCTGCAAACTTGATTTTCTTCGCTTCGCATGTAAGTGAAAATTTTCGCCGTTTTTCTTGCATCGATTGCAGATGCCTAGCGAATCGTTGTCACTACAGTTCTGAAATCACTGCCGGCTTGGGGGAAATGGAGCTATGAGGAAATGATCAGGAGAACGCAATGTTTGTGTTCGTCTGTGCTTTTGAACCTGTTTGTTGTGCAGATACATTCTGACACATAGAGGAAATTTAACTCATTCAAGAAAGTCCCGCATCAATAGCTGGGGCTCACGAGAAAATATGCCTCTTGGGGATGGAGCTCGCTGAATAAATCAAGGTAGTGACTGAAGTCCGTGCGATATTTGACCTACTTAGGGGATAAACTCTATTCTGTTAGTTTGTTTTCTTCCTCGTACGGACACCTCTAAAACGCTCGACAATGACCATTTGAGCTTAACTATTTCGCCAATTTGGAGACTGTCAGAGTGTGTGGGCATTTCCAGAAGTTGGCAGCCGAAAACAAAATGTGCAAATTAGCTCTAAGACCTAATCAGTCGTGACATTTACGCTGGGGCCTTTAGGAATTTACCTAGTCAAGTTCTAAGCAATCGGATGTGAATATCCAAGCAACGGGATTTGAATCGCTGATCGAACCCCACATGTTGTTATAGTGGATTTGTGATGGTTTTGCCGTGTAGCCACACACGGTTTCTTTGCACTGGTTATCGCTAAAGAAAAATCCACACAACTTTATGAGGTCAGTTTTTTCAGTTCAAGTTGTCACCCCATTGTGCATGCAGCCCCCAGTAATCCAGACCAAAAAGGTGACTGCCAAGCGAGTAAAATGCAAAGAATTACCCAACGGAGAAAGAAACACGCTTAGAAAAGACAGTTACAACACAATTTATTAATATTTAACTCAGTTGTCACATTCCTTCTGCGATAAATGAAGATAAATAGCGACTGATCTCTCTATTTGTTTGTTTGTCTATTTTGAATTAGCGACAACACAATTTATTAATATTTAATTCAGTTGTCACATTCCTTCTGCGATAAATGAAGATAAATAGCGACTGATCTCTCTATTTGTTTGTTTGTCTATTTTGAAAAAGGGTATTTACCCGAAATATTAATAAATTGTGTTGTAACTGTCTTTTCTAAGCGTGTTTTTTTTCTCCGTTGAGTAATATTAAGCCCCCAGTAACGTTTACAGTACTGCAGGAACCACCCCCCAGTGGTAGGGAACTTTTCCAGGCCAGTTACTGCCAACCAACTGCCCCTTGGCATTGTAGCGAGATTTTTTGCGTGGGGGTACAAACAGCTCCAAACAAAGCAGTTGGCACTATGACAGGCAGGTACTGGCTAATGAAAATAAAGTGCAAATCGACCCAGTTGCATGAGTGAGCTTAGTCCTGCGCCAGCCCGCGGAGCACCTTGTTGAAGTCGCTGGCGCAGGACTAAGCTCACTCATGCAACTGACCCCTGGCGGCAGCATGAAAAAGGGACCTAATCTTCTCCATGCTGGCTGATACGAGTTATGCCATTGAAACTATTCAATTCATATTCAATACAGTTTTCATAAACTTCTATTAAATTGTATCCCCTGAAACTGAGGCAAGTGCAAGTCCGTGGACGCCAACAATAATAACAACACCATTACAAAGACATTAATTACTACCAAAGTCATTTTATTACTAAACTATTGTGTTTGTTATAACGAACAATAAGACATTCTAAATTCAAAAATCTATAAACACTAAACACTATCGACTTGCTAAATCTGTCAACAACTGCTAATACTAAGGCATAGTGAAATCTGTGAGCAAAACATCATTCTATAAAGATTAATCATTAACTCATTCAGCCCTCACGCACAACAGCAGGAGATGGGTCGACCATGATAATTCAAGGGTAGTGCCAGATTAGCTTGGCGCCTATCGGCCAGGAGATGGGTCGACCATGATAATTCAAGGGTAGTGCCAGATTAGCTTGGCGCCTATCGGCGCCAAGCTAGTCTGGCACTACCATTGAATTATCATGGTCGATCCATCTCAGTCCTGCAACAGGTGCATAGTCGTTAGATGACGCCTCCAAAATTTGGGAAATACGCGCGTCGGGCTGAATGAGTTAATCAAGCCATTCTAAATTCTTAAATAGCGGCTATGGAAAATTCAACTCTAATTTATCCTATCAGATCAAGAAACAAAGATACGAATGGGTTCAGCAGGAGAAAAAGAACCCCATGAGCCCCCACATACGCGGTTATCAAAGTCCGGTTAATATTTGTAAATCTTTTCTGAATTATTGTGGCTGTCTGTCTGTCTGTCTGAGGACAGACGTGTAGAAAGGCCTGCGTGCCTACTGATTATATATATATATATATATATATATATATATATATCACACACAAACGCACGCACACACGCACGCACGCGCGCGCGCACGCACGCACGCACGCACGCACGCACACACACACACACAGAGATGGTTATGTCGTGCAATGAAGCGTACGCAATGATGTCGGCTAATCAGGGTAAAGTGAGGGAGTGGCGTGCAAGGGGTGTGTGTGTGTGTGTGTGGGGAGGGGGGGGGGTGAAGAAAGAGAGGGACGATCGATCGATTGACAGTGTCAACTGACCCTGGTTAGCCGACGCCTTTTTGCTCGGCTGTCCGGCCGATATAATTATTTTATCGCCAATCAATACCTGGACCTCACCGATAATTGTCCCCAGGTCCTGTGCCTTAACCCTCCTCAGCTTGAAATTAATTTGACTATTATAGTTCAAGGGTGGTGCCAGAATAGCTTGGCGCCTCAGGCGCCAAGCTATTCTGGCACCACCCTTGAACTAAAATGGTTGATCTATCTCTTGATGCATAATGCAGCCTTCATAGGACATTAAGCAACTTTTAAAAAAAAATCAGCCTCGGGATGTAACGGGTTAATACACCCGCTTTGTGGGGTCTCAGTACAGTATAGCGCTGTCTTAAGTAGTATGCTGATTGTTTTGGTACGTGTGTGCGTGTCAGTGTGTGCAGGTTCGTACGTGCGTGCCAGTTTGCTTGCTTGTCGGCAAGCGTGCGCGCTTACGTGTAACCGGGTTATTGTGAAGTTAAATCAAGCATGATTTGTTTCGAGAGTCTTTAAATCTATATTTAATTATTTTCGAAGAAAAACTAGCAACATCTTGTTAAGACCCAAAAGATCCATTGGTAAAAAACTATTTCCGAAAAAAGTAACGTTCGGATACAAAATTGATCTGTGTTCCTAACGTGGAACGCGAAGGGCGTATTGTCGGGGTTATTTCTCGAAACAGCTACTGAAAATAGCAGACATAAGTCTGAATCCCGCCCACTTACTGAAAAAAAAAAAAAAAGAACACCACTCGAGTGCAAGAGGTATAGATCCTCATGAGCCCCCGCAGCTGCGGGGGCTCATGAGGATCTATACCTCTTGCTGAGAACACTTTGCATCCATGTTCCTTTGACGTCTGGCAGCGACGGCGTTGAATCGCGCGAACATGCCGAAACTGTCCTTGTGTCTGACACTTCCTAAAATAAGGTATCACAAATGGCTTGGAGCTTTCACAAATAGTCGGCATTGAGTTGTCAAATTCTTTTCTTTTTCTTTTTTTTTTCTTTTTTTTTTTTAGGGGGAGAGGGGGGGGGGTGAGGGGGGAGGAGGGGGGGGGGGAGGCGCCGAATTTAGTTGCTCGTGATTTTTCGTTATTTTGTTTTTCCTCCAAATTTCTCAGCCAAATCTACGCCGATTTTCATGATTCGTGACTCAAATTTCTTCAGTCCGCTCAGCAGAATTTCACTATGTTAACCTTTAACTGACATCAATCCCAACCGTCTGCGAAGAGCTGTGAACAATCCGTCAGAAACGAGTAAACCACGACAGTAAAGTGTAGCGCTTAACCCTTTCCATCCAGAGTTTTTTAAATTTTATTGCATTAACTCATTCTACCCCAGACACCCCACAGCAAGATAAGGATAGACCATGATAGTTCAAGGGTGATGCCAGAATAGCTTGGCGCCTATGGGCGCCAAGCTATTCTGGCATCACCCTTGAACTATCATGGTCGATCTGTGTCCTGCACTAGAGTGCAGTCTTCAGTGGACAACGGCCAAATTTGGGGATTTCGGTGTTGGGGTAGAATGAGTTAAACAAAATTGACTAAGATTGTTCAAGGGTAGTGCCAAAATTCTTGCACCGCCCTTGAACTAACATGGTTCTTTTAATCTGTTATGTCACCTTCACAGGACAATGCACACAGCTGAAAGAAATTCAGCATCAGAACGTAATGGGTTAACTGGGTTTTTAAACTGCTCTGACCATCAAAATGATCGAATACAACACTTGAACTATGTATCTCCGAAACTGACGCTAGATTTTTTTAAAATTCATAAAATGCACCTGTGCAGGTCTGTGATTTTGGACCTTAGGGCTAGAATCCGTAAGGTCCAATATCACAGACCGGCACACCTACAGCCATGAACTTTATGTTGGCTTTAAAAAAAAAAACGTAGCAGCCGAAGAAACCAGCCATTTACTGCGGTCGAGGAAAATTGGTCTGCAAGACATTCTTCAATAAACAGGCGTGAATGATATGGATATGATATATATACTACTACAGTCCAGACTGACCCAGAAAAGCCCTCCACCTTCCAAAACCACGCATCCGCATGCGCCCCGGAAACCTTGCAGAGGTTCAAGAGAATAATTATGAGCATCCTGCAGGGTAGGATCATATTCAGCCATATTCGCTGCGTCCGTGTCTCAAGGAGAGGAAGAACCATCTGGGTGCTACAGTCCGCAAGGACAAGGCTTCCCTTCAGTCTTCATGTACTTCAAGAGACATAGATCCTTACGAGCCTCTTTAGGCATGAAGGGGCTCCTGTGTCTCTTAGAGAGTAGGATCAGCCTGATTTGCACCTGTGGTGCCCAAAAGAGGGACGGGAACCGACTGTTGGAGTCGGCCTAAACTTAACCAAGACAGATCGATACTGACCCAGGCCGAAATCTTCCCGTTGCCCCCACATAAAAAAAACCCTTTCCTCTCTTCCAGAAAACCTCTGGGCCCAGCTGCGCATCAATTTGCACACTCTTGTCTGAACACACGCATCCACGCGTGGCTTATTCCCTTCACTGCTAGTGGACGCAGTTTGTGTTTTTGAAATCTTCGTGAATTTAACATCGAAGACCCCAGCCGTCAAAGGAACATGGATGCAAAGCGTTTTCAGCAAGAGGTATAGATCCTCATGAGCCCCCGCAACTGCGGGGGCTCATGAGGATCTATACCTGTTGCAGTTGGGTGGTGTTACAGTTTTTCTCGTCAGTGGTTACAGACACCACAACAGGAGTCTTACTGGACATTATAGTTCAAGGGTAGTGCCAGAGTAGCATGGTCAATCTGGCACTACCCCTGAAATATCATGGCCGATCCATCTGCAACAACCAGTGCACAGTCGTTACGAGGCTTCTCACGTTCCTGATGTGCAAAAGATCTCGGGCCCATATCAGCCGATAGTTGGATCGCACACTGTTCTACCGTGTTATGAAGGCAAAAAAAAATAATGTCAATTTTTGTGAAAAGCGAGACGGTCAATCAAAACGAATGAAAATCTCGCTTTTCACAAAAAAATGGACTTGCTGTCTGTTCCTTAACGTGGCAGAAAAAAAAGTTGTGCGCAAACCAGAAGGCAAATCTCGGACCGAGGATTTTTTTCTCTTGGGGTCAAGGTAGGTGTGCTGATTGCTGTCTTGGGATTTCTCAATCTGGAAGCGCCGTTTTTGTCCCGGATTCGTAAAAGTGCTTGCGAAATCGCCTGCCTCTCTCCTGGGCACTCGCTAGCTGCCCAGACAGCAAAAAGACCATCGTGTGTGTGTGTAAGGGTGTGTGTGTGTGTGTGTGTGTGTGTGTGTGTGTGTGTGTGTGTGTGTGTGTGTGTGTGTGTGTGTGTGTGTGCGCGTGCGAGTGTGCTTGTGTGTGTGTGTGTGCCAGTGTGTGTGTGTGCCAGTGTGTGTGTGTGCAAGTGTGTCTGTGTATGTGCGTGGGTATGTGCGTGTGTGTACGTGTGTGTCCTCGCGCTGGGACCATATGGCGTTGAGGCGCGTCCCCTGGGTGGTGGATAGGGGGTCCCTCGTGAGAGGGGTGCACCGAATGAAATAAGGTGCCGTGAACCAACATGGTCTAAGGGAAGGTGACCCCGACAGAAAACCCCTGGTCCTCCTAGTAAGGGCGTGGGGGTAGCTTCCCCACCCTGCAAAAAAGGAAATAGCTACAAAAACGCCGACGAAAAGACTAACAGTAATTCCTTTCCTGGAGTAGGAAGGTTCTTCTACCAGAAGACTTATGACGTCCTGTGGTGAAAGCCGGAAGTCTTCGGAAGCCACAGGACCGAGCCGCCTCTCTCTATCCAGGGACACAACCATGGGCACATGGAATGTCAAGACCATGTACCAGAGCGGCAAGGCCGCCCAGATAGCAGCGGAAATGCAAAAGTACAACCTTTCCCTGCTAGGTATCAGTGAAGCCAGATGGACGCAGTCTGGCCAGAAAAGGCTGTTAAGTGGGGAGATGATTCTGTATTCAGGTCATGAAGAGGAGAATGCCCCCCCATACAGAAGGAGTAGCATTCATGCTGTCACCAGTGGCACAGAGAGCGCTGATGGGCTGGGAACCTCTTGGGCCAAGAATTATCATAGCAGCCTTTAGAACCAAGAAAACGCTCAAGCTGAACGTCATCCAGTGTTATGCGCCCACCAATGACAGTGACGAGGAAGAGAAACAAGAGTTCTACGACCGACTCCAGAGTGCCTTGGACAAATGTGCGGAGCAAGACATCACCATCGTCATGGGCGATTTTAATGCCAAGTAATAGGGGAGGACAACACCGGATACGAAGAGGTGATGGGGAGACAGGGACTAGGCTCAGAGATGAGTGAGAACGGGGAGAGGTTTGTAGACTTTTGTGCTCTAAACCGACTTGTCATTGGAGGCAGCATCTTCCCACACAGAAGAATACACAAAGCAACTTGGGTCTCACCTGACCATACAACAGAGAACCAAATAGACCATATCTGCATTAGCAAGAAATTTAGAAGATCCCTTCAAGATGTTCGAGTGAGGAGGGGAGCAGATGTCGCCTCAGACCACCATCTGCTTACCTTAAGAATGAAGCTCAAGCTAAAGAAAAGCCGCACAGCGACAACAAGAAGACATCGCTATAATGTAGGCCTCCTGAGAGAAACTGGAGTTAGAGAAGAGTTCAAACTGGTGCTGTCCAACCGGTTTCAAGCGCTACAGGAGCTAGTAAATGAAGAGGAGGCGGTCACCACAGAGCAGCAGTGGAAGGCAGTTAGAGAGGCGCTGAACTCAACCTGCAAAGACACTGTAGGGTTCAGGAAACACCACCACAAAGACTGGCTGTCGGCACAGACCTTGAAGAAGATAGAAGCGAGGAAGCAGAAGAAAGCAGCGGTCAACAACAGTCGCACGAGAGCAGCCAAAGTAAGGGCACAGGGGGAATACTCGGAAGCCAACTGCGAGGTGAAGAGGAGTATCAGGGCAGACAAGAGGGCCTACACAGACAGCCTCGCAGCAGAGGCAGAAAAGGCAGCAGGCAGCGGCAACATGAAACGGCTCTACGACATTACCAGAAGATTGTCGGGTAAGTATGGCCATACAGAAAGACCAGTAAAAGACAAAGAAGGCAAGCCTATTGCAGACAGAGCAGACCAACTCGACATATGGGCCGAGTATTTTGAAGAGTTACTGAACAGACCTAGCCCACCCAACCCCCCCCCCCCCCCCCCCCCGACATCCAGCCGGCAGGGACCGACCTACCCATCAGCTGTGACAGACCCAGCCGGGAAGAGATCAGAAGAGCAGTGGCATTTTTGAAGAATGGCAAAGCAGCAGGGCCAGATGGCATCCCAGCGGAGTCTCTGAAAGCAGACCTAGAGACAACAGTGGAGATGCTGTACCCACTGTTTGGAAAGATCTGGGAAGAGGAGGTGATGCCAGCTGACTGGAAGGGGTACCTAATCAAGCTTCCCAAGAAAGGCGACCTCAGCAAGTGTTCCAACTACAGAGGAATCACCTTGCTGTCAGTACCAGGAAAGGTCTTCAACAGGATCATCCTAGAGAGAACGAAGAGCTCCGTTGACCCCCAGCTGAGAGACCAGCAAGCAGGATTCAGGAAGAACCGATCATGTACAGACCAGATCGCCACTCTCCGCATCATCGTGGAACAGTCTCTGGAGTGGAGCTCCCCGCTGTACGTCAACTTTGTGGATTATGAGAAAGCATTTGACAGCGTGGACCGAGAGACTCTGTGGAAACTCCTACGACACTACGGTGTACCCACAAAGCTCGTCCGCCTGATCAAGAGCAGCTATGATGGCATGACATGTCGCGTGATCCACGAAGGGCAGTTCACCAGGGAGCTCCAGGTCAGAACTGGTGTCAGGCAGGGGTGTCTGCTGTCTCCGTTCCTCTTCCTACTGGCCATAGACTGGGTCATGAAGATGACCACAGAGCACAGACGAAGTGGAATACAGTGGACACTGCGGACACAGCTTGACGACCTCGATTTTGCAGACGACTTGGCATTACTGTCCCACACTCGTCAACAAATGCAGGACAAGACCACGAGGCTTGGTGACATCTCGTCCCAAGTGGGCCTCACCATTCACAAACAGAAAACAAAGACAATGAGGCTGAACACAACCAGGGAAGAACCAATCTTGCTTGCTGGCACCCCGTTGGAGGAGGTGGAGTCCTTCACCTATCTCGGGAGCATCATAGACAAAAAAGGCGGCACTGATGCAGATGTCAGAGCACGAATCGGTAAAGCCAGAGCAGCCTTTCTCCAGTTAAAAAAAGTGTGGAGTTCCAGAGAGCTGTCACAACACACCAAAGTCCGGATTTTCAACTCCAATGTAAACGCAGTTCTCCTATATGGAGCAGAGACTTGGAGATTGACAAAAACCACAGTCAACAGAGTACAGACCTTCATGAACAGTTGCCTTAGAAGAATTTTGAAAATCCACTGGCCAGAGAAGATCAGCAACGTCAGACTCTGGGACAGAACAGAGCAGATAACAGCAGAGAATGAAATTGGGCGAAGAAGATGGGGATGGATCGGTCACAGCCTGAGAAAGCCAGCTTCCAGTATCACTAGGCAGGCATTGTCATGGAACCCCCAGGGAAAGAGGAAAAGAGGTAGGCCGAGAAACTCCTGGCGTCGAGACCTCCAAGCAGACATCAAGAGACTGGGAACCACCTGGAGTAGAATCGAAGGAGAAGCACAGGACAGGAGTTGCTGGAGGTCTCTCGTCGACGGCCTATACCCGGGTAGGGGTGACAGGCGTAAGTAAGTAAGTACGTGTGTGTGTGTGTGTGTGTGTGTGTGCGTGTGTGTGTGCGTGTGTGTGCGTGCGTGTGTGTACGTCAGTGTGTGTGAGGCACACGCGCACGCGAGGTTTTCCTTACAGTTTTGTTCTATTTACGTATTCATCCCAAGTTACACATGCCTACAGGTTTAGCATAGCATGGCGCGTTTGCAAAATGTTAGCCTGAACACAGGTAAAAACTCACAGAGTGAAACGGCTTACCCCAGTAGCAGAAAGTCTTCAGGCCCACGACGGCAGCAATGGGCCCGCGCACAGCAGTGCGCGGGCCCACTGCGGCCGTCGTGGGCCGATAGGACCTTTGCTTACTTGGGTAATGCGCTGTTATTGCCGACACATCTGCCGGGACATGCGTTTATGCAGACGTAAAGCGTTTCAACGTGGTCCTTAAGCGGACAAATCGATCCGGCAATTAAAGTCAGAAAATCCCGGCAAATAGGTGAAACGTGCCAGCAGCGTGGGTGTCTTTGAAAGACACGAGGAACCAGGAAGGAGGGTGTCTTTTTTTTAAATCTTTGTTTATTTAGGTTTGTTTTTGGGTTCTTTTCATCGCTTGCACTGACAGCCATAATGGTCAGCCTGTTGGCCGCGGCCTGTAATCCAGAAAAGAGGAAGAAGAAGTAGAAGTCCTGTCAGTTCCAGAGAAAAAGGACACAGTAAGCAAAAGGTTTTCGGGCCGACTTCGGCCGCAGTGGGCGCATGAGGATCTATTCCTCCCGGAGATGCGCGCATGTTTGTGTGTATGTGTGTGTGTGTGTGTGTGTGTGTGTGTGAGAGAGAGAGAGAGAGAGAGAGAGAGAGAGAGAGAGAGAGAGAGAGAGAGAGAGCCGCGCGCGAGAGAGAGAATGACGTCATATTTAGAGTATTATGTCGGTGTCTGCGTGGTGACGGAGTTGCTTCTTTTACGTCACCGCCACTGTCTGACTTTCTCTAGTAAAGTTTTTTTTATTTAGTGTTTTAATTCTTTTCTGAATATAATTAATTTTTACTAAAGAAGTTGAAAAGATACAAAGCCGGCTAACAAACTCATCCAATTTCTTTCTCCAAACTAGCTATATGCAAAAGTTCAAGTAAATATGACAAAAATTGCGGACTCTAATCTCGGTCCACCGGCTTCCTATAAACGGTTGTTTATGTCTTCAATGAGGCATTCAATTAAAATATGCCCGGAGGCTTTCTTATCCATCCACTTAAGAAAGTATTTCGCCAAGAGTCAAGCTTGTGTGTACAGAAATATCGGAGATTCTCTTGTTTACATACATACGCACACACATACATACGCACATACGCACTTATGGCGTTTCGCGCCAAATGTACGTTCATCCGCGAGGTTAGCGTAACTAGACATGACGTAATTTTTATCTTGTTACTTCAATTGTTAGAGGTTTAGCCTGCCCGCCTTTGACATCATGGACATGCTATTAAATTTGCCCCACCGCGACCCATCCTAAAAAGTCCCTTCTATAAATAGAAGGGACTTACAAAAGGGTAATGATTGGTGTCCAAAAGTACAAATCCATCTACTCATTCATCCACCCTACCACAATCACTTGCTCGCTTGCTATATCGATCGCCCGGGTATAATTTGTATCAAAAGTTACAAATCATCTACTCATCCATCCCGGCATCCTACCACCCTCACTAGCTCGCTTTCCCTATCAATCGCCCGCCCCATCCACTTATCCATCTACCCGCCCCATCCATCCATCCATCCATCCATTCATCCATCCAGCATCCATCCACCCACCCATTTGCAATGCCGATGCAGATCTATACTCTCATTACTGAGATGTAGGCTAAGAATTAACAAGAGTGCGCAAAACCGACACCACAACCCCCTCCTCCATGCGGGCGTGTGCCTCCCATGATTGCGTTCAAGTTGTCCAGATTTCACTTTGATATGCCAGAAAGGAGTTGCGGATTAGTCTCGGGTCAAGTCCTCGGGAAAATGCAATATATTGATTGACTATTTGACGTCATTCGCGCCTCATGTAAAGGCGGTAGCGATTACTCAGGAGGCCATTTCTCCAGCGCATTGGGATACTAACGACTTGTACCATGAGACCTCGGCTGAACGGAGGCTTCTCTGGAAATCGAAGCTGTAGAGGATCATTTGTTACCATTAGCCCATTACATCCTGAGACTGATTTTTTCAAAAATAAAACATGCTTATTATCATGTGAAGGCTACATTACAGATCTGGAGATAGATCAACCGTTTTAGTTCAAGGGTGGTGCCAGAATAGCTTTGCGCCTCAGGCGCCATTCTATTCTGGTACTACCCTTGAACTATCATAGTCAAATTTATTTCGAGCGATGGATATATCAGGATGAAAAAGGATAAGATAGGATCATTTTTCAGACTGGACAAACCTGTCGTGTTCAGGTAAAAGAATGCAGTAAGTCCATTTTTCTGAAAAGCAACCTTTTCATTGTATTATATTATGAAAATGTTCGCTTTTCACAAGATGGACTATGTGAGTCAAAGGCGCCCGCATCAATAGCTGCGGTTGTGTCGTATAAAGTTGCCGCCGGCAACGCTATAGGGCACTTTCGCAGCTATTGATATGGGGCCCCTTGAACGAGTCAACACTAACGGACTAAAAAAAAAATTGTCTATGTTGAAAAAGACTTTAACCCGAAAATTAATTCATTGAGCCCTAAGTTAGGAGTTGACAACTAAAGACTGCATTACAATCAAGGAGACAGATCGACCATGATAGTTCAAGGTGGTGCCAGAATAGCTTGGCGCCTATACCGCTGTGAGATGGCCTTAGTCGCCTGCACGGCGTTAAAACCAAATAAGTAACTATAGGCGCCAAGCTGCTCCGGCACCGCCCTTGAACCAGCATAATCGATCAATTATCTTGCGACGGTGTGTCAGCGCTAAATGAGTTAATCATTTGTGTTGTAACTGTCTTTTCTAAGCCCGTTTCTTTCTCCATTGGGATGTTCTAAGCTAACCAAACGAAACCTGCGGGAGGTGACGTCATTTAAAGTTATCTGCAGCCGGTGACGTCATTGGGTTATTGATGTAATACTAAAGTTGTGGTAGTTATGGCACTCGAGGTTGTAACTTTGGCGAACGGTAAGGGTTCCCAGTAGGCAAAAGACCCAAAGTGCCGACGGTAGGCCGCCGCTGGTCCTCGCACGAGCGTTCGGGGGGCCGACTGCGGTCCGATGTCCTGTTGCCCTCAAGGTTAATCACCTCTGATTTCCATTTAGATGGGATTGTCAAAGACGTTCTGCTGGGGGTTTGGACTCGGTGCGCAGAAGGTCATCGGTCCGACGTCGGACTGATGCCGTTTGGCACACTGGAGATCTTCACGATTAGTGGCATAACTATGTGGACACAGGGGAAAAGACTGAAAAGACACACACGCACAAGCACACATAGGGTAAAGGGTTGGTTGGTTGTACATTGCTTAACGTCCCGACAGCAAGAAGACTTTCTCACAACGTGCCTGTACTGCTTGTGGAAAAAAACACCAGAATATTGAATGTATGTCGCCAGGCGGTCTAATACGCTAAATAAATTAAAGACCATTTAGCAACACACATCCAATATCAAGAGCTACAGACAGCGCAGACAGTAGGGCGAGTTTAAAAAAGGAAAATACAGGTGAATGGACCAAGGGTAGACAGAAACACATGCCCCAGAATAGAGGGGAAACCCTACCCTGTGGGGCTCACCAGGGTGACCCTGGGAACTAAAAAGTAGTTAATCCCACCCAAGTCCCCCAGGGCAGACCCGGGTGGGGGACAGGGTAAAGGGATGGACTGGAAGATACTGCATTTCAGAAGCATAGCTAATTAAAACCATGTATACGGCATTATCAGTGTTTTGGAATACCCTCTACACCTCATTGTTTTTGGAGATAGATCGACCATGATAGTTCAAGGCCGGTGCCAGAATAGCTTGGCGCCTCCAGGCGCCAAGCTATTCTGACACCACCCTTGAACTATCATGGTCGACGCGGCACATCCTGTCATATCGTGTCAGGGCTTTGCGGGTTAGAGTCGGAAGCAGCACCGGAACAGGTATATCGCAATTTGCTATTAGCCAACGCACAAGCATGGCTGATTACACAAGCGGCTCATTCGCGGGGTTTCGCACATTTTATTTCAATATACCCGTTGCTGGGGACAACTTAATTGGTTCAGGCAGGCCCTCAGATCCGGGCAACACGGAGAATGGACAGCCTAGTATCGAAAACCCTGCATCTGGAAGAGGAATATATTTTATACTTTGTTATTTTATTTATTTATTTATTTTGTTTTTACATAATATATATTATACAACATAAACATAATACATTTACAGTGTCTTGACAGTCGCATCAACCATAGAAAAAGAACTTTAAAAAAAACCACCCAAAAAACAAACAAACAAACAAAAAAAACCAATGCAAACAAAACTCAAAACACTGAGCCCGAAAACAAACACTAAGCAATACAATCAAATTACATGAACGGAATATATATACATGGGCCAGGGCAGACTGCAGGGGCTTAGAAGATCCATGCAAGCCTCATATATTGCACTCTTCTAGGGAACGCAGTCCAAAAATATATGTATTTGTTGTTTAACTCATTCGAGACTTGCCGCCTCCGGATATGCGGCATAAGCAGCATATCCGGAGGCGGCACGTCTCGAATGAGTTAAAGTCACAGACTGTAACGGTACATGGGGATTGCATTTCAGTCACCACTCAAAAAAAAAAAAAACCCAGAGGGGCAGATATAAACTAAACAATCGAAAGCTTGAAAGAATCCTGAAATTGATATAGATTCCAGCTGCCTATCAAAGCTTTCAAAGGTTTATTAACACATTCTGCTCCAGGACCGAAATCCGCAAATTTTGAAGTTGCTCCTTGAAGACCGTATTACACTTCTGGAAACAGATCGAGCGTGATCGTTCAGGTGTTGTGCCAGAATAGCTTGGCGCCTATGGGCGCCAAGCTATTCTGGCACAACATTTGAACGATCACGCTCGATCCATGTCTTTTCCGTGGCGCGTCGGAGTTGAATGAGTTAACCCCTTCAGTGCCCCAGAACAGTGAAGATGATACAAATGCAAGAGACATAGATCCTCATGAGTCCAGGCAGTTGCGGGGACTCACGAAGATCTATGCCCCTTGCCGACACCACTTTGTATCCATGTTGCTTGGACGGCAGAGGATTGGCGTTTAATTAACGAAGATTTAAGAAACATATACTGCGTCCTCTGCCCGTGAACGGTTAATTCAATATCTAGCTTTCTGAATATTTGAAGGGTTTTCTTTTGAAGGGTAAAATGTATGCTGTTTTCAAAATTGTTGTGTGTGTTCGTCAGACATCTGCGTCTGAGTTTAGCTGCGTAGGAAAAGCTGACAATATTCCTGTGACACAAGCCAAAAGGCATAGATCCACATGAGCCCCGGGGCATATGTAGATCTATGCTTCTGGCTAACCCAAATCCAGATCGGTTTTCCTCCGGCGAAGGAAATAATTGGGATTTGATTGTTGTATTTTGATGGAAATCCGCAGTGTTTTCATCAGCGTCAGGATAATTGGAAAATATTGCCGCCGACCGGCAAATAATAATGTCGCAGGCTTGTGATTTTTTCCCGCATACGGGAGTTACAATATGTGACGTGAAACGCACACAAGAGACTGGTGGAGACGGACCAGGAAGGATGCTAATGCTGATAATGAAACTTATTACTCAAGAATGTCGATTTTGGTTCATATAGAACCCGCCTTTACCGTCTGTCTCTGGTATTGTGAAACTAATGCAAATAAGAACACGTTGAAAAGTAACACAATCATATGAAGTAAAGTTAGCTCTTAGTGTCCTGATACACTCAAACATAACATAAATTTGACCATGATAGTTCAAGAGTGGTGCCAGAACAGCTTGGCGCCCAGAGACGCCAAGCTGTTCTGGCACCAGCCATGAACTATCATGGTCAATCCATCGCCTGAACTTAATAGGAAAACTCAATAAAACCCCGCTGGATTTAAAGGATTAAGTATAGATCAAAGTAACATCCCGTATTTAAACATGGGCAGGCAAAAAGAGTGGGAGCTAGCTATATGTTAAAGTCAATCCACGAATCTAGTAAATTCGTGAATTTCCTAAAGCATTAAAAAAAAAAATACATGAATTCCCTGTGACATTCCCTCCCCCACCCCAACCCCACCTCCTCCCCCACCCCCTTAAACAGCTAGACATTTCATGAATTTTCTGAAAACGGCGGCCATATTATACACGGAATTCCTAAACGGCTTCTGTAATGCGAAAGCTGCTATTTTCAATAACATTTTATAAGCATTTTAACATTTGTCGACCTGCTATGACCTTTGACTATGACCGACGCGGCGCACGCCGTTTTGCTCAATGGTTCTGAATGCGGCAATTTGCTGGGAGTACACCAAGTAATATGAGTCTGTAAATTGTTCTGACCTACTTTGTTTGCTTCGAAATAACTATGTCATTTATCCGCTTACTGAACGAAAAATGATGTCCGTGAAAATTAACCTTTCATGTGACCCGGAAGTAAATGCGCAGATTTTTACATTTTTTTTTTAAACGCTACCAGTCAATAAAGTGATCCAGAGTGGACGTCTGAAATATAATTACAATAACAATCACCGATCATCTGTAAACATAAATGCATGTAATTTATAATCTTAGTCTGGCTGACCAGACTTCCTTCGGCCTTCGAGGTACACTGATTACGTTGACCTCCCTCATGCCAACAAGGGTCCGCGTAGCAAATCACTGTTACCAATTAACTTATATTGTCCTGCTTCGCGAGGATGTCTCGCCGCAGGCCGGGTCAGGACAACACAATTCGTATGGCTGACACTCAACACAAACCGTCCATATTAACCCTTATCATTCGGAATACACCAGTGTGTGAAATAAGTTTGACTAAAATAGTTCAAGGGTAGTGCCAGAATAGCTTGGCGCCTCTAGGCGCCAAGCTATTCTGGCACCACCCTTGAACTAAAGCCATTGGTCTATATCCTTATCTGTAAGTACTGTAATGTAGCTTGAATATGGCAGTGTATAAATGTGAAGCTTTTAGCTTCAGTATGATATGGGTTAATTCCCCGGACTGGAGCGCCATTCCAGCTGTCTCCAGACAACAATATTCCAGCTGTCTCCAGACAACAATATTCCAGCTGTCTCCAGACAACAATATCCTAAAAGGCGCCACGGGCAAGGACGGGCGACACGAAGACACAAGTTGCATTCGGATCCGTATTCATAATGATAAAGCAGAGCTCGTTTTGAGTGGACACCCTCAGGAAGATAACCTGTTATTAACCCCTTCCCTGCCACTGTATCTACAGTTTTGTTTCTGAAATCTTTGCTCATTCAACGACCAAAAGCCACAACCGTGCAAGAAACGTGGATACAAACTGGTCTCAGCATGAAGGGTAGATCCTCATGAGCCCCCGCAGTCGCTGGGGTTCATGAGGATCTATGTCTCTTGCAGTTGGATCGTGTTCACTTTCTCTCGGCAGTGAAAGGGTTAAAGACCATCATTTAAGTGGCTGAAGCCATCTAGATAGTGAGTTTCAATGACACGTGACACCTCTTGCTCTTCAAGACTTCTCTTTTGAAAATGAATTACAAGGACATTTTTAACTCATTCAGCCCGGCGGCCGTATTTCCCAAATTTTGGAGGCGTCATCTAATGACTATGCACCGGTTGCAGGAGATGGATCGACCATGATAATTAAAGGGCAGTGCCAGATTAGCTTGGCGCCGATAGGCGCCAAGCTAATCTGGCACTACCTTTGATTATCATGGTCGGCCCATCTCCTGGTGTAGTGTGTCAGGGCTTAATGGGTTAATGAATTAGATTGTAATTGTCCTTTCTAAGCGTGTTTATTTCTTTGTTGGGATTTTCCTCGCAATTTACACGCTTGGCGGCCACTTTTGTTTGGGCCTGGATTTACTTTCTAATTTTCTGTCACTTGTGTATTTTTCATATTCCGTCTGACAAATTTGTCCAATGTCCATTTCCTTTCTCCACCTCGTCATCTCAAAGGTATTTCAGGCACAGGCTGGTTGGGAGAATATACCTCACTGTGCGAATGTCGAGCAAAGAAATCACGAAAATTGCGATGAATTTTCTTTGCAATATATGCTCGTGTTTTATACGTTCCAAAAACACTGCAGTGAAAACACATCACAGGGGTGGATCAGTTACCTCGAGTTACCTTCACGTTTAGGGGGGGGGGAGGGGGAGGCTGGGGGAGGGGGGTTGGGGGGGGGGGGGGTATCGACAAACGCGTGTAAGGCTCTTGCACCTTTTCACCTAAAAAATAATCAAGATGAGGATTTCATCCCAAAGTCTACCGTATTGTTTGGAGCTCACACACACACACACACACACACACACACACACACACACACACACACACACACACACACACACACACACACACACACACATACATACACACACACACACACACACGCACGCACGCACGCACGCACACACACACACACACACACACACACAGCGTTTGACGCCAAATGTACGTTCTCTATCAAGCTTTGCGGGGGTTATCTTGTTAATTCTTTGCCAGAATTCGGGGCCCGCCCGCCCAGCACATCATTTGCATTCAACGGAACGCGCTCCGACCAGCCCCATTTCAAAGTCTACCGTATCTTCAATACGGTAGACATAAAGCAGGGGTGGGGGTGGCCAATAGAGTGGGACAAACTGCCCCAAAAGGAATTTTGTTACAGCATTTTAAAGAAATGTGCCCCTGCATCACACAGTCGCAAACAATCACGTCCTAAATTGAAAACGTGTACAGAAAAAGGACAACAAGAAAAAACAACATGGCATGCACCACACGCACTTATTGGAAAAATCCTCTCAGAAATAAAGCGTTTTCGCGCCATCGCATGTCAGGCTACAATAAAACTGTCCACTCCCTGGTGAGACGATGTCTCAGGAAGATTAGATTACAATAATATTCAGGAGCCGGTTTAAACATGATAGTTTCAGGGTGGTGACAGAACAGCTTGGCGCCTCAGGCGCCAAGCTGTTCTAGCACTACCATTGAACTGTCATGGTTGAACCATTTTTTTTGTTGTTGCAGTATGTGATAGCATGATGGGTTTCACCGAGATTGCTCATACACGTAACTGGAGTTTACCGGACTCCTCATTCATATGGTGCAGTCGCAAAGAAACATTTGATGACCTCCTTTGCGTAAGGAACACAGCTGCAAAAAAAAAGTGCCAGAAAGAGGAACGAAACCTTGTGACGCCTTGCAGACTGCAGAGGCTCACGAAGATCTATGCTTCTTAAACAGATTAGCTGAGTTTGAAATGGTGTCTTTTATCGACCTGGCCATGCTGCTAGAACCATTCGGCCTTGGACACGTTCTTTGCCAAATTCGCTGAAACAGCTTTTCTGAATGATGTGTTTCACATCAGAGCAAAATGATGACTAACGTTTTCGTATGTGATGCAAACATTTGTGTATGCTATAATTTTGGAACTAACTGTTCTAAACCCTATGGTGCAACATTGCAGACCAGTTTCTTTCCATTGGTTCGTTCCGTTTTAACGTGCCTTGCAGCCATAAGGCTATCAGGGACGCTTTCTTTTCAGCATCCTTTTCTCGTTATCTACGGAAAGTTGTCAACTGAAGTTTACTATTCCATCAGGAAATATACACAACGAGGACAACCTTTATATATCCTTAAACATATTCTACAAGTCCAATCTGTGATTGTTTCAGAATGTGTAATGTTTTCACTGGCTGTTTTGTGCATCGATCACTCACTTACAAAACAGTACACGTACCCAGGGGAATTAATTAGCGCTGGGGCAGACAAACAGTTAGGTTCCCTTTCCCTTACTGTGCACCATGCTGACTTTCAATAGAATCGTTTAGAAGAGGAAAGCCTATCACACTCCTTTATAGAAACACCCCTCTTAACCCTTTGGCTGTCGGTAGCTGTTTTTGTCGCGAGTGATTCTTGCAGGAATCATCGCGACAAAAACCGCTACCGACAGCCTAAGGGTTAAAGCGGTGCGTTCACCAGGCAAAAGAGAGTTTCATTAGTTCGAAACATGTTCTCAGTGCGAATCACAATAATGCTAGACAAAATGGTCAGCTTAACTCATGAAGTTTGAATGTTATAACATAACAGATTTTTCCCCCTTGTACGTAGGAAGGTTCCACCGAACTGAGCCAGTGGCAGCAGAAAACGTATATTACGTAAGCCTACTTATATGGATTGTGGAAAGAAGAGTAGAACAGTTTTAGAGGCAAGACGGCATCGAAAACCTGTTGCATCGCCACATTTTCGCAACAGTGCGCAATATGGAGCGGATCGAATTAACCCCTTGACTGCCGGAACACAACACGCAGAACCTCAATGCAAGAGGCATAGATCCACATGAGCCCCCGCAGTTGCGGGGGCTCATGTGGATCTATGCCTCTTGCTCGCCCCATTTTGTGTTTATGTTGCCTTGGACGAATGAAGGCCTTTAGCGTTCATCTGGCCAAGATTTCAAAGACACAGTCTGCGTCCAGCGGCAAGGACAAGGTTAAAGCATAGAAGACAAATTTAATCAGCCACTGACGCAGCCTTCAGCAACCTAAATAACCCTCTCAAGGGAATTGGGGACCAGGTTACGACACAAAGAAATTGGCCGCATGCATATTTAATGCCACATTCTCGTGGCCAATGTCTGGACAAGCACGTTCGGTATATCCCGGCTACGTGATTCCAACACGCAGTCTGAAACTGTAAAGCGTCATGCTGCGAAGACATACTGCAAACAGCCGTAAGTTTAACCCATTAGCTGCCGTCGGGCACTTTGATATCTTTTTCAGAAGCCACGGCCAATTCAACGACAACAAAACAATAACCCCATTCGTCGAAAGAACACAGATGTAAATGCGAACAGCAAAAAGGCAGAGAACATCGAGAGTCCTCCAGTTCTACGTCTTGCCGCTTGATGACGCTACGTTTCCCTGGCAGTGAAGAGGTTAAACCCTTGACTGCCGAGAAAAGGTGACCACGATCGAACTGCAAGAGACATAGATCCTCATGAGCCCCCGCAACTGCGGGGGCTCATGAGGATCTATGCCTCTGGCAGAAACCAGTTTGTGTCCATGTTCCTTGGGCTTTTCAGTCGGTGGTGAATTTACAAAGAGTCAAGAAACAGAATCTGCGTCCACAGAAACTGAAGAGTCAATACACGCCTGGACATTAGATGCGAGAAATTTAAATTCCAGGGCGTAAATAACGGTTTGGTGGTTAAGCTCATGTCATGCAGTTCGCGAATAGCATCCATTATTCAAAGATCTATGGCTGGGGCACTCCGTACCCCCACGACACACAGAGAATCGCAGGCTTGCTCAGAAACGCGTTTTCATCATGTGTAACAATGTAATGCTTTCACAAATGTATTCACTATTTTAACTGAACAAAAGAAATAAATAATGTACATTATTATTATTATTATTATTATTATTATTATTATTATTATTATTATTATTATTATTATTATTATTATTATTATTATTATTATTTTAAATATTTTTTATGGCGCCTATACTTTCGATAGAAAAGCTCTAGGTGCCGTACTAATGACATACTAACATACATATACCTTGCATCCCACAACACATATATATTCTCTAGCATACACACTCAAGCAACCGTATACAAGAAAAATAAGAATAACAAAATGAACACACCAACAAAAATGCTCACACACAAAAAGATATACGTGTACCATAAAACTAATAACGGATACACTAGACAACTCTCACTGACAACGAAATGTTGACAAAAAGAAGAAATATAACGTGGAATAAATTTACGTATAGGGCTCGGGAAGCTGACGTCATCAAGCCAGTCTTGGCGGCCATCTTGTGAGGATACGGGACTAAGCGCTCCTAGGGAAATCGCTGTTTTTGTAATGTCAGGAAAGTCCTGTTGTGCTATAAGCAATAACAGCAAGTCTTGCCATCACTGTCTGAAACCGCTCACCAGAATCTGTTTTTGTTTGTTTCCAAAGAGGAAGAAACATGAAGAAAAACGTGTTGAAACACTATTTCGCTACTATCTCATGACTATGGTATCCTCATAAGATGGCGGCTGATGCGCCGACGCTGCTAGGCAACGCGGTGAAGTTCCCGAACCCTACTATCATTATGCTTTTATTATTATTATTATTATTATTATTATTATTATTATTATTATTATTATTATTATTATTATTATTATTATTATTATTATTATTATTATTAACGTATGCATTGCATATTATTATATTAATAATAAATAATAATGAATGGTTCTTGTATAGCGCAAAATCTTTTTGTGGCAAAAACTCATTGCTCTAACACACGCAGTCAAACATGACATAGACGAATACAATAACATTACAAATAAATACAACAGGACCACGGATCTACGACAGAGGAAAAGCAAGCTGGAAGAAGTGAGTTTTCAACTGAGCCTTAAACTGAGGGAGAGTAGAGAGATTTCGAAGACTGACAGGCAGCGAGTTCCAAACTGAAGGTGCAATGAAGCTGAATGAGCGTTCACCAACAGTTTTCAAGTTACGCTTCGGAGCCTTCAAACGTTTCTCACTGGATGACCGCAGAGAACGTGAAGGCTGGTATGTGCAGAGTGAAGCAGAAAGGTAAGCCGGTAGAGTCCCGTCGAAGTGACGGTATGCCAGAGTTGCCATCTTGTACTGGCATCGAAACTTTACCGGCAGCCAGTGGAGTTCTTTAAGCATGGGTGTCACGTGGTCGCGTTTACGCTTCTTTAGAACGAGCCGTGCAGCGCTGTTCTGAACCCTTTGCAACCGACATACCTGTTCCATGGGCAGACCTGAATAGATGGAATTACAATAGTCAAGGCGGGAAGTTACCAGCGCAGTGACTAGTCTAGCCGAAGCGCGTTCAGAGAGATAAGGCCGGATAGATGCAATGCGTCTGAGCTCCAGGAATGAGGCTCGACAAACACTGCTGATTTGATCGTGCATGGCCAGTGTCTGATCTATCCTGACACCAAGATATCTAACTGATGTTTTGAAGGGAATGGTGCTGCTAGCAATGTTGACAGAAGCACTGTTTACAAGTCGGAGCCGGGAGGGAGCACCAACAGGAATTACTTCAGTTTTGTCAGCATTCAACATCAGCTTGTTACTATTCATCCACGTTAAAACGTCGTCTATGCATGTTTCAATGCCTGACAGAACTGAAGAAGAGAGGCTCATCAGGAGGTGCGCCCTTTGACAGCTCCGTGTCATCAGCGTATTTGTATATATTAATATTATTATTGTTAGTATTGGGTTGTTGTTGTTGTGAAAACGTGCTTCTTTACCGAACGACTCACACGAAAACAGACCACCCAAACAATATCTTCGTTGCTCAGAGATTTTCAACCTTACATCGAATAGCACTAAGGACCAAAATCACAGACCTGCACACACAGATCAATAATCACCTGCACCTTCAAGACACGTAAAGAGGAAATGGATTGGCCATGACTGCTCAAGGGCTCTTAAACCAGCTGTAACCTCGAGCCATCGAGAGCAATCTCATATTTCACGGGGGACCGGCTGGCATGCTGACAGTCTTCGTCATAGACTAGTGCAACAACACAAACTTTTCGACGACCACGGCCGTTAACCCCTTCCCGGCCAGTGGACGCAGATTGTGGTTTTGAAATCAACGTAACCTCGACGTCAAAGTTTCCCAGCTGTGCCCAAGGGACACGGATACACAGTGTTTTCAGCAAGAGGCATAGATCCTCATGAGCCCCCGCAGCTGCGGGGGCTCATGAGGATCTATGCATCTTGTAGATGGGTGTTCGGTGCTCAGTGTTCATTTTTTCTCAGCAGCGAAGGGGTTAGGTCTGAATGAATAAACACCACGACGTCTCGACCGAGAAAAAAAAGCCATGTGTGTTTTGGACGATAAGAGAGGCAGGGTCCCCAGGCCGTGAAACGTACGGCGATTGATCTGTCTGCGAAAGACTGTTTCATTTCCTGCCTGAGTATTGGTCTGGCCTTCGGGGCTTCTTCTAGAGAGGTTTCGTTTCAGTGCAACGATCGACTCCAGTCCCTGCAACGAACGTGAGTCGAGTCGCGGCGAACAACCAGCTTTTACCATAAGCCCAGACACCACTCCAAACATCTCTAGCATAGTCACCACTCCAAACATCTCTAGCATAGACACCACTCCTAACATCTCCAGCACAGACAACACTCCAAACATCTCCAAGAGGCATAGATCCTCATGATCCCTCTGGGCTCACGAGGATCTATGCCTTTTGGAGATGTTTGGAGTGCTGTCTATGCTTATGAAAGAAGCTGGTTATCCGGTCACCGTGACTTTGCTCGAGTTCGTTATTGGGCGTCGTCCGGGGAAAAAGTAACCTCTCTTTGGACTCCACAGCGTACGTCCCCATTGTGGACAAGTCCCTGGGCAGGGCCGAGGCCAGCCGAAGTAGGCATATCCACATCCGTGCGCGTGCCGAGGTTGGGCCTTAGTCTTTCTAGGCTATTCATGATAGTCTATATTAGGTTCGGTTGAAAGACGTCTCGACTGGTGGCAGTCTGAGAACAGGAGGGCCAAAAGGAGCGTTGGCAGAACAGTGTGAAAATCCAGACAAAAAACAACAACTGCGACTGCTGGGGCTCATGAGAATCTATGCCTCTTGTTGCAGTTGGACATGTTCACGTTTCTCGGCTTTGAAGGGGTTAAAAGAAGATGTACTAGAAATGTGAGAAGTGCGTGCTTTTGAACCCTTGGAGTGAAAAGGCCATGATGGCGGTGGCTTGCGGTGTTGCTGGAGAGATTTGTAAGCCTTTTTCATTTGCATACATCTCATCTCCATTCCCCCCCCCCCACCCCCCCGTCTGAGATCTGTCCCACACTGGTTACTTCCCTCGCTTTGCTACCGCCGATTCGGGGGCGGTAGCGAATCGAGGAAGATAACCAGTGTGTCATATCTATCCCCCATCCCCCCGGACCGCCAGATGCTGGTGGCTTTTTCCAGATCGGGGCTACACCATACCGTCCATCACAATCTCAGTTGAAGCCCCAGGCCTCCTCCGTCAGAAAATTTCAGATTGAAACGTTGGCGGCCAGATGCATACACCCATGCCGCAAAAAAAAACCCCATCAAGTCCACTTTTGTGAAAAGCGAAATTTTCATTGTATTACAATGAAAATCTTGCTTTTTGCCAAATGGCGTTACTGCCGCTTTCACGGGGCAGCTTGCTGGCGAGTTCGTTAGTTAGTTATTGGGGTTTAACGCCGAGCAGGCGACTAAGGCCATCTCACGGCGGCTTGCTGGCGAGACTGAGGACAGCGCAAGCTTGCTGGCGAGTTCGTTAGTTAGTTATTGGGGTTTAACGCCGAGCAGGCGACTAAGGCCATCTCACGGCGGCTTGCTGGCGAGACTGAGGACAGCGCAAGAATCTATGCCTCTTACACATGAAAAATATACAGATGAGAAAAACACATTTCCATTCACTGTGACACAGACCTAAATCAAGTCCGCAACGCAAGACGATTTTAGACAGAGACAGCAAGACGCGTTGCTTGGACATCATGATCTTTTCCTATACTGCCGCAGTGACTCGTGATAGTTTATGCCTGTTGCACATAAAAAGACTGGAGACGCACACTGGTTGTCTCCCTCGATTCGCTACCGCTGATGATGAACCAGTGTGATGCAGGGGAGACAAACCAGTGCAATGCAGCCAAGAACACGTCCATTCGCAGACAGAGGTCGCAACGCTCTTCCAGTTTATTCAACAACTGAATTATACAATGCTTGGCAAAGTCGGGCAATGGTGTTCTCTCGCTGAGCGGGGAATGATCTATGAGAGCGGTTATGGCTTACGTCATGAAACTCTTCGTTCTCTTACCTCTAAACAATTTTCAATATAAGGGATATTAAGTGAAATAACTCAGCACTGGACAAACAGATCCCCAAATCCCCTCTTTATGACAAAACACATTCAGTGCTGGACAAACAAACAGATCCCGTGATCCCATCCTTATTGTACCCATATTTGCTGCTGGACAAATAAACAGTTATATCCTTTTTGTTGCACCCGTATGGCAGCGCTAGACAAACAGTTAGAGCCCCTGACCCACTTCTTATGGTACCCACATTCAGCGTTGGACAAACAAATAAAAATGTTTCCCCTGACCCCCTCTTTATGGCATCCATATTCAGCGCTGGACAAACACACAGTTAGATCCCTTGGTTACTTCTTCGTGGCACTCACATTCAGCGTTGAACAAAAAAAGGGAATAATTCCCCTGATTCCCTCTTTGTGACACCAATATTCAGCGCTGGACAAACACAACGTTAGATCCCCTGATCCGGCCCTTCTTTATGACAACCATATGCTAGTGCTGGACAGGCATAATACCCTGATGGCACTCATACTTATGACAGCGCTGGACAAACAGATCCTCTGATCCCCTCGTTGTGGCACCCATATTTAGCGCTGGACAAACAGTTAGAACCCTTGCCCCCCCCCCCCACCCCCCCCCCCCGCCTTATGGCACCCATAATTATGGGAACCATAAGGCGGGACCAGGGGATCTAACCGTTTGTTTGTCCAGCGCTGAATGGTTTCCCTTGTCATGTGTATTATGTCATAGTCGTTGTATGTCCTGGTGTAACGTGCAAAGGTTAATTCATTGCAATTCTTCAAGTTTATTATGAGTGAACTCAGTCAATAACCCTTTGGCTGTCGGTAGCGCATTTTATTGAGGTGATTCTTACAGGAATCCTACATGAATCAGCTCGACAAAAAGCTACCACAGCCAAAGAGTTAAATCCGTGATGCTAGACTGCAGAAGTATCGCATCAGCTCTGTAAACGCAACTATGTTTTTGTAGCGGAAATTCCGACAAAGAAAGAACACGCTTTTAAAGAACAAGTACAACACACGCGAGTTGTTTTTGTTCTTTCAAATGGTACTGCTTTCTTTGTTTGTACTTTCCCTTTTCTAAGCGTGTTTCTGATTTGTTGGGATTTTCTTGGCGTTGTACACGATCGGCAGCGACATTTTTGGTCTGGATTTTTAAAAAACCCTTTGCCTGTAGGCAGCGGTTTTAGTCGCGATGATTCCTCCAGGAATCATCACGACTAAAACCGCTACCGACACGCAAAGAGTTTTAAAAAAACAAACTGTGCTTGTATAAAACGAACATTGCTGCTTGACTCCGCGCTAAGTTCAAACCGATCAAATGTCTGCAAACGTTTCTAACTTTATTTCTCGTCGTAGTTTTCTGTCCTTGGTATCATTCCAAGTGGCTTAGATTGCATGCCATAACGATGGTGTTCGCATGCAACCTCGTTAATGACACACTGGCAAGAAATCGTGTTTTGATGAGGTCGGTATGTCTTTTCTAACCAATTCTCGAATATGCAGTTAGTTAGTTAGTTATTGGGGTTTAACGCCGAGCAAGCGGGTAAGGCCATCTCACGGCGGCCGAACATGTAGATCAACAGTTCAGTTCAGTTCAGTCAAGATAGGATCTCTGCGCTCGGAAAGGCCCACACGCGCTTCACCCCACTCATCAAAAGTCTTCCCATCAGAGTTCCTTTCGATATATATTGTACCAATATTTTTCTGGTTGACCATGGATCTCTCATGTCCTTTCAAGTCTGCCCAAAGCGACACTTCTGCCTTTATCCACACCTCTGCTCCGGAGGCGATCGACTGTGTGGTGCCCTTGGCTCTGTTCCTGGAAATGTTCTCTCAGGTTTCTCACCACGTCTGACCTGCCGATCCTAAGCCCCTGTGTGACCTCTGCCCTCCCAGCGAGGGTATCCGTTCGGCGATCATTGCCCTGGAGCCGTCCAGCATGCCCTGGGCAGCAGACCCACAAAAGTCTTCGAAATTGTAATCTGGCCATTGCCCAGTGACAGTCTAGGTTTCTCATTCCTGCGTCGATACAGGAAATGCTTATAAATGCTTTGTGAAGAAAGCCTTAATTATATATTCTGACCAAACTGTAATGCAGCTTTCTTTTTTAATGTAAAAAACACAAAATTGTTAGATACGACTTTGCATGCTATAACACCATAGAGATATGTGTGACATTTAACACTTTAGGTGTCGGTAGCGGTTTTAGTCGCGATGATTCCTGCAGGAATCGTCGCGACTAAAAGCGCTACGGACACCCAAAGGGTTAAGAGGCACGATCGAGTTTCTGAACTCAATGGAAAAAAGTCGCACCAGATATCCGTACTGAGAATAGGCAAAGTGGCACAGGCTGACACTTGGGCTCCAGGACAAAGCACGCTAGTTTAAAAAAAAAAAATGCTGTATGCATGAAAGTAAAAAAAATGAGACAGAGAGAAAATGCGCAGACAAATGTAACTCAAGCAAATAAAAGAAGTGCTATCACGCTTGAGCCATAAAACGCACAATATCTGGTTTTCTGCCAGTTGTGGGTGATGGATCGACCGTGATATGTCAAAGGTAGTGCCAGATGAGCGTGGCGCCTACAGGCGCCAAGCTCATCTGGCACCACCCTTGACAAATCATGGAAATCATGCAAAATGATTCCAGTCTGTATGCCGTGTGACTCTGGAAATGCAGGTGACATAACTCACGTTTTCACTTGGCCAAATGTCACAGTAAAGGTTCGTTCAACTGAAAGTTTTAGAACTTGATTTTGTTTTGGCATGCTTGATTCCCAACCAACCCCCCCCCCCCCCCCCGCCCCCCACACACGCTTAACGGCGTTATGTTGCAACAGATGTGCGTGATCTGTGAAACATTATAACATGAAATGGAAAACGTTCAAGGATATCACAAAGAAATTAAAGTTTTGAAACTTAAAATTGTGCAAACACATAATCCGCGCATGTGGATGCGGCTGGCCACGAATACAATCAGACAATACCAAAAAAAGGACAGTTTTAGCCGCAAGGAGATAAACATAACAAGTCATTTGTTTTGGTCTTCGTTTGCTTCTAATGCGCTTAACCTATTTTTTTCAACCCATTTATCCCCGGGACCCTGCAGCAGGAGATGGACTGATCATCAAAACACTTGTTACCTCCCTTGTGCTGTCCCGAATAGACTATTGCAATTCTCTTTTGTCCGGTGTTCCGCAAAATCTTCGCTTGACCAAATCCAGAGTCATGAACTGTGCTGCACGGCGTCTTATTTTTCGTGTACCGAAACGTGAACACATTATGCCTCTACTAGCTGATTTGCACTGGCTGCCAATTTCATACAGAATTCAGTATAAAGTCTGTTATTTGTTTCAACATCATCTCTGGTTCTGCCCCTCCTTACTTATCTGATCTTGTCCAGCTGTATACACCGTCCCGCTCACTACGCTCTGCTTCAGACACTCGTCAGTGTTTTCCGTATCCCTAGACGTAATAAGGTCACTCAAGGTCATCGTGCATTTTTCGTATTTTGGTCCCATCATACATGGAACGCTCTCCCAGCTGATGTGCTTCACTGACTCATCATCTCTTTCCATTTTCAAATCCAAGCCTTAAAACACACATTTTCTCTGTTGCATATACGTTTATCTGCTGGCTCATCATGTGTGTGTGTATGTGTGAGAGAGACTCTAGAGAGAGAGAGACTAGAGAGAGAGAGAGAGAGAGAGAGAGAGAGAGAGAGAGAGAGAGAGAGAGAGAGAGAGAGAGAGAGAGTTTTCTGCTCCTTGTAAATCAATGCAATGTATTTTTGTTGTTGTATGTACTTGTTTTTGTAGTTTTGCTTTGTGTTTCATTACTGCAATTGTAAAGCGCCTAGAGTACCTTGGTGATTAGGCGCTGTACAAATTACCTTTATTATTATTATTATTATCATGATAATTCAAGAGTAGTGGCAGATGAGCTTGGCGCCTTCAGGCACCAAGCGCATCTGCCACTACCCTTGAATTATTATGACCAACCAATCCCCTACAACTGGTACATAGTCGTTAAACAACGCCTCCAAAAGTTTGGAAATGCGGGCGTGCGGTTAAGAGGGTTAAGATATAGGTTACTTAGGTGTGGGAAAACAGACAACTCGGTGTAAACCTGCAGATGATTCAGATCACCAACTGTTTGTTATTTTCACATTGCACGAGACCGCACCGCATAGAACAATCTGCTGTCAACAAACAACCCAAAAAATAAAAATAAAAAAGCTGGTTTTAACTCGTTAACCCGTTCAGTGCCAGCTGACGCAGGCTGTGTTTCCGATATAACAAGCTCCTATATAGCGTACCAGTAGCCCTTTTCTAAACAGACCACCTCTTTTAATGGGGACGGCACGGGCCGCCTGCCATTTGGCAAGTTTTATGGGCCCGCGCCCGAGGGCCGGGCTACGGCCTGTCAACACGTGTGAACACATGCCGGGTGCCTGACCCAGATCTTTATTATCTGTACTTCGCGGCTGCACAGTCTAGTCACTAATCTGAGACCTTCCTTTCCCAAAATTTCAGCCTTTTCACGTCGGTAATGCCGACTACTGGCTCCATTGCTAACGACGCAGTCCGACATCTTTGTCTTTAACTCTCGTCAAATGTTTTTCTTTTTGTATTTTTTTTAATCTATCGCCTATTTCATTCAAAATGTGAGTTTGCAAAATATACAAAAAGTGATCACATTTTATTTGCAAATTCTTGAATGGACAGCAATTAATGAAATAGTTTTGTTTTGAGTGTATTTTGGGTGTTCTTGATATCTCAATGGCTGTCACACGTGAGCTAGTGTTAGTTTTCACAATTAACTATGAATATACATGCCCACACAAAATTAAATGTAGCCAGGCAGCTAGACCTTTCTTACAGATACGCGCAATCGAAATCCCTCGCATTCAGCCTCGTTCCAGGGCCACGCTCGCTGGCAGTTGCACTATAGCAAAACTGACCTGCCTCTGGCACGCTATAACTAGGCAACAGAGGTAAATGTGATGCAAGTAAGGGGTTCACTTCTTTCGGCTTCTGAGTCTGCGAGGACGCATGAAAGTCTATGTGGCTTGATTAAGCTGAAATTGCCGACAGGAGGGCAAGAAATTTGGTGCGTTCGGCATTGACAGAGTTAAATGAACATAACCAGAAAGATGTTGACCACTAAACGTCGTGTAGACTACAGAGACTGATGAGAATCTATGCACTGACGAAGGAGGCTTTATCGAAACAAAGCCTCATTGACTTGGTCAGACTGATTCCACCACTAACAGCTGGGTAAGCATAGTAACGAGATGTAAGTGCCTGCGCGGCAAACAAGATGTGGATCCTTAAAGTTCAGTGTCGGAGACGCATGAAAGTCTCTGCGGCTTGATCAAGAGGCTGATGCCGGTAGATGCTGGAGGGCTCAGTTGTGGAACACTGCATTTAGTTTCGGACGGCCACATGGCCTCAGGGATATTTATATTAACCCAGAGACTTGATGCAAAAGCCCGAGCATAACTGAACTGTAGAAAGCAATCTCAGTTTTAACTGAATATATATATATATATATATATATATATATATATATATATATATATATATATATATATATATATATATATATATATATATATATATATGTGTGTGTGTGTGTGTGTGTGTGTGTGTGTGTGTGTGTGTGTGTGTGTCTGTGTCTGTGTGTGCATAAATGAATGAAGGACCGAACAAGCAAATGAATGAATATATAGTAAAAGTCAAAATGTTAAGTGAAAGAAAGATGTTCAGTACAAGAGTATTTTGGGAATGAAAATGATGTTTTATAATAAAATATAGTTTTAAAATTAAATGTTTTAAAATAGGTTGGTCAATAGTCAATACTACCTGAACAAAATCAGCCAAACAATGCATACAGTAAATTATGTCTCTCCACCCGTTCGTCAGCGAAAAGACACAGGCCACAACTGAATTACTAACAATGGAATCGATTGATATCTTAATTATTTGACCAACTAAGCTATCAAGCAACGGTCACTAAAAGAATTACATTTAACAAACTTTTCTCAGGTGCACTTTTGGGACAGCATGGTTTGCGAGAAGACAATGAAGATAAAAAGGTGAAAACTGTGTGCGAAAAATAGGTACAGATGGCTTTTAAAGTTGGTCGGGCTCAGTACTGATACAGAAACTTTGGCCATTAGGGTTTCTATGAAATATAGTGTTTACAATGTTTTAGGTATGTTCACCTAATGCAGTTTGATGAGCTAAACATTTTGATGCAAGCTAAATCTATGTGTGATGAATTGGAGGAAAATTATTGAATTGGAAAGGTGACCTGACAACCTTTTAGAAAAGAAATAATTTTAATTTAAAAAAAAACTATGGCGTATTTAGAAATGCTTTTTTTTTTTTTTTTTTTTTTTTTTTTTTAACAGATATCGATAGAAATAGTACAGCCGCAGTATGGGTATGAAAATGGGAGCGATTGAACATAAAATACGGACACCACATGGACCACCATGGCATCATCATATAATCACCCTCATCCTCATCATCATGCAAAATGAAGGATAATGTGTTTTTTCCCCGTTTTTTTCAAGGGTGATAACACATATTTAAATTGGAATACTATTTATTTGCATTTCCGGACTCGGTACCACATGTGCTATCAAAAGGCAGATACATATGTTTTGACCAAAATGTACCTTACCACCTTAGGGTTAGCACTGATAAGGCTAGCCCTAACCCTAATTCTAATGTAACCCTACATAAACTTTGGCCATTATGGTTTCTATGAAATATAGGGTTTACGAAGTTTGAAGTATGTTCATCGGATGCACTTTGATGATCTGCTTAACATGATGGTGAAAAATGCCAAATCGGATGGAAATTGTAAAAGTTACAGGCCCTTGCACCTGCAAGACATAATATACAGTGACGAAATTTCTGATATGAAGAAAAAAAAAATTGTTTCTGTATTTCCCCCCTGTTTTCTTCATCAGAAATATACCGCATCGTTTCACAAACCATGATGTCCAAGCGCAGGCTGTGTTTCTGCAATCGTCGTTAATTCCACACCTAAAAACCCGAGAGGTCCCCAGAACATGGGTTCAAAGTGGTGTCAGCAAGAGGCATAGATCTATACCTCTTGCAATTGGGTGATGGTCACATTTTCTCGGCACTGAACGGGTTAAACCTTAACATACAACAATAGGAGACTGACACAGCATGATGGTTCAAGGCGCCAAGCTATTCTGGCACCCCCCTTGAACTCTTATGGTCGACCTGTCCTTTGAACTGAATGTACTCAGGCAAACTCCCAACGTAGGGATCATCGTGTTACGTTGTGCTTAAAGGTGGGAATTACAATTTGTGTCTCGAGAAAGATAGAATCACGCCCTTTTCAAGCTGCTAAACTTTTCCCCTTCCTTGATTAAACGTCATGCACTAAAGGACAAACTAAAGCTCCTCTTTCAAAAATCACACCAGCTTAAATAGAAACGCTTTTCCGCTATAGTCGCATCACGTTACGTTTAATTCATTGCAGTGCAAGCATTTTATAAATCGAATTGGCTAGTTTTTTTTTTTCCGGTTTTTTGTTATTGTTGTGTTGTTGTTGTTTTTTTTCCTTTTTTTTTTTTTTTTTTTTTTTTTTTTTTTTTTTTTTCGGGCTGTTGGACCAACTGCCGCTGTCTTCGGCCCGATGGCATTTTGCGTGTTGATCAGACACATATCTTCAAGTTACGACCTTGTAATGTTGTATCTATTCTCACTGTTTAATTTGGTAGCATACACTTTTTGGAGATTTGCAGAGTGAATGGTCAAAAAAGAAATTCGAGAAAAGTTGTCCAGGTCACGCACAATGTGCAGTGAAGTTACCAATACGTTAACCACTTAGTTGCCAGTAATCACGGACTGCGCATGAGAAACCACTGCACACTGACCGACATTCGCGTGAAGAACACAAATGCAAATGCGACCAAAGATAGGCCTAAATAACACAGAAGACTAACAAGAGACTCATAAATCCTCATGAGCCCCCGCGACTGCGGGGGCTCATGTGGGTTTATGTCTCTTGCAGCTGGGTGGCGTTCGCCTTGCACCGACAGTTAAGGGGTTAAAAAACCTAACCGGATCAAACATCACACAAAGAAGGAAAAATATATTCTCGCAGGCCACTCTTGTTACGGAAAGTAATTTCAGACAAGTACGTGAGGTTTGCGTATTGTATTCAGCATACTCTAAAAATCCAATTTATTAACTTCGATTTTTGAAACTCAATAGCAAAAAGGAATTTCGATAACTGTCGGGGTCGGCTAAAAATGTGGAATTGTAATCAGCAAACAAAATAACAATAAAAATATAATTGAAACTTAAAAAAACAGTACCTAAAATCATACAAACAAGAAAAAAAGCTTTCGCACTCGTGTTAATATCAGACGGGTTTTTGCACTTTTGCAGATAATGTGGTTGTTTTGTTTTTTTAGTCGATAATTATGGAGTTTCAAAAGATAGACCTCCTTATAAACGCGAGTCAGACGTAGAAAAAAAGTGCGCATCGCTTAGCAACACATACACTTTCAACTCCGACTCAGTGCAGGATGTCGATTCACCGCGATAGTCCAAGGGTCGTGTCCGAGCAGATTGGCGCCTAGAGGCTACAGGCAGTACCATTGAACTACAACAGTCGATCCATCCCAAGCGACTTGCACGTATATTGTTCAGCAGATGATTCAAACCAGTGAATGGTTTTGCTAATGAAAGTGAAGGACAGAAATAAAATAGCATCACTCTGATTTCAACCCATTTACTGCCGAGAAAATGTGACCACCACCAACTGCAAGAGGTATAGAGCCTCATGAGCCCCCGCAGTTGCGGGGGCTCATGAGGATCTATGCCTCTTGCTGACATCACTTTGTATCTATGCTCTTTAGACGGCTGCGGTTCTTTGGCGTTGCGTGATCAGACAGCAATGCTCAGAAACGAAAAGTGCGACCACTGGCAGAGAAGAAGTTATGGCTCCTGAGGACCAACATGTCCTACCTCTTGACAGCAGCCTGGCGTGTTCTTTGATGCCAAGTCCCCTTCAAAGCTGAATTTCTAATAAACCCGCAGAGAACATTCCGCAAACCGAATTTTCTCTCTCTCTCTTTTTTTTTTTTTTTTTGTTGTAAGCTCATTGCGGGCCCTAAGGTCGACATACCCACATTTGGCTGAAGTCCTCAGGGTGGAAGAATATATACATATATAGTTAGAAGTCGCTCCTATAGGGCATAATAACTTTATATTATATATATATATATATATATATATATATATATATATATATATATATATATATATATATATATATATATATATATATATATATGTGTATATATATATAATATATATATAAAGTTATGCCCTATAGGGGCGACTTCTAACTTTCCTTCCTCAACGTACTAAATTTTCTCTCTTTTTTTTTTTTTGGTTGTAAGCTCATTGCGGGCCCTAAGGTCGACATACCCACATTTGGCTGAAATCCTCAGGGTGGAAGAATATATACATATATAGTTAGAAGTCGCTCCTATAGGGCATAACTTTATATTATATATATATATAATATATATATATATATATATATATATATATATATATATATAAAGTTATGCCCTATAGGGGCGACTTCTAACTTTCCTTCCTCAACGTACTAAATTTTCTCTCTTTTTTTTTTTTTTGGTTGTAAGCTCATTGCGGGCCCTAAGGTCGACATACCCACATTTTGGCTGAAGTCCTCAGGGTGGAAGAATATATACATATATAGTTAGAAGTCGCTCCTATAGGCATAACTTTATATTATATATATATATATATATATATATATATATATATATATATATATATATATATATATATATATATATATATATATATATATATATATATATATATATATAAAGTTATGCCCTATAGGGGCGACTTCTAACTTTCCTTCCTCAACGTACTTACGTGTGTAGGCGTGATTCCTATAAATGCATGTGAGGAGTATTTTCTTTTAACTCTTTCAGCCCCGACACACCACAGATATGTATGAACTGACCATGACCATGGCACCACCCTTGAACTATTATGGTCGATCTGTCTCCTGAATTGTAGTGTAGTCCTCAAGAGATAACTCCAAAATGTGGGTGTTACGTGTCTCGGACGCAATGGGTTAACCAGAGCGTCGTTCTTACCAAGTAGTTTTTCTCCAGTCTTGAGGATTCAGGATTCAGGATTTTATTTAACTCGTTCTACTCCAGACACACCACAGCAAGATAAGGTTCAACCATGATAGTTCAAGGGTGATGCCAGAATAGCTTGGCGCCTATGGGCGCCAAGCTATTCTGGCATCACCCTTGAACTATCATGGTCGATCTATGTCCTGCATTGCAATGCAGTCTTCAGAGGACAACGGCAAAATTTAAGGATTTCGGTGTTGGGGTAGAAAGAGTTAAACGTCTTTTCACACATTCGTATTATTGGACACAAAAAAATCAACAATCAAACACACAACTTGTTAATATAAAAGAATAGCAATAAGTAACATCCAAACCCACACACAAATTACTTATTATAATAGTTTACCCAATGGCTAATGAATTTATGATATTAACTATTTGAATTGCAATATTTCTATGTCAGATGTCATACATATTTTCTGCTAATTTTTCAACTGTTATGTTATTTTGTGTCAACATATTCGTTGTAATAGGACATTCACAGATTATATGTTTAACAGCACTCGCATTTGGTGTCTTTTGAGAATTTTGTTTTCCAAGAATTTAGTCTTAACTTGCATATCAACGAAGCTGTTTTTCTTGAACAAGGTGGAACATGAGAAATATATTTTATAGCATCTTTGTGAAAACAACTGTTTTTGCACAGAATACATTTCATGTAGAGATATATGCATATTATTACAAACTGCTGAGTTTTCTCTATTTATAGCTCCCTTTTTTGCTTGTCTGTCACAAATTTCATTCCAATAAATTCCGCAGTGTGATGGTATCCAATGAAAATATATCCCTATTCCTCTGGACACAATACAGCTTACTTTATGTTTTATTTCATATACTAAGTCTATTTTTGTTTTACAATCCCAGCTTTTTAGACTATATTATAGGACAGATTTAGTCTTGAGGCAAAACACAGCAAGTCCTTAATTTTTCTTCCTCTGCTTTCGAATATTGCTGGTCATGCAGTCTTCGAATTCTGAGTTGGGCTGAGATTCACGTTGATAAAAAGGGCTGTTGATTTGATATTCGCTGTAGTACAATGACAATCTCGCTTTCGCAAAAGCGAGCAGTCTTTCGCCTTCGTTGGTTAGAGTTTAGGAGCATTCAAAATATGTAATCATTTCTACGAACACATTTGAGCCTTCAGGTTTAAAATTTCCAAATTTCACAAATGTAGAAGTCCACTGAAAACTATGTATCAGCTCCGAGTTTGATCAAACATGGTAGCTCAGCGGAGACTGAAGGTTCGAGATGACTAGACAGGAAAAATATCGACCATGATAGTTCAAGGGTGGTGCCAGATTAGCTTGGCATTACACGCTTGGTATTACACGCTTGGCAGTCACCTTTTTGGTCTGGACAGATTAGCTTGGCGCTGGAGGCGCCAAGCTAATCTGGCACCACCCTTGAACTATCATGGTCGACCCTCCAGCTGGAAGTTGGACTGTGTTTCTGAAACCACCTTTGAACTATCATGGTCGACCCTCCAGCTGGATGTACGCAGACTGTGTTTCTGAAATCTACGTCAATTTGACGTCCAAGAGTCCCAGCCGTCAGGTCCAAGGAACATGGTGGATACAAAGCGGTGGTTGGTTAGTCCGGGTTTAACGTCCACGGCACCGAAGTGATAATGGACGGCCCTGACGGGCGGGTTATGGGGGAACAGGGAAATCTATTGCCTATGGAGTACGACCTGAACACTGATCAACTCAGGCGCACTCCAACTGTGCCACTTTGATTTACCAGGACCTTTCAACGGACGTGCTATTGAACAAGTCCGTTTCCCCCCCCCCCCCCCCCCCTGGATTGCGAGTCCAGCTACCGGGGCCGGGACAGGATTCGAACCCACGACCCGGCGATTCCCTTCGCTCTCCTGCTCCGACGCTTAACCGCCTGAGCTATTTCGGACTCTTCTACAAAGCGGTGTCAGAAAAGGGCATAGATCTATGTCTCTTGCAGTGGCATTCTGTTTACCTCTTCTCGGCCGTGACTGAAGAGGGTTAATCAATACCTGAGGACATTTCTATTGCAAGCCAATGGTTTCAGCCGCAAGGTTAGGCGCATGAGGAGGTCTCTAAAGCCTCGATAATGAAAATGTAGTGAACATGTTCTGCGATGTTTTCACACCTTTTTCTTTCCCTTTCCCCACGTCAACTCAGACCCCATCAAATTGTGCTTCAGGTGATAAAGAGTTCGGTGGTGTTATCGACGTTTCACACAGGCTCAGTTTTTCCGTTGTTCTTTTTATCTGTTTAATTGAAGAATGCTTTGGGTTTTTACACTTCAGTGCCGAAGCTCTTTGCACGGTGTGTAATTTTTATCGAAAAGAGTTTCTGATTAAAAAAAAAAATGTTCGTACAAAGTTAGGAACGTGAATGGTCAAATATCTTTTGATTACTGACACAGCGTGCGTTCTATCTCATAATCTAATGCGTAAATCGTAAGTACACACACACACACACACACACACACACACACACACACACACACACACACACACACACACACACACACCCACACACACACACACACACACACACACGCACACCCACACACACACACACACATATAAAACACTCTTTCAAGGCGCCCGCATCAATAGCTGCTGAGGTGTAGAGGGTTGCCGCCGGTTGTCCCCCATCAATAACTGCGAAAGTGTCGTATACGACACTTCCGCAGTTATTGATGCGGGGCGCCTTGAATGGTTTCACCCACTTCTGCGCACTGCCCAGCTTTTCCATGTGAGGAGAAGGGGCAGGCTGCATAGACTTCCCTACTTTCCTTTCGCAGCTAGGTTGAAAAGAGGGGCTGTGCACATAGAGGTGAGCTGGAAGACAGAGGATTCTCAGGAGAATGTCGCGTACTCTTACCAAAGTATTTGCAGCCGGGCGGCATTCTTGCCGCGCAGTGGCACCCTACCTTAAACTCTTTCTACCCCAACACCGAAACCCCGAAATTTTGCCGTTGTCCTCTGAAGACTGCATTGGAGTGCAGGACGCAGATCGACCATGATAGTTCAAGGGTGATGCCAGAATAGCTTGGCGCCTATGGGTCGATCCATATACTGCTGTGGTGTGTCTGGGGTAGAATGAGTTAAAACGAACGCCCGTCTGACGCATACACACGTGATTGAAGTAACCTCTCCACTGCCCAGAAAAAACGAACACGATTTAACTGCAAGAGATATAGATGAGAGGAGTTAGTTAGTTATTTGGGTTTAAAACCTAGCAGGTGACTAAGGCCATCTCACGGCGGATAAATGAGAGGAGGTGGGGGGGGGGGGTGGCGGGCGGAGGTATGCCCTTAAATCGTGATTCGTGACTGGCGTTTTTTCGGTTCTCGTAACTTGTGATTGCATTTTTTTTTTAATCCTCTTGATCCGTGAAAGAAGGAGTCGCCGTGAAACGTCAAAGTGCAAAATAGGTTTTCGTGATTCGTGAAAACGCCCTGGTTATTTCGTGAAACGTGAAAGTCTGTTATCAGAAAGTCTGTTATACTCCTCCCCCCCTCCCCCGCCCCCCCCCCACCCCCGAACCCCGCCGCTCCCTCCCCAACCTCCTCCGTTGTTTCAGCCAGCGAAAGAGGTTCTAACGGCTCGTACTTTTTATCTCATCATTGTCTTCTTCCGTCGTGAAACGTGCATGCAATTTCTTTACATTCGTGATTCTTGGGATTCTTTGAATAGCAAAATAAATCGTCCTAAATCCGTGATGGTACCCCCCAACACACACCTTGCTCCATCCCTCCTATGCCCCCCCGGCCCCCTCATAGATCATGAGCCCCCACGACTGCGGGGGCTTATGAGGATCTATGTCTCTTGCCACTTTGTAACCATGTTCAACCATGTTCCTTTTTGTCGGATGTGGCTTTTTAATCAAGTAGGTAGTTTGAATAATCCACTATTTCAGAAAGAAAATACGTGTCCATTGGCAGATAAGAGGTTAAGCCACCAAGAGGAATGGATCCTCATGAGCCTCCGCGGCGTGGCCGAGGGGGCTCATGACCATCTGTTCCTATTGGAGACAGGTGCAGTTCACAGGTTTCTCATGGTTAAAAAAAAGAACAGGAATTGCTTTGCGTGCAGTCAAAACATAAAGAAAGGCATTGCCTTGGGGTTTCCGTACATTCGATGGTGAATTACATGATTTTGGCCCAAAAATCTCCCTCACATCAAGCGACCCAGATCAATCTGAGTCAAACGGCCAAATTTGGACAGCAATACGGCGGGTGGCCGGCTATTCTTGCTGATTTGCGTATTGGCTGCCGGCTATGCCTTATTCCGTGCGCTGCGTTCGCTGGCCTCTCTCTCTCTCCTGTTCTCTCTACATGTCTCTCACCATCCTCCCTCTCCACCTCCATTGGTTTTTGTTGTTGTAGTGGTTATAACACATTCGAGACGTGCCGCATCCAGATACGCGGATTCATGCCGCGAATCCGGATGCGAAGCGTCTCGAATGAGTTAACGGAAGATGTGAACTGACATTGTCGTCGACTGTGTTAAAATCATAAAGATCTATTGTTTCTCTGTCTTTGTCTGTCTGTCTGTCTGTCTGTCTGTCTGTCTCTCTCTCTCTCTCTCACACACACACGTGCGCACGCACGCACGCAATCACACACACACGCACGCACGCACGCAAGCACACACCACTTACAATCTGTGCACACTAAGTGTATACGCAGCTAATAATGCATTGTGGTTAACCATGAAACAATCGTCAACCATAAAAACATGGGTCAGGACATAGACATACACGCACACACACACACACACACACACACACACACACACACACACACACACACACACACACACACACACACACACACACACACACACACATACACACACACATACACACACACTCACGCACGCACGCACGCGCACGCAAGCACACACGCGTGCGCGCGCGCGCACACACACACACACACACACACACACACACACACACACACACACACACACACACACACACCGAAACATTAAAAAGCCCTAAAAAAAACTCACTGTCGTAACAAGAATTAATGGGAGTCTAGGCTATATTATAATTTCCATTCATTGTTGTTGTGGGTTTTGTTAGTGTGTGTGTGTGTATGTGTGTGTGTGTGTGTGTGTGTGTGTGTGTGTGTGATGGCGTGTGTGTGTGTGTGTGATAGTGTGTGTGTGTTCGTGTGTGTGTGTGTGTGTGTGTGTGTGTGTGTGTGTGTGTGTGTGTGTGTGTATGTGAATTATTATTTATCGATCAGTGTCATCACTAGTGGTCTCTCCAAAGTACACCACCCCTTTCCATGACGTTTTCTCTGCCAAACAGTTCACTACATAAAATATGTCTGGTATGGTAACATGACGGACGAGAAAATACTTGATGCAAAATCAGACCACAGACCTAAACATGATCAATGATTGAGTCACTCAGACGGAAAAAAAAAAAATCCCGTTTCCCCAGTCATCGCACACCTAGCCACTGATGACACCATCATTCTGAAAGTCACAGATGAAAAGAAAGCTACCAAGAGGTATAGATCCTCACGAGCCCCCGCAACTGCGGGGTCTCATGAGGATCTATGCCTCTTGTCAATGTCTGTTGGACTTGCAAACGGAAGCGCGTTGGGTCTCAAGGGAAATAACTCCGTGCACTGTCACCTTTTCTCCCTTTCTTTTGCCATTAACAGACTGCATTGTACAAAATGAGTCTACTGGTCTTTCATCATAGCATTACAAAGGCTTGCTTATTTGCACCCTGAAATTGCTGTTTACGATCAGTTAACAAACGGACAGCAGGTTCCGTCGTGAGGGGGGTTTCTAAGATAACCAGGGCCGGTCTGTATAATTTCACAAACCAGGGTTCCTTTTATTTTACAAAGACATCAGATCAATGATTTGTCCCTCAAAACTAAGAGGACGATTTCAAACTGTGATCATTGACTAGACTGGTCTGAGCGAGAAAACATCATGGGACTGGATTGGTATAAAAATCACACTAAGCGCTTAATAAAAAAAAAAAAAAAATACCGCCTGTCAACTTTTAAAGATGCTAACCCCTTCACTGCCAAGAAAACGTGAGCGATCTAACTGCAAGAGGCATAGATCCTCATGAGCCCCCGCAGATGCGGGGGCTCATGAGGATCTATGCCTCTTGCTGAAACCACTTTGTGTCCATGTTCTTTGGACAGTTGTGGCTCATGAACACAGATTTCAGATACAAAATGTTCGTCCGTTGGCAGGGAAGGAGAACCTGAACATTGGTAAGCTCTCTCCTGTTATTGTAGCTCCCAGCGCGTAAAAAGCCTTAATTCGGGCCTGCGTCGGCTGGATAACCTTTTGCGCAGTGGAGCTGCTGTGCAGAAGACTCGAGGGCATATCGTTGGACAATCGCAGACCTAAGATTTAAAGACGACCCACTGAGGACACTCTGGGGACTCAGACAACTCGTGGAAGACTCGTAAGCACTTCACCGCCTGAAGGCGCAAAATGAGGTCTTTGAAAGAATGGTGAAATTAAGCATGGGACAATCCCGTCAGTCCAAGGAACGCGGAAATGACTCTAGGGTCAGCAAGAGGCAAAGAACCTCATGACCCCCTGCTGATGCGGGGGCTCATGAGGTTCTTTGCCTCTTGCACTTAGTTGGATAGTTTTCGCATTTTTCTGAGAGTTGAGATGTGTGTGTGGGGGTGGGGGGGTGGGGGGGGGGGGTGAACATTTAGAGAATTTACATGTACAAATCGTAAAAAAGTTTTTAGGAGACGACTCACAGAGACGAGAACACAAGATAGGGACTCACGCACACGCACACACACACACACACACACACACACACACACACACACACACACACACACACACACACACACACACACACACACACACACAAACATACACACACACGCGCGCGCGCACTGTCCTTCTCTCTCTCTCTCTCTCTCTCTCTCTCTCTCTCTCTCTCTCTCTCTCTCTCTCTCTCTCTCTCTCTCTCTCTCTCTCTCTCTCTCTCTGGCTACACCAATTTAATACACAACAACAGCGCACAAACATCACGAAAACACGGAAAATCACGTTGTTTTATGTCATTTTTTCCCCGAGAAACACTTTGTAGTGTTGTTCTTTCCCACTTTCACTAATGACGCAGTGAAATAAATGTTGCTGTCAACCACTCTCCGTGCATTAATCATTATTCCACATGACTCCACAAAAGACGTTTCTGCGATCATTGGTGGTTTTCATTTTCTTTAGGCTTTTTGTGTGGGCATCCTGTCATCGTGCGAAAGACGAGTTAGCCCACGTTCGGCCATGACGTATTGACAAGTGAATGTGAAATCGAGTTTTTGAAAGTGTTTTCCCCTTGAATCGACACACGGTATTTTCCCCCTCGAAACGGTGCGGTGCTATACACACCTTGCACGTCGCCAAATCGCTGCTTACCTAAGCTCCGCCATAGAGGCTGATCGTTATTTCGCAGCTCAACTAAACGGGGAATTGCGGCGTCGAAGGACGCACAAGCTTTGTCACTACAAGTAAATTGAGATAGCCAGACTGATCGTTATGTCGCAATGCAACTAACTGGGGAATTGTTGCGTCGAAAACAGCGCAGGCTTTATCACTAAACGTGCATTGAGATAGCCTCGTATTAGGGCCTACACATGCGGGAAACGGGCTTAATTTGTATCAAATATTATATACTCCATTGAAAACTTTTCACTGTACAAGAACTGGCGCAAAAAGTGTAGTGAACGTGTGCTGGTCTGTGATTTTGGACCTTACTGCTCTCACTCTTAGTCGTAATGTCCAAAATCACAGACCGAAACACACATGGTTTGCTACGAAGAAAAAGATTTACGATTGCATAAGGGCATTTTTGTGGATGATGTGCGCGCGTATTCCTCGGCTCGCTCGCTTCATTGCGTGCCGGCGGTTTAGAAGTACATCGCCAGTCCAGAGTTGCGTGTTTTTCTTGCATGATTTCAGCAGTGGTCATTTTCTGTCTTTCTGTCCATCTGTGAGAATGCTCAGTTTGTCGGTGTACAATGTGGTCGTAGAACATAACATGTCATTATTCACCAAAGCACGCATTCACACAAATGCCATACATAATGTAAACCCTTTGGGTGTCGGTCGCGATTTTGGTCGAGGTGATTCCGGCAGGAATCACCTCGACCAAAATCGCGACCGACACCTAAAGGGGTTAAACCTTGCGAAAAACGGAGGCTGTGAAAGAACGCAACAAAGCGTGCTCGCAGGATTTTTGCGTCTTCTCGACCGTGTGCACTTCGATTTTTCCAGAACTTGTAAGGTCCCTGAATCCAGGTCCTCGTCTGGTGTGTCCTCCATAGAACATCGTCCGTCTGCAAGAGGCATGGATCCTCATGAGCCCCCGCTGATCGCGGGGGGCTCATGAGGATCTATGCCTATTTGCTAAACCCATTTCCCCGCGCCGAGGGGTTTGACGGGTGTTACACCAGATGGCGCAAAATGGGGCTTTATGGTGCTTCCTAATAGAAGCAGAAATAGGGGCCTGGCGCTAATTGCGGGAAAATTTTCCAGTCCGGCAACTGGCAGCCAACCAGCTGTCCCTCTGCAAGGAAAACGTCAGACGTTTAGGGCTTAACGTCTTTTGTCCACCACGAGGGTGATTTCAAAGACGGAGCCCGAAACGAGGTCTGTACAAATTTTGACCGCAGCTGAGTTCGAACCCACGACCTATCGGACGAGAGTCGAACGCTCTACCAACTGAGCTACCCAGGTCCCCCCTCTGCAAGGAGCCCCAGCCGTCTAAGAAACTTGGATACAAAAAAGGTGCCAGCACGAGGCACAGAGCTACATTGTACAGGCAAAGCAAAAGACATAGCGGGGGCGCGTGAGGGTCTACGTCTTTTTGCAAGTGGATCGTGTTTCGATATTGTCCGCAGTGAAGTTGTTAATAATATATAAGGCTCTATTGCAACAGAGTCAGCAGAACAGTGACGAAGCGACAGCCTCTGCCCTTATTTGGCAATACACACTGTTCGTTCTATATTGCTGAAATTTGCATTTTCTGACAGCAACTGAAAAAGGACAAAAACAAATCCGTGTTCCATTTACTTGTTTTCGATTCCTTTGTCGTTAGATAGTATAAGTGATTGCATAGTAATAGAATTAACTCATTCAGCCCGACGGCCGTATTGCCCAAATTTTGGAGACGTCATCTAATGACTTTCCACCAGTTGCGGGAGATGGATCGACCATGATAATTCAAGGGCAGTGCCAAATTAGCTTGGCGCCGACAGGCGCCAAGCTAATCTGGCACTGCCCTTGAATTATCATGGTCGAACCATCTCCTGCTGTAGTGCGTCAGGGCTGAGTGGGTTAATTAGAAATGATTACTTCGCAGACAACTCATTTCGGGGGTTAACACTTTGGCTGTCAGTAGCGGATTTTGTCGCGATGATTCCTGTAAAGAATCATCGCGACAAAAACCGCTACAGACAGCCAAAGGGTTAATGTTTCTTGAGCTCATGGTTTTGTGGTGAATCAAGCATTCCAATTTTCCTGCAACTCTGATATGCAGTCTGAAGGCAAAAGCCACTATGTTCATTTTGGGGGGGAAAGCGAGATTTTCATTGTCATAACATTGAAAATCTCGCTTTTCACAAAACTGGACTTGCACTCTCTTTGCTTTTATAAGTCGGAACTCCCGTCGGCCACCATCACCACCACATATCTCCTAACCTCCCTCTCGCCTCGAAGGTTTTGTTCCGGGGTGTTCCCCGGACAAAATCTTCAGTTTTCTGACAGAATGCAATATTTTATTGAATACGATCTGAGCATTCATAGACTATGTGAATTTTATTATTTTGATCTTTTTGAGAGTCTGTAGGCGTTTCCTTTAAGACCAGTGTGACATTTTAGCATGAAATATTTTAATATATATTTACATCTTGTCTAGTCTAACTCATTCTGCCCCAGACACACCACAGGAAGATAAGGATCCACCATGATAGTTCAAGGGTGATGCCAGAATAGCTTGGCGCCTATGGGCGCCAAGCTATTCTGGCATCACCCTTGAACTATCATGGTCGATCTGTGTCCTGCATTGCAATGCAGTCTTCAGAGGACAACTGCAAAATTTAAGGATTTCGGTGTTGGGGTAGAATGAGTTAAGACCTTTCTTTTAGTCTGGCTGGCCAGATTTGTACCCATCCCGCCGTGAGATGGCCTTAGTCGCCTGCTCGGCGTTAAACCCAAATAATTAACCAACCTCTCGCCTCCCCACCCCGAATTTTCTTGTTTTGACCTTTTCAAGAAGTCTGCAGGCATATCCCTTAAAGACTTGTGAGGCATTTTAGCCTCAGATATTTTTAACTTATATATTTACATCTTGTCTTAAAACCTTTCTTTTAGTCTGCCTGGCAGATTGTTACCCTTCCCAACCGCCGTGAGATAGCCTTGGTCACCCGTTCGGCGTTAAACTCAAATAACTAACTAACTAATATAAAGTTTTCTTAAGCTGAATCTGAATGTAAATACCCCCCCCCCCTCCCCTCCCCCACACACACACCTTCCCAACTCCACTCAGCATCCATAGGGGCCTGCCTAACTGTACTGAAATGAGAGACAACCGCTGCGCCACACGTGTGCGCACAGCCACCACGCTCAGTACAATACCCCGGTACCGGCAGCTGGCATCCTTCTTGCTATCCAGACTTTTCCCAGTAAGCAAAAGTTCATCGGGCCGACTACTGCTGCAGTGGGCCCGCGCACATCCGTGCGCGGGCCCACTGCGGCAAGTGTCGGCCAGATGAACTTTTGCTAGTGGGTTTATTAATTCCATTTTGGGCTGGAACCGAAGGCCATCGTTCCTCTTATCTGTCTGTCTAGCTAGCTGGGGATCGATCCACAATCAAAGCGCTACAATAGAGGGGCCCAGAGTGAAGCCCGTGCCTGATTTAGCTCTGTCTCTTATGAATGTGTCCCACAGGCCACAGCCGGTAGAGAAATGCCTTTTCACGATATTAATCAATATCAATATAAGTGAATTCTGAATAATAATAATAATAATAATAATAATAATAATAATAATAATAATAATAATAATAATAATAATAATAATAATAATAATAATAATTCTCATAAAGCGCTGTTCTCCAGAAGAAGAAAAAAACACACATAAAAACACCGGACTCACTGCGCATGCACACTGCATAACAGCACACTGTCTCTCAGACACACGCAGCACAATCGTACACTACTTTAAAACACCCCATTCCTTCAGAACACCTTGCATCCACTTCCCTGTCACATAAAAACCAGAATCTGAAAGTAAAAAGTCAGCTAACAGTTTGTTGGGGAAAATGATGTGCTACGTGCTAAAGGTCTGACCCCCAAAAAAGAAGTGAATTTTGAACTGGACAGATAATAATAATAATAATAATAATAATAATAATAATAATAATAATAATAATAATAATAATAATAATAATAATAATAATATATTCAGGGGCGGACCGCGGGGGGGGGGGGGGGTTGCGAGGGGGGGGAGGGGCACCCCCACCCAAATTTGTTGAAAATGCTATAACAAAGTCCCTTTCTGGGTGTTTGGACCCCCCTGCCCCCCGACCCCCTCCCCGTTGTTTGATATTTTGGCAAACACCCCCCCCCCCACACACACACACACACACACACACCGCTTATCGATTTTTGGGCGCCTGGAAGCAAGGTCTAGCGTTGGGGAGGCCTTTTCTATCAGGTTGAAGTTTAAAAAAAACAAAACCGTTGGAACACTCCCCTCGAGGTAACTGATCCGCCTCTGATAATAATAATAATAATAATATAACAACAACAACAACAACAACAACAACAACAACAACACCAACAACAATAATAATAATAATAATAATAATAATAATAATAATAATAATAATTTTAAGGTGCCTTTAATAAAAGCTTTAGGCGCCATACAAATGGCGTCCTACAACAAATCACCAGGGTACAACAACCACAAGACACAATTTTTCTTGTTGTTATATCCGAAGTTTGTAATAAGCGAAGCAAGTGACAACGAAAGGAGTGCTGTCGGGACCGCAGAAAAAGTGTTGTTTTATCCGATTTTGTTGTATCCGACCTTTAAGCGAGGTAGACAATGTGCATTATTTATATATTTTATATATTGAACATAAAAACAATGAACAGAGGATGCAAACACTGCACATTGACAGACGTCGTCAAAATGCATTTTCTCTCCACCAGCCTGTGTTTCTGGCTGTGATTTGGCTGGCCAGTGGCCAGCATCCATAATGCATGAGCAGCGGACAGTGAAAGAACGGTGGGCAGTTAGTTAACCGTTTCATTCTAAGCGCCAACTTTTCAGCAGAATTTCGGGTATCATTCATCGCTAGTGCACTTCAAGAGAAAAGAAAAGTGATCGTGATAGTTCAAGGGTGGCACCAGAATAGCTTGGCACCTACAGGCGCCAAGCTATTCTGGAGCCATCCTTGAACCATCTGACATCACCATGATCGATTATGGTCGTAGCACGATTATGATCACCATTAAATCATCATGATCGATTTTTTAAACTTATTTTTATTTATTTATTTATTTATTTATTTATTTATTTATTTATTTATTTATTTATTATTTTTTTTTTTTTTAGCGTGTCGGGACTGAATGGGCTTATGTTAACGCTTTAATGCCTGAGGACGAAATTCCCACCTTTGAGGAGATGTACTAGGAAGTCTAAACATCAGTGCCAGTCGAAGGCAGATTGTGTTTTTAAATTATTGAAAATTCAAGTCCGTAGACTGTGGCAAAGAGAACATGGACACAGAGTGGTTCAGCAAGAGGCATAGATCCTCATGAGCCCCCGCTATTGCGGGGGCTCATGAGGATCTATACCTCTTGCAGCTGGCTGGTGGTGGTTGTGTTCAAAACTAAGGAAAGTTTCAGGTTCTGGTATCAGCGACTGCCGATCACAATAGCCGCAAGGTCACAGCTCTCAAAAAGGACACTTGAGAATGTCACCAATCGGCAGGGACATTACTCGGGTATGTCACTGAGCTTTACACTAGGGAGAGATTTTTTAACCGTCTGTGCTAGTAATACGACATCTTTAAAGGTGCATGGCAGTATGCCAAAATCAGCGCTGGGCCAGACCGTTACTGAATGCCGTTCATTGCTAGTATATAGCAATGGTGTCTGGTGCGTCCATCTGCCAGCTTGGTTGGCTTGATTGTAAAAGAGAAACAAATACGGCACAGAACGCATTTATTGAATCGTGACAGAAGTAATTTACTCTGGATCTGGTAGAAATAAGACTATTACGTCTTAATGTCCACAATCACAGACCGGCTCATATTGAATTCTAAGATTAACCCCTAAAGTACTGACTCACGACATCACGGATCAAACCATGATATTTCAAGGGTGGTGCCAGAATAGCTTGGGGCTTGAAATATCATGGCCTATCCGTCTCCAGAAGTGTAGTTTAGACTTCATAGTACATCTCCTCAAAGGTGGGAATTTCGTCCTCAGGCATTAAAGCGTTAACATAATTCTCTCTGGAGCTGCAAGGACTCAATAAGACTGTATGCAGAAGTCCCAGGGGGCCAATCTGAAAGCCAGTGGAGGAACCAGACATCTTGCGGTATGTAAATGATATATGCCAGCGAGCAATTTGCCGTCTGAGATAATACCGGGCTGTCTTCAGCTCAGTTACTGACGAGAGAGGAAAAAAACCAACACAATCTAAATGCAGGAATCATCGCGAGCCCTTGCATGAGTTGCGGGATATAATGATGGACAACGATGCCCATGTCTGCTCTTTCTGAAACCATGGGATTAACTCATTCGCGGGGAGCCGCATCCGGATGCGACTGGCCACGAATGAGTTAAAACGATCTGCAGGCCTTGGCTGCTAAAAGTTCACCGATAGGGCTCGGGAAGCTGACGTCATCACGCTAATCGTGGCGGCCATCTTGAGAGGTTTCGCGATAGGGCCCTCAGTAGGGAAATCACTGTCAGGACAAGGTCAGGAAAGCTCTGACGTGTTATAGGCAATATCAGCAAGTGTTGCCATCACCGTAGGAAACCGCTAACCAGAATCTGTATTTGTTTGTTTCCAAACAGGAAAAAACATGAAGAAAAACGCGTTGAAACACTACTTCGCTACTATCTCAAGACTATTCTATCCTCTTAAGATGGCGGATGACGCGCCGACGCTGCTAGGCAACACGGGGAAGATCCCGAGCACTATACAGCGGGTTATCTATGTTGTTTTGCCTCAACTAAGACTTTTCTTACTTTTAATTTCACAAAATCCATGTGAGTAGGCACACGTAGAACAGGTATTCCGCTGCCTTTTCAGAGTAACGGAAGGAACTCTCCTGCGTATAAAGCAGAAGAAGATCTTCATTTTACAACATTCAGACTTCGTAAGTTATGTTACCCTTTTGTCCAGCATTATTGTAAGACACGCAAAGAATAACGTCAAGAACTCCACGCACCCCCCACCCCCCCCCCCCACCCCCAACCACACCCACTCCCTTTCGCCACGCCCTTCCATCCCCATTCCTTCCCTTCTGAAAAAAAAACAAACAAACAAAAAAAAAAAAAACAAGCCCTTTTCTCATATATTGTCCCCGAAACAATCGCCAAACATAGCATCTGTGGCAATATTGCACAATACTGCCAATACACTCTATTTTACAACTCTACGTTTTCATGCATACTCCTACCAGACAGAAATGACCTACATTATACGCTGATCTGTAATTTTGGACCTTACGGCTTCCAGCCCGTGAGGTCCAAAATCACAGACCAGCACATCAAAATAGGCCCTCCGATCAGGCCATCTGTATTCCGGATATGTCGACACCCTAAAATATCCAGTTCCCAAAAGCCTGCATTCCACAAATGGCATCAGTCCTAACCCTTTGATTGCCGAGGAAAAGTGAACACGAACCAGCTGCAAGAGGCATAGATCCTCATGAGCCCCCGCAGTTGCGGGGGCTCATGAGGATCTATGCCTCTTGCTGACACCACTTTGAATCCATGTTCCTTAGACGGCTGGTGATCTGTGACGTTGAATTTTACGATTTCAAAAACACAATTTGCGTTCATTGGCAGGGAAGGATTAACTGTGCTGTCCCCCAAAACGTATTCCAAAAATGTCTTGTTAAAAAATACTCCCAAATGTGCAGTGAGGTACTATTTTCATTTAGTGACGTCCACTGGCAGGGGAGGGGTTAATTGTGCTGTCCCTAAAACGCTGCGTTCCCAAAAATGTCAGGTTAAAAAAAATATCCAATTCCCAAATGCGCAGTCATGTACTATTTCCATTTTAGTGACGTCCTTTGTCAAGGCCTTTTTTTCTTCTTCAGAGAACTGGACGTACAGTTTAGCCTGAAAAATAGTCTGTGAGTGGAAGCTAACAAATCACCTGTAAAAAAGCCAAAGGCCGCCAGCTGAATAAAAGAGTGCTGTAAATCAAAGAAACTGTTGACACAGTAATATCAATATTTCGTGCCATGATTAGACCTGTGCTATTTACAGTGCGGGCGGGAGCAGTAGAGTCGATAGGTCAGCATCATAAGTCAAAGAATGTATGAGCGTAACCTTCACCATACTGAAGCTAAATGGTGTCCACTATAATAAACTAAATACGGACCAAACAGGCAACTGCCAAGCGTGTAAAATACAAAGAAATTACCAATACAGGAAGAAAGTAGAAAACGCGCTTACATAGGCCAAGTACAACACACTCTCTAAGCGTATTTCTTTCTTTTTTGGAGAATTTCTTCACCATAATACACCGGCGTCTGCTGACCGCAAACTACAAATCGCAAACTACAAAATTAGTAGTGAATAAAAAAAAGTTCAAGGGCAGTGCCCGTTTATCTTGGCGCCTGGCCAGGCGCCAATCTAATCGGGCACTACCATTGAGCGATGGCACGCTGTTCTTCCTTAGCTCTTGACACTAAGCGTGAAAGACATAGTTTGATCGATCTTTTTGACGCGAAGGAAAAAATGCCATGTCGCCGGCGTCGGAATGTACGAGAGCTGTCTGCTAGATGTCGTCTGACAAAAGAACCGATTTCTATTTTTACAATACTTCCATGGGAACGTTTCACCGTGGTTGTCATGCCATGCGATGATAACGGATGAGTTTAATGACTGTGAATATGAATGCATCAAACACTTGCAAATGCAGTTTTCAGTACAGGATGGTAACCTTCTGGCTAGCCGAGTCTAGTATAACTATATCTTGTAGCTCCGCCCAGAATGAGGATGGTAATAATTAACATGTTTAACGAGATATTCCGTAGCGTTTGTTTGTTTGTTTGTTCGTTCGTTCGTTAACCCGTTCAGTGGCTGCTGACGCAGACTGTGTGTTTCTGTAGTCTTCGTTCATTCAACACCAAAAAGCCCACGCTGTCCCAGGAACATGGATTCAGAGTGGTGTCAGCAAGAAGTGTATAGATCCTCGTGAGCCCCCGCAACTGCGGGGGCTCACGAGGATATATACCTCTTGCAGTTGGGCGGTTTTACATTTTCCCCACACTGAACAGGTTAACATGCTTTTTGACCCTCCAGAGAAGATATAAGTTGGTTTGTTTGATGGCTTGTTTGCCTGTTTGCTTAGTCGTCCGATTCGTTGCTCTCCTTCTCGCTTGTTCGTTAGTTTTGTTGCGTATAGATATACTGAACCCTACATAAATCTAAATGTGATCGAAACCCCGATTTTGTTCAGTTCTGACACAGGCGACAGCGTGTCCACATGACACATAATAACAATCGAACAGTAATATCTGACCGCCCGACCGCCTCTGCACACCGCGGCCTATCGCGACTCGTGATGGATCACTGTGAAACCAATCGCGGACTTCAATCCGCCTGACTTCACTCAATCTGAATGACAGCTGGGTCGATGGCCGCCAACAAGAGCATGGATCCCCATGGACCCTGCAGTCTGCAGGGTCCTTGGGGATCTGTGTCTCTTGCGAGGAGTCTGTGCTGACTGGATGCAGCTATGGGATTTCGATGGTGATATCAGTCGCTGGAGAGTGAATTCTTGATGGCTCGCTGGGCACGGTACGGACTATCGCGAATCAATGACAGATCGACTGTTAGAATATAGAAATGAGACACTACAAGAAGACGTGGATCGACCGACAATGGTTGTCTTCTTCGTTTCGCCCCCATTGCCGCGGGAGCGAATCGAAGGCGACAAGCAGTGTGGGATCGAGCACGATAGCTCAAGAGCCGTGCCATAATAACGCGGTGTCTCTAAACCACGATTTTGCATCCTCAGGCGCCAAGCTGTCCTGGCACCACTACTTGATGGCTATCGTTGTAGATCTTTCACCCCTTCCACGTCCCTGCCTGACACCACTACTTCATGGCTATCGTTGTAGATCTTTCACCCCTTCCACGTCCCTGCCTGACACCACTACTTCATGGCTATCGTTGTAGATCTTTCACCCCTTCCATGTCCCTGCGTGACACCACTACTTCATGGCTATCGTTGTAGATCTTTCACCCCTTCCATGTCCCTGCGTGACACCACTACTTGATGGCTATCGTTGTAGATCTTTCATCCCTTCCATGTCCCTGCCTGGCACCACTACTTGATGACTATCTTTGTAGATCTTTCACCTCTTCCATGTCCCTGCCTGGCACCACTACTTCATGGCTATCGTTGTAGATCATTCACCCCTTCAATGTCCCTGCCTGGCACCACTACTTATTGGCTATCGTTGTAGATCTTTCACCCCTTCCATGTCCCTGCCTGGCACCACTACTTCATGACTATCTTTGTAGATCTTTCACCTCTTCCATGTCCCTGCCTGGCACCACTACTTCATGGCTATCGTTGTAGATCATTCACCCCTTCAATGTCCCTGCCTGGCACCACTACTTCATGGCTATCGTTGTAGATCTTTCACCCCTTCCATGTCCCTGCCTGACACCACTACTTCATGGCTATCGTTGTAGATCTTTCACCCCTTCCATGTCCCTGCCTGGCACCACTACTTCATGTCTATCGTTGTAGATCTTTCACCCCTTCCATGTCCCTGCGTGACACCACTACTTCATGGCTATCGTTGTAGATCTTTCATCCCTTCCATGTCCCTGCCTGGCACCACTACTTGATGACTATCTTTGTAGATCTTTCACCTCTTCCATGTCCCTGCCTGGCACCACTACTTCATGGCTATCGTTGTAGATCATTCACCCCTTCAATGTCCCTGCCTGGCACCACTACTTATTGGCTATCGTTGTAGATCTTTCACCCCTTCCATGTCCCTGCCTGGCACCACTACTTCATGACTATCTTTGTAGATCTTTCACCTCTTCCATGTCCCTGCCTGGCACCACTACTTCATGGCTATCGTTGAAGATCATTCACCCCTTCAATGTCCCTGCCTGGCACCACTACTTCATGGCTATCGTTGTAGATCTTTCACCCCTTCCATGTCCCTGCTTGGCACCACTACTTGATGGCTATCGTTGTAGATCTTTCACCCCTTCCATGTCCCTGCCTGGCACCACTACTTCATGGCTATCGTTGTAGATCTTTCACCCCTTCCATGTCCCTGCCTGGCACCACTACTTCATGGCTATCGTTGTAGATCTTTCATCCCTTCCATGTCCCTGCCTGGCACCACTACTTCATGGCTATCGTTGTAGATCTTTCACCCCTTCCATGTCCCTGCCTGGCACCACTACTTCATGGCTATCGTTGTAGATCTTTCATCCCTTCCATGTCCCTGCCTGGCACCACTACTTCATGGCTATCGTTGTAGATCTTTCATCCCTTCCATGTCCCTGCGTGGCACCACTACTTCATGGCTATCGTTGTAGATCTTTCACCCCTTCCATGTCCCTGCCTGGCACCACTACTTGATGGCTATCGTTGTAGATCTTTCACCCCTTCAATGTCCCTGCGTGGCACCACTACTTCATGGCTATCGTTGTAGATCTTTCATCCCTTCCATGTCCCTGCCTGGCACCACTACTTCATGGCTATCGTTGTAGATCTTTCATCCCTTCCATGTCCCCGCAAGTACATTTTATTTTTGAAATTTTTGTTCACTGAACGACTAAAAGCCACAACTGTCCAAAGGAACATGGACACAAAGTGGTCTCAGCAAGAGGCATAGATTCTCACGAACCCCCGCAGTCGCGGGTGCTCAAGAGGATCTACGTCTCTTGCAGTTGGATCGCGTACAGTTTTTCCCGGCAGTGAAGGGGTTAACCAGTACTGTATAGTGATGTCCACTCATCCGAGGACCACTCTCAGATTGGGAAGGTTTGACGTCGGTCATGGTTCTGTGACGGCCACACTGGTTGCCTGCCTCCATTGGCTACCGCTGGTCAGGGGTAGCAAGTCGCCGGGAGACAGCCTGTATACAGCGATGGCTAAAGTAAACAACCGATGGCGCGAAAGCGACCTGCCCCGGCGACCTGCCCCACTTTTTTCAAAGTTCGCTGATACAATGGCAATGAATCTTTATTTTCCAAGGATAAAAAGATTTAGGCCTGAAGACCTTTCTTACATTTTGTCCTTGCTAAACTACGTACTCTCTCTCTCTCTCTCTCTCTCTCTCTCTCTCTCTCTCTCTCTCTCTCTCTCTCTCTCTCTCTCTCTCTCTCTCCCATCCAAACACACACACACACACACACACACACACACACACACACACACACACACACACACACACACACACACACACACACACACACACACACGTACACGCACGCGCACACCACAAGCGTCCGACGAGTGCGTGCTGATATCCAATGGGCACAATGCTGATACACAGAGATTGAGCCCTTCACTGCCCATGGACGCAGTTTGTGTCGTTTTAAAGTCGTCGTAAATTCAATATCAGAATCAGAAGACTTAAAGGGGAACATGGATACAAAGTTGTGTCAGCAAGAGGCATAGATCCTCATGAGCCCCCGCAACTGCGGGGGCTCATTAGGATCGATACCTCTTGCAGCTAGGTGGTTATATAGATCACGAGTGCCCAGGCTCAGTGACAGATACAACGAACGTTTTAACAAACATTTTATCTGTCAACATGAGCACAAGTTGTTTAGTTTGCGTAATAGAAACAAAGGTCAGTCAGATAAAAAGGGAAACACAGTTACAAATAAAGATGCGTATTTCTTCTTCTTCTTTTCTGTGGTACCGGTCTCATGCCACTTTATCAATTTCAAATACAAGCGATCAAAATTTCCGAAACCTCAGTAGTTGAGCAGACCCTTCGCACCACGTCAATGTCCTGTGTTTGTCTTGTACTGTGTTTGTCTTCAGAGTGAATGCGTGTGTGTCACGTGAGCGTGCGTGTTGGGTTCAGTTCGCGGCGCTTTGAGTCGATTCGCAGAATTGGGCAAAGCGCCTATATAATAACCGGTTTTTTTTTTCAGTAGGTGAACACGCAAAACAGTGTGATTATTTTAAGCCGGGGGAAAACGATCGGATTTATCGATCCCATCCTTTTTTCCCCCTTAAAAGTAATCAGGTAAAGCGGGTTTCGTTTCGTACTGTGTGGGTTTAAAGCAATTTTCTGTGTAGCAAACATAGTCACGAATGATTAACTTTGTGGGTGTGCTATAAACGTAAATGAGAGAGAGAGAGAGAGAGAGAGAGAGAGAGAGAGAGAGAGAGAGAGAGAGAGAGAGAGAGAGAGAGAGAGAGAGAGAGAGAGAGAGAGAGAGAGAGACTGAGAGAGAGAGAGAGAGAGAGAGAGAGAGATAGACAGAGAGAGAGAGAGAGAGAGAGAGAGAGAGAGAGAGAGAGAGAGAGAGAGAGAGAGAGAGAGAGAGAGAGAGAGAGAGAAAGAGAGAGAGAGAGAGAGAGAGAGAGAGAGAGAGAGAGAGAGAGAGAGAGAGAGAGAGAGAGAATGACAATGAACTTTTTTTCCCAGCAGTAAAAGTTCGTTTGCAACATCTACATAAATGACAATAACATGTCGACGCTGAAACAATGCAAGAGAGAGAGAGAGAGAGAGAGAGAGAGAGAGAGAGAGAGAGAGAGAGAGAGAGAGAGAGAGAGAGAGAGAGAGAGAGAGAGAGAGAGAGAGAGAGAGAGATGATGATGATGATGATGAAACGTTTTTATTCAGGATAAAAAGTTTTAGGCATAGCAATGCCTATCTTCCAAACTGTCCTGCTACTCTACACATATAAAAATACATCAGACGATACATCAAAAGATAAAACATATGTAAGTAAAAAGACCCATCCCCCTCCCCCCCCCCCCCCACCACCACCACTCAGAGGGAAAAAAAATAGAATATATATATATATATATAATATATATATATATATATATATATATATATATATATATATATATATATATATATATATATATATATATATATATATATATACAGGTATGAACCTGACATGTTAATGCACAGTCGAGCTATTACATAATCTGTAGCAACAGTAGAAGAGTATTAGGTAATAGGAAACTTGTCACTAACTATACGAATAGTAGCATAAGAGAGAGAGAGAGAGAGAGAGAGAGAGAGAGAGAGAGAGAGAGAGAGAGAGAGAGAGAGAGAGAGAGAGAGAGAGAGAGAGAGAGAGAGATGTATCGATTTTCGCTGATCACGAGTACCTATTCACACTGGTTGTCACACTCATGAGCTCATGAGGATCTATGCCACGGAGACTGAACGCGAAACTTCAATGAGCATCTGGCAAGGTTTGCTAATAGCGAATCCAGACCAAAAAGGTGACTGCCAAGCGTATAAAATGCAAAGAAGAAGAAAACGGAAAAAAAAACACGCTTAGAAAAGACAGTCACAACACAATTTACTATTAATTATTTCAAAACAGACAAACAAAACCTGTATATGAATCAGTCGCTACTATCATGTTATTGAGAAGAAGCAAAGTTATCTATACACTTGTTTGTTAGTCTCTTCTGAAAATAATATTAATAAACTGCCTTGTAACTGTCATTTCTAAGCGTGTTCCTTTCTCCTTTGGGTTGGTTCTTCTCTGGTCTGGTTGGGTTCTTCTCTGCTAAACCATATCATACTGAGGCTAAAAGCATCAAATTTGTACACTGCCATATGCAAGCTACATTATAGTACTTACAGATAAGGATACACTGACCAATGGCTTTAGTTCAAGGGTGGTGCCAGAATAGCTTGGCGCCTCTAGGCGCCAAGCTATTCTGGCACTACCCTTGAACTATTTTAGTCAAACTTATTTCACACACTGGTGTATTCCGAATGATAAGGGTTAATAGTGAATCCGCGGTGCAGGACATACGTGTTAACCTTTTCAGTGCCAGCTGACGTAGGCTGTGTTTCTGCAATCCAAAACCTCACCTAGATGTCCCAGGAATGTGGATTCAAAGTGGTGTCAACAAGAGGCATAGATCCTCATGACCCCCCCCCCCGCAACTGCGAGGGCTCATGAGGATCTATGCCTCTTTCAGCTGGGTGGTTTTTCAAATATTCTCGGCACTGAACTGATCAACCAGCTACATAGAAGTGTTTCGTGAGACCTGTTTGTGGACAGTCTCTGGAAGGAGCTTAATTGATGCACGAATTCACGAGGATTAACGACTGATGCTAATGCTCACGCAGATCATGGACAAAGTCCACGGCTAGAGACTGCACTTCTACCCACGGTTCGTTTGTCCACGATTCTACCGTTGATGATAGGCGGGGGCAGGGGATCTAACTGTTTGTCTGTCCAGCGCTGTAATTCCCCTTGGTTTGTATACAATTCTGCCAGCGCTAGCCTCACCTATCTGGTTTGTGAGTATCTATAACTCGAGGCAAATTTGTATCGTTACATTGTTGTGTAATGTTCTGTGCATCTACTGTGGGAAATCAGGGTATTTACCCGACCACATATAGTAGCGCACCTTCATGTTTGTGTATGTATGTTTCTCCTGCCTACTTCCTAAGTTCCGGAGAAAGACATGGGTTATATAAGTGACCTGATCCATTCTTTTTGAGGATGGAAATGATCGTCTTGTTCTATACCTGCGTATTTCTCTGTGGGCTGGCGATTGGGTGCCTGATAGGCGGGGGCAGGGGATCTAACTGTTTGTCTGTCCAGCGCTGTGATTCCCCTTGGTTTGTATACAATTCTGCCAGCACTAGCCTCACCTATCTGGTTTGTGAGTATCTATAACTCGAGGCAAATTTGTATCGTTACATTGTTGTGTAATGTTCTGTGCATCTACTGTGGGAAATCAGGGTATTTACCCAACCACATATAGTAGCGCACCTTCATGTTTGTGTATGTATGTTTCTCCTGCCTACTTCCTAAGTTCCGGAGAAAGACATGGGTTATATAAGAGACCTGATCCATTCTTTTTGAGGATGGAAATGATCGTCTTGTTCTATACCTGCGTATTTCTCTGTGGGCTGGCGATTGGGTGCCTGATAGGCGGGGGCAGGGGATCTAACTGTTTGTCTGTCCAGCGCTGTGATTCCCGGCCCTTGGTTTGTATACAATTCTGCCAGCGCTAGCCTCACCTATCTGGTTTGTGAGTACCGTTGATGAGCCATCCTCTCTCTCTCTCTCTCTCTCTCTCTCTCTCTCTCTCTCTCTCTCTCTCTCTCTCTCTCTCTCTCTCTCTCTCTCTCTCGTCGGTGCAAAGTCACGCAGTCGCCACTCTAATCTGGCGGGTACAGCATGCGGAATTTGACTGAAAATAGCATCACTATGATCTGCACACGAAAGGCCCTCCCCAATCCACAAAAGACCATCGGGCCGACGACGGCCACCGTTCGCCCGCGCACGGCCGTGCGCGGGCCAACGTACGGCGGCCGAAGTCGGCCCGATGGCCTTCTGCGCACTGGGTTTTAATTACAGACCATTGAGTTAAGGACTCTTTCAGTTCAAATGGCGTTTGCTTTCCAGAGCTGCTTTGCCAGGTCCTCACAATGCAAGTCATTTAACCCTTTGCGTGTCGGTAGCGGTTTTTGTCGCGATGATTCCTAAAAGAATCATCGCGACAACTGAAACCGCTACCGAAACGTAAAAGTTTAATTTCAAGACTATAATCAGCGCAAACGGTAGAAACCGCGTATCCGTTCTATGTACATTAGTGCCCTGAGGCATTTTCGTGAAAAGCCAGATTTTCGTTGTAATAACATGACTGATTTACTGGAGCTTACGCCGTGCGAGTGTGAAATATTATCCCGTGTTAAAGTCTAAAAATAGAGCGCATGTTTACACGATCCCAGCCCGCGCCGGAAACGCGGATTGACCGGAAGCGCGTCCATTTGCATGTGAAATTAAGGGACTTTAGGGCCACTCTCAGTTCCTGGCCTAATTCCCACTGGTGGGATCTTGGCCGAGTTGAGGACAGTCTCGTCATAAGCATGCCCTTTCCACAGGAAAGAGACACCATTTCTCGGGAGCTCACGCACTGACGCAGCCAGACTAAAGGATGTGGCCAATGTATTGATACAGACCGTTCCTCGGACAGACCCTTGACTATGCAACAGAGACAGGTTCTCATGAGCCCCTGAAGCCGCACTGTAGTCAATGAACTGGCCAATTTATCGCTACAGACCTCCTTTTGCCAGAGCCCTCACTCTGCAAGAGGCATAGATTCTCATGAGCCCCTGCATTCGCAGGGGCTCATAAGAATATATGCCTCTTGTTAATGAAATCCATGACTGTATGTCCAAAAAGGTTGTAACCCGAAAATTTTATACATTGTGTTGTACTTGTCTCCACTTTCTCTAAAATCTTTTTTTTTGTTGGGATTGCCTCTTGCATGTACAGATTCTCTCCCCCCCCCCTTCCCCTCCCCCGCTCCCCGTCCACGCTCCGCTGTATATAAATATCTTTGCTCTTTAGACAGAGGACATTGATGAGGTTTAATCGCGTGACTGTAGAACCCTAGCCAAGTGCTAGGCACGAACCCTTTCACGATCTAATAACGTGGATCGATGGTCTGGTTGTAAACGGCGTAAAGCAGGGCTGCGTGCTGGCACCGACCCTCTTCACCATCTTTTTTAGCATGATGTTGAAGCAGGCCACAGTGGACCTCGATGATGACGATGCAGTGTACATCAGGTATCGTCTCGATGGCAGCCTGTTCAACCTCAGACGACTGCAGGCCCACACGAAAACCCTAGACCAACTGATTCGTGAGCTGCTTTTTGCTGATGATGCTGCCCTCGTTGCACACACAGAGAAAGCCCTGCAGCGCATCACGTCTTGCTTCGCAGATGCTGCCCAGCTCTTTGGACTCGAGGTCAGTCTGAAAAAGACAGAGGTCCTCCATCAGCCGGCACCCAAGACAGTGTATCGCCCTCCTCACATCACCATTGGCGAGTCTGAACTAAAGTCAGTGCACCAGTTTACTTACCTTGGCTGCATTATCACGTCGGACGCCAAGCTGGACAAGGAGCTTGACAGCAGGCTGGCAAAAGCGAACAGCGCTTTCGGGCGACTCTTCAAGCGGGTGTGGCACAATCAACAGCTGAAAACAGGCACCAAGATCAGCGTGTACAGAGCTGTGGTCCTCACCACCCTGCTGTATGGTTCCGAGTCCTGGGCCCTCTACCGCAGCCAACTACGACTCCTCGAACGCTTCCACCAGCGCTGCCTGCGCACCATCCTGGGCATTCACTGGAGTGACTATGTCACCAACGTCGAGGTCCTTGAACAGGCTGAAACTGTGAGCATCGAGGCTTTGCTGCTGCGGACACAGCTCCGCTGGGCGGGGCATGTCTCCAGGATGGAGGATCATCGCCTACCAAAGATCACCCTGTTCGGCGAGCTTGCTACTGGACACCGTGACAGAGGGGCACCAAAGAAGAGATACAAAGACTGTCTCAAGAAGTCACTTAGTGCCTGCCAAATCGACCACCACCAGTGGTCTTCGCTTGCTGCGGACCGTGACACCTGGCGCTCCACCGTTTACAAGGCAGCTGTCTCCTTTGAGGACTCTCACAGAGCTAGCCTTAAGGACAAGAGGCTCAGGAGAAAAAACAGAGATGCCGCAGCTCAGAACCCTGACCAGACCTTCCCCTGCAGCCACTGCGGTCGAACCTGCCTGTCTCGGATTGGCCTCCGCAGCCACGAACAAGCCTGCAGACGTCGTGGGCAACTCCTATAAAATCTTCGTTTGCGAAGTCAAGCCAAGAGAAACACCTAAAGCCGTGATATATCTTGAAGGGCAAGCTTAATTCGTTTCCGCTGCGTTAAAGGGCAATTTCTCATGCTTTCAGGAGACTTTGATAGTAGTACCTGGAGCCGTGAAATGTCAGGCTTGATTGGCATTCTCTCTGTCAAAAGGACGTCTTTAAGAGGATTTTATAGTTCAGTACGCTTCAGTGCAGTTCGGTCAAAATCAAATCTCAGCGCTTGGAAAGGCCCATGCGTGCTCCACCACCCACCCCCATCCACCCCGCAGAAGTATTCCCAGAGTTCCTCTCGATATCGTGCCCATGTTGGCCGGGTCTCTCATCGACCATGATAGTTCAAGGGTGGTGCCAGAATAGCTTGGCGCCTATGGGCGCCAAGCTATTCTGGCATCACCCTTGAACTATCATAGTCGATCTGTCGTCTTAATTAATCGTAATAAAGCCCTCAGAGGACAACTCCAAAATCTGGGGACCTTGGAGCACAATGGGATAAGTCTGCCCAGATGCAGGAGTTGGGTGGGTGGGTGGTGAGGAGCAAAGAGAACTTGCGTGTGAGCGTAATAACTCGCCAAAATATCAAACGGGGAAGGGGGTGGGGTGGGGATGGGGGGGGGGGGGGTGGAGCAAGCACCCCAAAAAAGGACTTTGTTATAGCATTTAATTTTTTTTTTGGGGGGAGGGGGAAGGAGGGGGGGAGGGGGCAGAAGCCCTGGAACCAAACCCCCCCTCTCACCACCCTCTCGCCCAACTCCATCCCCACCTGACTCATCCTTGCATTTGTAAGTGAATGTTTATTCTCGGATAGTGTTGCGAAGCAGCTTTCATACAAAAATGTCAACATGTCTACTTGCACCGGGTTGTGGCTTGCACGATTAGCCCTTGAATATGGAGGAGGATTGATGTCCCTAAATACAATAGCAACCCTTAACCACACACCATTAACACACTAATGTCTGAATGCTGAAACTGCGGGTTGTCCTTTGAACACTACATTGCACTAAAGGCGCCAAGCCATTTAGTACCCCCGTTGAACTATCATGGCCGACTGCTACAGATCTTGTTGCGTTGCGCATCCGAGCTGAATTAAATTTCTGATTCAACCGCGATGTTTCTGCGTCCCTCTTGAAAGTTTATTTCGGTCGAAGACATCAAGTTCACCGAAGCAGGAGTAAAAAATGATACCGACAAGGGCGCCATAGCGGCCTTGCCTCAGTTTCTGTGAAACACTAGGGGAAAAAAAACGTCGAACACGCAAATTCCGTCAAGGGAGATAACGCTGAATGAAGTCTGGATGGAGGGTAGAATGGCCTTCGCAAGTCGTTAGCGGCTGAGCTATGTGTTGACGATTCGTTTTATGACCTGTGAAAACGAAGCATCCGAGTTGCATTTGTGCGTCTTGTTGATCGTTTTGCTTTTTCAGCAAATGATATTGATTTCAAACTAACAACGGCAGATATCGCCAAACGAGTTCCCTCTCACACCAGTTTCAGCTCCAGTTATTCCACTGAAGGATAGTTAGTATAGTTTCTTGTCCATCAAGTTGACGTTGATGAAGACCACGGACAATTACCCCTCCATCTCATTTGCGATGAGTAAAGTACACACGTAGCTGATGAGGCCAAATGCGTGCATGACTCCCAGCAAGCAAAAAGACTCTCTGGCCCACGATGGCCGCAGCGGGCCCGCGCACGGCTGTGAGCGGGCCCACTGCGGCCGTTGTGGGCCTAAAGACGTTTTGCCACTGGAGTATGCCGTTCTCCGGCATGTTGAGCATTCATGGTCTGCTGACGCTGTGGGAACACAGTTGCTGGCTCTATATAGAGCCTTTCGGCGAAAGCTTTTCTGTTCGGCTGCTTCCACTCTTTGCCTTTCGAACTGCTTGGCACCTTTGTGAACTGCATTTTTCCAGCCAGTCCTGCACTGACCTTGTCAGGTCCATTGAAGGAGAGTAAAGATAAACTAAATACAGAAACAAAATAGACACTAACCCATTATATTGTGAAGCTGATTTTTAGATATTTGTTTTATTGTTCTGTGAAGTCTCCATTACAGATTAGGAGATCAACCAGTTTAGTTCAAGGGAGGTGCAAGAATAGCTTGGCGCCTCGGGCGCCAAGCGATTCTGGCACCACCCTTGAACTATCATAGTCAAATTAATTTCAAGCAGTTGTGTATCAGGATAAAAAGGGTTAAGAGGCACCGTAGAGGGCGCCGCTGAACAATCACAGTCGTTCTGTCGCAGTGTGTCAGGGGAAAATTTGTGTCAACGCTTTGACGGCTGTCGGTAGCGCTTTTTATCGTGATGATTCCTGCAGGAATCACTGATCGCGAAAAACTAGAAAAAAAACAAACCGCTACCGACTGCCCAAGGGCTTAACACATACGAGACGCAATGCATTCGGATACGCGGCTTTATGCCGCGTATCCGGACTGATGCGGTCCGTCACGAATGCAATCATACAATTCATGCCCCCAAAAAAGTTCATTTGAAATTCTCACGCCAGAGCACGTAATGAAAAACCGCAGAATAAAACGTACTTTCAGACCACAGGCCCCCGAGGACATCCAACTACAGTGTAAATAAAATCATAAACAACCGCCATCCACCTAGAAGAGGCATAGATCCTCATTAGCCTACGCAGACTGTGAGAGCTCACGAGGATCTGTAGGTCTCTTGCTCAGTAATAATATGACATCTACGTCTGTTGTCCTCCGTCTATAGGGTTTATCGGGTGTTGACGGATACGGAGACAAAATAATAACGAACGATGCCCTCCAGCTTTGCTTGTCTGCAAGATGCATAGATTCACATGAGCTCCCGCAGATTGCGGGAACTCATGATAATCTATGCCTCTTGCTGGTTGAGGTAACTCGTTTCCTCTGCAGGCAAAGATGATCATCGGAGTTGACTGTGACTGCGCAGCTGAGTGATGAAAGCTCGCCATCGACCAGGCCATTACATGTAATCGGGTTATGCAACGTCCAGTCACGAAAAAAAACACACACCCTCAAGTTTGAGGCTAAACAGGAAGGCAAAATTGGGAAAGTGGGATTGTAGTGTAACCTATATCACCCCTGTGATAGGTTAGTAAGTTGTATTTTGAGTAAGCTTAATGGATTGACAATAGAATTGTTCTTGTTGTTTTCCCTTTTTAGGTAGAGACCAATAAATTTTCCCTTTTCCTCAAGCATATTTTTTAGTTTTGGTTTTGGAAATGACCTTGTAATAATATTGCCACAATACATTTTGGTGTAGTTTGTAATATTTTAGTGATTATTTTGGTTCTGATTTTTTACTTCCTGGTGTGGCAATTTCCTCTTTGACAATTCCTCTTCCTCTGCCATTTCATTGTTTGAGCGGGCACAGAGAGCATGCACTGACTTCTCGGATGCTAATTCAGGTTGGTAAAGTGTTTTAATTAAGAAATATTGTTGATGTCATTTAGGGATTGCATTAAATTTATAGGATGAATTTCTTTTCATGCCGGCGAATTACATTGTGATGCAGGGGATACTCTTGGATTCTAATAGTACAAGAACCACGTGTTAGTCCTTATTACACATTCATGCCACACCATGAGGTTATAATTATGGAATTCTTCACGTCCTTTAATCTTTTCTTCTGACTGACCACAATATTAATTGTGGTCTGTTATAAAATGTTAATGAAATAATTGGGTTATTGTTCTGGTGTAAATCTTTGTCTCAGCATGTATTTGTGGAATTGATAACATCTTGGGTGTTTTGAGCCATATATAGTTTTATGATTAGTGTTTGTAAAAATTTTGGATTTTCACCTGCAGTCTTAAATGGGGCTTAAAGGGTGGATTTCTTGATGTTTGGATGATACAATCACGCGTAGGGCTGTTGTATTAACCGACATGTATTAAACTTATGGAATAAGTTTAAACAGGGTGATTTGTATAGCTTCGTTGCGCTTGAGCTGCTCGGGCCAGATCAAACAGGCATAACATGGCCCTAATATACTCTGTTTTTGCTGTAAGGGGTTTTGCAGTCAAATCGAAGGATCTATTTTGTCCCACGGTGTGATCAATTATATGTTCTAGTCTGAATACTTGTAATGGGAAACAACCATTGCTTTTGCGTATGTTATGGCACCTATATTTCTTTTGTTGTTTATTACAGTGTCCACGGATCGGGTTGCTGTCAGTCTGCTCTCTCATGCTTTGTTTTGTCCCTGAGTCACTGATGTTTTTGTGTTGCCATATTATTGATGTTATAGTGAAAATAAATATCTTTTAAACTGTTTGGGAAGACCTTTGGGTATTATTTTTCTGAGAGAGAGGGAATGGGTGTTAATTAAGGATCATCCTTTCCTAAAGAATCTGGGTTACAGTAGTACATTAACTACGTGTGTGTGTGTGTGTGTGTGTGTGTGTGTGTGTGTGTGTGTGTGTGTGTGTGTGTGTGTGTGTGTGTGTGCGTGCGTGCGTGCGTGCGTGCGTGCGTGCGTGCGTGGGTGCGTGCGTGTCGTGTGTGCGTGCAGCGGAAAATTATCTCTGTCGCTTTTAGCAGGCGAAGGAGGGGGAAGTCCAATTATGAATCAAATTTCACTCGTGTTTGTTCAACCCACGTCCACCAACACAGATGACGTCCAGCTGTGAGCGGATGTAATCTAGTGTAACCCTTTTCTTTCCGGCAACAGCCGAACCAACCACAATAACCTCTGAACTTCCCGGGGCAAGGCGAACGCTACCCAGCTGCAAGAGACATAAATCCTCATGAGCCCCCGCGGAATGCGGGGGCTCATGAGGATTTATGTCTCTTGTTAGTCCCATGCTCTTTTTGCCCACTTTTGTCCCACACACACTCGAAAGTAGAACGTGATTGGTTATTGGGTGTTTTACAGTTCAAGGGTAGTGTCTGCTAAACCTGAAAGGCACCAAGATCATCGGACACTGCAGAAAGCGTTTTTTTTAAAATTTAAAGTAATTATGTAAAACAATGATAATCATGCATAACCTTTGACCTATTGGTCAGTCCCTTAGATGTTGTTTTTTTTTCAACCCTGTTCACTTCACACAGACTGTGTTTTCTACATTCTTCAACGTCAAAGACCCCCAAGCCGTTCCAAGAACGTGGATTCAAAATGATTTTCAGGAAGAGGCATAGATCCTCATGAGCCCCCGCGACTGCGGGGGCTCATGAGGATCTATACCTCTTGCCTTTGGGTGGTGTTCATTTTTTTCTCTCAGCAGAACTAGAGCTAAACCTAAGCCACATAATCAGACACTCCAACTATTCCACGTCGATCCATCTCCCAGCAGTTGGCTCTGGAGCGAATCGAAGTCGAAATGAGGCTCGGCCACGTTCAAATCCTCAGCGGATTGAGGCAGGTCAAAGATTGTGTGCGATCAATCAAAACTGTCCCTATTACGACAAATTCCATTCAAATGTCAATTTCTTTTTCTCATTCCCTCCGGGTGTGAAAATATGTAGAAGTAAATAAAACAATTAACAACTTTGGGTTCAGGGACGGAGCTCGTCCCTTGCTGAGAGACCTAGTTTTCCAAAACTGAGAAGTAAGGGCGTGGAGGAGGGAGGGGGCGGGGGGGGGGGGGTCCCAGTAAGCAACGGTCCTCGGGCTGTGCGCGGGCCCACTGCGGCCGTCATCGGCCCGAAGACGTTTTGCTACTCGGGGTGGGCTGAGGAGGGGGATAGGGTAGGGCTGGGGGTGGTGGTTTGGAGAGTAATCTCCTATGAAGAACGCAGTCGTGATTATGGGTACATGTCGGTGCGCAGCGGGTACCAGGCCAGTGGGAGAGTAGCGTGCAAGTGTGCCTTTGGTGTTGTGATTGTTTTTATTGTTGTTGTTGGCGTTGTTGGTATTGATATTGTTATTACTGTTGCTGATTGTGTTATTTCTGCTGTTCTGCCTCGTTGATATGAACGCATCTACACTTCTTAAGTCTTTAACTGCGACTAAGTGTGTTCATTTGTGCGAAAACACACAACACGCAAGCACGCATGCATGTACGCACACACACACACGCACACACACACACAGACGCACGCACACACATACTTACACACACCCACTTACACACACACACACACACACACACACACACACACACACACACACACACACACACACACACACACACACACACACACACACACACACCAAATGCATTAATCACCAAAGGAATACGTCTGTGACGAGTGTGACAATAACAAGAAGAATCGTGTCTGAATTTGAAAAAAAAGAATCCAGTTGGGCATTACATAGAAATTGCATATAAATGAAATTTCTTTTGAAAGGGGTGGAGGGGGGGGGGGGGTGATACACGTCTGTGATACGTTGAGAGGAAATACATTTCTATCCATACATCCGAGACGTGCAGCGTTTCCAAATGCGGCAGGTCTAGAATGAGTTAACCCCTTCACTGCTAGTGGACGCAGACTGTTCTCGTTCTAAAATCTTGGTTAATTCGAGGCCAAAGATCCCAACCCGTCCGGAAACTCGTATACCAGTGGTTTCATCAAGACGCACAGAGCCCTCACAACTGAAACACCACCCAACTGCAAAAGGTTATCCATGAACCCCCGCAACTAAAAACTAAACACCACCCAACCACTAAAGGTATAGATCCTCACGAGCCCCGCAACTTAACTGAAAATCAAACACCACACAACTGCAAAAGGGATAGATCCTCATGAGCAATTGCGGGGGATCATGAGGGTCTATATCTTTTGCAGTTGGGTGGTGATTACATTTCCTTGGTTGGCTGTGAGTGTGAAGAGGTAAAACAGCATCGAGCTTTGCTACCTTTGAATGAGAAAAGGAAGACATAAACTGGCCTAGATCGTACCATAAGTGGACCTAAATTCTCATGAGTGCCTGCGGCTGTTACGACATCATGAGAATCCGTGCCCATCGCCGGTCAAGGTAATACATCAGAAAAAAATGAAACTGTTCCGAGGAACGCGAAATCGAAGGATCAGCAAATGATTTGGGTTTGGAATCTGGAGGCTTGAGAGTGGACAGCAAATCGGAGAAGTTTTGCTTCGTTTTGTTGAAATGTGGACCGGTTTGTGATTTTGGACCTAAGGATTCTATCTGTGTGCTGTAATGTGATCTTGGACGTTACGGCTTCCAGTCGTAAGGCGCAGATTCACAGACCAGCAGGCAAATATGGATGGAAATGCAGTTCAGTGCGCCCTGAACAAAATCCCCAAAGTTGAGCTGAGTTGGCGGGCTTGATCCTTGCCTTTGCCACTGGACCCACATATATTTTTTTTTATTTCTGAAGTTGCTGTTCATTTATCGACCAGAGGCTGTAACCGCTCGAGGGACGTGGAACCAAAATGGTCTCATCAAGAGGCATAGATCCTCATGAGCCCCGCATTCACGGGGGCTCATGAGGATCTATGCTTCTTGCAGGTGGATCGTGTTCACTTTTTTTCTCGTGATGTGAAGGAGTTGATCCCCAATCAAGGAAGATGCGTTTCAGCTAAATCATTCGTTCAATAAATTTCAATCTGAACGCGATTAGATTTGTTTCATCTTGTATGCGGATAAATTATGTTGAGCAAACTTTTGCTTGATATAGTGCCGATAACAGGCAGATGTGATTACGAGACCCGAATGAAAATGTCCGAGTCGTAAGACGAGAACATTTTGTTTTCGGATCAAGTAAACACATCTGTCGGTTATCGGCACTATATCAAGCAAAATGTTGCTTAACATAATTTATGTACCCAGTCCAAAACAAAACTGTGCTTGGTGTCATTCATTTTACGACTGATTGCGGTATAAAGACAAAACACTGACAGCTGACTATTAAGACATCGGTGCTTTGTATAACCGTGCGTATAACTGAGCAAATTTTACTTGTAAATAGATCAATAATAATTTCGGACAATGCCAGCAGGTTTGTTTACTTAGTCCATTTCTCAGATTGTCCATATCGCCAGCTGACATCTCGTCAATTTCACTAGTCAGTGCGGGCAGCGACTGAAGTCTGTTCTCCGTTCGTGTTTGTGTATAGAATGTAAATTTCGAGCGTCCATACACACAAAGAAGTGTTTCATTACTACAACACATACGGAACTTGTTAATGTTGCAGCATGAAAACATTTCGCCTTCCATTTTGAAAAATGCAAGTATCATCCAGATCGAGTCCTCTTGGCGCGCAAGGGATTTTGGGAAGGAAAGTATACCAAGCAAGTTCGTGAATATTTTTTTGATTGTTATACAATATATCAATACATGTGTCAAAAAAGGGCAAACTTTATGGAGTGGATATATACGTTACAGAATAAATCACATTTTAAAAAAGTTTATAATATTTCGCATATTCTGAATTCACACATGCATTCACAGTGGTATACACGCGGACAGGCTCACACACACACACACATGTGCGAGCGCGCGCACACGTACACACACACACACACATACACACACACACACACACACACACACACACACACACACACACACACACACACACACACACACACACAGAATCACGGTGGGTCACGCACGCGCGCGCACACACACACACACACACACACACAATGTGACACAAACACACACACACAAACACACACACGCACACACATGCATACACACACCCAAGCCCACACACATCCTCCAAATTGTTTACGGCAAGCAATTTATGTTCTCCGCCAATACCCAGGCAGCCGAGCCACTCCATAGCCCGCCGCTGCAGAAAATTGGAAAATCAATGGCTAATCACTGTGACAACCCCCCACACACACACAGACCCGGTATTGATGCAGGTAAGATTAAGTCTGCTATTTTCTGGAGTAAATGTGCCCCGGGTCAACATCAAATATTCATTGTGTTATTCTCCGCCAAGTTAATTGAATCAGTGGCCGACTAAACGGTGAAATCTATGTCATAGGAAAGTGTCTTTCTCCATTATCTGAACATTTTGTGCCCTAGAGTCGAACAAACCAAATATGGGAGCTCTCTGTGGCCTAAATGTCACCAGGCGGACGTTTGCCGTTATATTGTTAGTGCGCACACAGGATGTTCGGGCCTACAGTGGCCGAGTCGTCCATATGGCCTTTGCTTGCTTGCTGAGTTGTGTACTCTGAAGGCAGCTCGTTTTTGTGTCTATGTTTTCAGGCGCTTAGAACCAACGTGATTATTACTGATATAGCTCTATGTTGATGCTGATGCTGATGCTGATTATTACTTTTTTTGTTACTGCAGGGGTCCGATTGTCCAGATTGACCATGATAGTCCAAGGGTGGTGCCAGAATAGCTTGGCGCTTTCATGCGCCAAGCTATCCTGGCACCACCCTTGAATTAGCATGGCGGATTCTGGAACTATCCTTGAACTAGCTTAACTGGCTGAATCTGGCACCACCCTTGAACTAGCATGGCTGATTTACATCTTGCAGTATGCGTGAGATGCTATTCGTTGTCTACTTCAAGTCGGCTGAAATATTCAGCAAGCAACCTGCCAGCGTCTGCGTCCTCAGTCAGTCAACGGCCAGACGGTTGTACGCCCACCCGGTACCTTCCCCGCGGGTGGAATAATGACGAGCAATCAAAAACAATCGTGATCAATAATACTCTTCCAGGGCAATGATAATTTAGCCCCGGATCTCTACCGCCGGAGATGGCTTGACCATGATAATTCATGGGTAGTGCCAGATTAACTTGGCGCCTGAAGGCGATAAGCTAATCTGGCACTGCCCTTGAATTATCATGGTCAAGTCATCTGCCGCAACTGGCACACAGTCGTTAGCAATGCAATGCAAATTCCAACACTGAATAATCCCGTAAATCCAACGGAAACACGGATATGAATGGCTAGGACCAGCAAGAGGCAAAGAACCTCATGAGCCCCCGCATATGCGGGGGCTCATGAGGTTCTTTGTCTCTTGCAGTTGGGGTGTACTCACATTTTCTGGGAGGGAACGGGTTATCGTACACATTTATGTTGTTGTTGTTTCTCACTGATCATTGTATTCCACTTACACATGAAAGTAGCCTACTTTGCTTTTTCCGCCGTGAGATGGCTTAGTCGCCTGCTCGGCGTTAAACCCAAATAACTAACTAACTAACTATTTTTCTTTCTTTTTTTTCTTTTTTCTTTTTTCTTTTTTTTTGGGGGGGGGGGGGAGGGGGGAGAGCGGCAGGGGGGGGGGGGGGGGGGGGAGGGGGAGGGGGAGGGGGGGGAGAGCGGGGGGGGGGGGGGGGGGGAGGGGGGAAGGGGAAATTATGTTTCATTCAAGTGTGATGTAAATTCTACCTGTTTCTGGACGCCGAATTATTCTCATGTAACATTCTCTACTAGTGGCCTGCATAATGCTGATTACCCTCACAGATTGCGTTTAATTTCCGTGGGTAGAAATCACTCAAGATTGCTGATATTAGCAAGCACTCGCCACTTATTTATTCAGATTCTCAGGCAGCGGTAGAAAAAGTATATACGCTTTCGCGATGCTATTTTTTTCCTTCCAGTCACTGCGTAAAGGCAAATCTTGTGTTATAGTGATTTGAAAAAAAGTACTGTGTATTGATACATAGTGTGAAAACATACTTTTCAAACCTCAGTCTGTGTACTATCTTTTTCCCTGCCAGAGCAGACAGCTGCAAGGTGCTTCGACCATGACAAGTCAAGGGTAGAGACTCGTTACTAGCATGGTTAGTGCCAGAATAACGCACTGTTAATTTCTAGAACCGTGTACGTCCTTGCCATTTCTAGAGGCAAACCTGACACACAAAGGTCCGGACAGCACTCTATGTCAATTATTTCGTTTACAACAAACTTCACATACAGTGTATCAACAAGAAATATTGGGTGCCATGGCGATCTGTTATATCCGATGTTTACTGATATTTATCTCTTTAGGTTCATGTCTTCTGATCACGATCCAAGAACGCGTCGACAATGAAAGGACAAGACAAAATAAATGGTGTATGCATACATTGATACAGATCGTTAAAACAGGTTTCTCGACCATAGCCTGTGGATGGAAACCTGTTTTAATGATCTGCATCAAAGTGTAGTATTTATCTGATAGATGCTCGGTCTGTGTCCCAATTACATGCCCGTCTACTCAGTTCGGAAGAGACCACTAACAACGCTTTGGGTATCGTTCGTTTCAAAATGCTGGCCCCTAAGCTGTGGAATGCTCTGCTGGCATATTTGAAGACGGCAGAGTCTCTCCAGTCTTTCCGTGGGCAAAACACAGCAAGTGCAAAATTTCCCTTTTTGTCTACCACATTGAAACTACGGTAGACTTTGAAATGGGGCTGGTCGGAGCGCATTCTGGAGCATGCAAGTGACGTTTTGGGCGTGCGTGGCAAACATTCTGGCAAACAAGAAACAAGATAAAAATGACGTCACGTCTAGCTATGCAAACCTTGCTAGAGAACGTCTTTTTGGCACCAAAGCGCCGTATGTGTGTGTGTGTGTGTGTGTGTGTGTGTGTGTGTGTGTGTGTGTGTGTGTGTGTGTGTGTGTGTGTGTGTGTGTGACAGCGACTAGAGCCCGCGTTTGAGGACAGACAAGCTTGATATTGTAAGATATTGTCCCTAAAAGAATAATCTCGAGGCGGTTTATTTTTTTAATTTTTTGAGTAAGATGCTCATTGGCGACAAAATGGCTGTTTCACAAAACCGGTTGATCCACACTGGAGTCCGTAATTATTCTTATTTTTACTAGATACTTTGTATATAGCTAGATAAAAGGGAGATATCGAATGAGTTTGTTAACCAGCAATGTACCTCTAGAACCTTTTGAGTGATTATTTTTTTTAAAAATATTTTCACGTTTTGGGGATTAATTTCACGAATTATTTGGAATTAATCTTAAAACAATTGAAGTTTTTTTTACGAAAAAACAACAACAATCTTCTCATTATTAATCGCATGATTTTTCATATACGGTATTTACATAAGCCTACAGTTTGTCTCGGCTGTCGGGTACGATTAGGTCAATAGTGATCTGTATGCCCTAGGTGTGAAAATCAGACAATTTTCTGCACCACTCTTTATTTTTTCTTTAACGAAAAAATATCTTCTCATTAATACCCGTTTGACTTTTTATAAACAGTGTTTGCATAAGCCTGCTGTTTGTCCCGGCTCTGGGGTCAAATTGTGACCTGTAAGCCCTGGGTGTGAAAATCAGCAGGAAAATTGCAAAGTCTGATCTAATACGTCAAATGTTAGTACTGCGATGAGTGACGTATAACATCGAGCCGTCACTATGAACACAGCGTCGTGGGACTAATGATGCCATGACGTGAATCTTGAAGTGACGTCATTTCGCTGCTCGTGCTTCTCACGGAGCTTACGAACGGCGGGAATCGCCGTGTGTCCGTTTTTATTTCTGTGTGCCAGTGTGTGTGGATCAGAGGGAGGGTTAGAGTAGAAGGAGATGGATTCCAGTCGCTACACGAGCCCACAGAGCGTACTAATGGCGGGAAGCGCCGTGTGTCCGTCTTTATTTGTGTGCGACGACATGTGTGTTGATCAGAGGTTAGCTTAGAGAAGAGGGAAATGGATCAGCATAATAAACTTTAAAATATAAACAACTCTAAATGTGAGCTCCAAACAATACGATAGACTTTGGGATGAAATTCTCATCTTGTTTTAAAAATATATATCATCAGTCATAGAAGGATAATGCGCATCTTCTACGCAAATGTTGTCCTTGTAGCAATTGGTTTGTTGTTTTTTGGGTTTTTTTGTTTTGTTTATTACGTCCCTTCTATTTATAAACGGGACTTTTTAGGACGGGTCGCGGTGGGGCGAATTTAATAGCTTGTCCATGATGTCAAAGGCGGACAGGCCTAAACCTCTCATAATTGAAGTAACAAGATAAAAAATTACGTCATGTCTAGTTAGAAAGATATTGGATGAGTTCGTTAGCCAGCTTTGTACCCTTTCACTTCTTGAGTAAAAATTAATTCTTTTCAGAAAAATATTAAAACAGTAAAAAACCTTGACATCTGGAGAAAGTCAGACAGTGTCGGTGACGTAAAGGAAGCAACTCCGTCACCACGCAGACATACTCTAAATATGACGTAATTCTCTCTCTCGCTTGCTGGCTCTCTCCCTCCCTCTCTCTTACATATGCGTGCATCTCCAAGAGGCAAAGAGCCTCATGTGCCCGGAGGGCGCATGCACATATATCTTTCTTGAGGATGTTTTTAGCGCGCGCATGCACGCACGCTCACGCGCACACATACACACAGATCGACGCGCTTTCAGAAGAGCATGCAGGTGTACTTAGTATGTCATGTAGCTAGGCAAAGTCAACCTTCTTTCACACAAATTATATCAAGACTGAAATTGTACCGTGAAATTCTAGTTTTGTCACCATTTTCCATGCAAGTCTTGAAGGGAAAGCGAAACTCATATCAGGTTAAATATAAAATTACGTAAAAACTAAAAAATACGTCATGACAAATGACGTTTGACAAACCAATGACGCGTATGCACTGTGCGCGCCCCTTATAGAGTTCACTATGTCGCATTGGCACATCTGCAAGGCTTTTTCAAAAGGAGATATTTCAACATCAGAATCAAGTCAAAGACAAAAGATAGAGACCCTTGAAACCGAAGACAGCTCTCATATAGCAGGGACTTTGTGGGTTATGGTTCATCCCATCTTGTTTGTAGATATGGATGCAATATGTACATGTTGTTATTCTTAGAAATTTAGGGGGGGGGGGGGGAAGCGCAAACAAAACACAGCAAGTGCAGTTGTTGTTTTGTTAATTTTTTTTTTTTTATAATAAAAAGCGAGAGTCTCACTGTATTTCAACGGAAACCACGATATTCAATAACTAAAGACTCACTTCTTCAGTCTGCTGTGAGCCAGTGAACTGACGGTGACTGTTTTTATTCTTCTTTCTTTTCTTCGTCTCTCCAAATCTGTGCTTTGCCATCTCTTCTTTACAAAATCTCTCCACAAAAAGCGCTCTGAGCATTCAATATTGGATAGATGAATGCTCTCGACAAATGAATGTCATCACCATCTCACCATCTTCCCATCCGTCATCATCATCATCATCACCACTGCCACAACCACCACCACCTCCATCATCATCATCATCATCATCACCATTACCATTACAACCACCATCATCATCACCACCACCACCACCACCACCCGCACCATTATCGTCAAGCAGCACACACACACACACACACACACACACACACACACACACACACACACACACACACACACACACACACACACACACACACACACACACACACGCACGCACGCACGCACGCACGCACACACACACACACACACACACACACACACACACACAATGAGCTCACCAATGCCGGCGCCCACGACAACCCTGCCCACCAGCAGCACGTACTTGTCCTTGGCGAAGCCCATGATGAGCGAGCCCACGGTGAAGATCATGGACGCCACCATAATCACCGGACGCCGACCCAAGCGGTCGTTGAGGAACCCACCCACTAACGCCAGCATGGCCGCCGCAGCGATCGTAACACTGACCTGAATGAAACAAGGAGCCATGACATGACACGGCCGCCTGACTACCTCCAGCGATGGTAACACTGACCTGAATGAAATACGGAGCCAGCTGTACATGACACGGCCTCACCATCTCCCGCTGTCCGGTCACGGACAATTGACGCAGATTGTGTTTCAGATATCTTTTTTTAACCCTTTTCGTGTCGGTAGCAGTTTTTGTCGCGATGATTCCTGTTGGAATCATCGCGACAGAAACCGCTACCGACACGCACAGGGTTAATTAATCTTTATTAACCCTTTGCGTGTCGGTAGCAGTTTCTGTCGCGATGATTCCAACAGGAATCATCGCGACAAAAACTGCTACCGACACGCATAGCGTTAATTTTGAGGTCAAGCGCTCCAGCCGTCCAAGACGCATGCATGTAAAGTGGTGCCAGCAAGAGACGTAGATCCTCATGGCACCTCGCGTCAGTGAGGGCTGATGAAGATCTACGACTCTTGCGTTTGGATGATGTTTGCTCTGTCCCGGCAGTGAGGGGATTAAATAAACATACATTTTGTTCTTCTTTCTTTTGTGCAAAAAAGATACATGTATATTTCTTGTTATGACCTGTGGTTTTGGACCTTAGAGTTTCCAGTCGTAAGACCAAAAAGCTCAGAACAGCACGGCTGTAATATTTTACTTGCTATGAAAGAAACTCTGAAGTGGTAGCATAGATCCTCATGAGTCCTCCGAGCTATTTAGGATCTATGCCTCTTGGAGATATCTGAAGTGTTGTCTATGTTTATGGGGGATGCTGGCTTCGCTCTCGTTCGTGGTTGGGAGTCGCTCGTCTCAAACGAAACCTCACTGACGTCACCTGATGGCGGATCTATGATCCCAATGCGCAAAAGGCCATGGGGCCGACGTCGGCCCCATGGCCTTTTGCGCAGTGGGATCCTAAACGTTGTGTCGTTTCTTGTCATCTCAAATAAAGGGTTGTTGTTGTTTTTTCGGCCACTTCAAAGTTTTTTTCATTTATATGGAAATCAATGTTAACGGTATTTTGTTTTCACTTCATACTCACTATGAGTTCCTGCCAGACTGACGAGAGGCTGAAGGAGTTTCTCAGCAGGATCATGGCGCCGGAAATGACGCCCGTGTCGTAGCCGAACAGGAAGCCCCCCAGTGCGGCAAAGAAGGTGAGGATGTAGATGAAGCGCGGAGTGTGGACTTTATTGTGCAGGTTGTCGATCTTCAGGTTCAGCTTCTCGTCGTCCGAGTCGTACAGCTTGCTGGGGCGGGGCTGCTCGCTGCCACTCAGGGCAGAGCTCTTGCTTCCCACACGCGCCATCATGGATGGACGGATATATGGATGAACTTATGTGGTGATTATGAATGCTAAAACTGTATCTGTTTGCCGTGGACACACAGACGTATATATGTCTGCTGTGGACTCCAGACTAAGTGCTCAACTTACTTGTTGTAAGAACCTCGGACACACACATATTTGTATCACTTGTCAATGTTTGAACGAATAAACATGAATCCTGCAGAAGTTTTCTGATGTACTGCAGTTCTTTCGCCAAAGCAGGAGACCAAATCGTCTGATACGTGTTGACTACGACTTTAAATACTTCAGTTTTTTCACAACACAAACCTTGCGGATGCTCTTCTTTATTGATTTGCAGTTTTGCCAGCGTGTTGTTGTCACAAAGACTTGGTCCTCTTGTGCGACTACGTCCCACCTAGACGCGACACAAGCCGATGTTAATATTTGGAGAGCTTCAGTTCGTGTTAAAATTGAAAGACGCTAAAAAAATGTTCAAGAATTTATTTGAAAGACGCTGTTTTCATCAGTCTAAACTGGAAATGTCGGCACTTGTCAATGTTGTCAGCTTGCTGCATGTATCCAAATACGCTGTTACACTGATGCAGGAAAATTTCCGGTTACAAGTGATACAGGAACCTTCTGCTTTGGGTCACCGGAAAGCTTCTGCTGTTCTTGACGTCAGACTTGTCTTTACGTTGAATCCCAGACACGTGTCGTCGTTGCGATCGATCTGAAAATACGTTAAACAAATAAATTAACATAAATTACTGACAAATACGGCCTTGGATCGTGATGGTTCCCTTTTCCAACAATAGACCTAAACGTAACGAGTGAACAAAAGGTCCTCGGGCCGACGTGGGCTCAGTCGGTCAGCCCACAGCCGCGCGCGGACCGACTGAGCCCACGTCAGTCAGGCATCATAAAACTGCACATACCCACATGCACGCACATTACACATACCCATCAATCAATCAATCAATCAATCAATCAATCAATCAATCAATCAATCAATCAATCAACCAATCAATCAATCAATCAATCAATCAATCAATCAATCAAGCAATCAAGCAATCAATCAATTCATATTATTTTTAAAATATTCAAAATCCAGACCCAAAAGGTGATTGTCAAGCGTGCAAAATTCAATGAAAAACCCAACTGAGAAAGAAACACGCTCAGAAATAACAATTACAACACAATTTATTAATATTTCGAAAATGGCGATATCAGTTGTATATTTGTTTATTTGGGTACATTGAAAAAGTTTTTTTTTTCCCCCGAAATATTAATAAATTGTGTTGTAACTGTATTTCTGAACGTGTTTCTTTCTTTGTTGGGTTCTTTTATCGTAAAATATTTATTTCGACACAATAAAGCCAACAAATCCTGTATCACTGACGCACCCGAAAAAAAAAAAATCTTCCGTCACAGCGAATTCGTTAACTGGCTTTCGCAGCTCAATTCGGGAGGCGTGTATACAGAACGTGTACCAGCCGTAGGAGTCGGATCGACCATGATCTAATAGTTCTTTGAACTCTCACGGCCGCACCACGTCGCCCGATGTAACGGTATGAATGTGTCAACGAATTGTCTTCTTTTTAAAATCTATTGCCTGTTAAAATCTATGTGTCTGTGTCGTGAAATATCAAAGTGCAAGGGATCTCCTTCGATCGCCTTTAGAGCCAACTGCTGACGATGGACTCTGCCAGCTCAAAGGTAGTACCGAGCTAAACAGGCACCACAGGCTGCGGTGGAAACATGCGTTTATATGAAGTGTATTAACTCATTCAGCCCGACGCCGTATTTCCCAAATTTTGGAGGCGTCATCTAGTGACTATGCACCAGTTGCAGGAGATTTATCGAACATGATAATTCAAGGGCAGTGACAGATTAGCTTGGCGCCTATCGGCGCCAAGCTAATCTGGCACTACCCTTGAATTATCATGGTCGACCCATCTCCTGCTGTAGTGCGTCAGGGCTGAATGGGTTAACGCTTCGCAGACGACGATCACGAATTTTGCGTCAGAAACAACCGCGCACTAACTGACATGAAAAACACAGATGTAAATGAAACAAAAATAGACATAAAGAAAATAGGACTAGCAAGAGACATAAATCCTCATGAGCCCCCGCGACTGCGGGAGCTCATGAGGATTTATGTCTCTTGCAGTGTTCTTATATACCTGCGAGTCATGGACCCTCACAGCAGACCTTGAAAGGAGGATACAAGCCACTGAAATGAGATGTTTTCGAAGGCTGCTTGGCATTTCATACAGAGATCACATCACGAACGAGGAAGTGAGAAGCAAAATCAGGCAAGCCATCGGGCCCTATGAAGACCTATTAGCCATTGTGAAAAAAACGCAAACTGAAGTGGTATGGGCATGTCACGCGTTCAGCAGGGCTTGCCAAAACAATCCTGCTGAAGGCACTGTGCAAGGAGGACGAAGGAGAGGACGACAGAGGAAAAGATGGGAGGACAATATCTCAGAGTGGACAGGACTGAAGCTGGGTGATACGCTAAGAATGGCGAGAACAGAGGGGAATGGAGGGAACTGGTTGCCAAGCCATCAGTGGTACCCCAAAGGTCGGCAAGACTACCGGATATAGACAGACAGACAGACAGACAGACAGATAGATAGATAGATAGATAGATAGATAGATAGATAGATAGATAGATAGATAGATAGATAGATAGGCAGCGGGGTAGCGTTCGCCTTGCCGCCGCAGTTACGGGGTTAATGCACTGTACATATTTCCTTTAGTACGTCGCTGTGAAACAAGTCGAGGTCTTGTTTCTACAGCGACCCGAAGAAATAAAATACAATGGGAAAAGAGTTTTTAAAATCCTGTACATTGACACAATATCGTGAAAACACAGTCTGGCTCCCCCCAGCCTTTGTCACGCACTACCCTTGAACTGTTATGTCGTTGATTTTTTTTTTAAAAGCCGCATTTAATACCTCGTGTTTAGTGGGCGATTTATAAAAGTGATCCAATTAACTCTGGAAGTGAAAGAAAGGAATGGAAATCTTAAAAAAAATATATATATTTTTTTTTAAATTAAAAAAAAATGAATACAGAAAAATTACGACGCCACATCTTTCGCGCAATGACATTATCATGTAAAAAGGCGAGATTGTCAATGTATTAAATTGAAAATCTCGCTTTTTTACACATAAATGGAAGTACTGGCTTTGGCACTGTAGGGCAAATATGATATATACACACATTTTACTACGTCAGTTGGAGGTCTACGTGAGAATAGACCTTTACAACTATTGACATGCTTACTTTGCATCCCTCAGTTCGATATTCCTCAGTCTGGGTATTTCAACAGAGCTCATCTCTGTCAACACGTGGCGCAGACTCTCATGAGGCCCTGTAGATGCAGGGGCTCATGAGAATCCACGCCAATTTCGGACGAAATCGGTGTCTGAGAAAATGCTGTCTATTTTTTCACACACAGTGTTGACACAAACACTTACGCGAGAATCAATTACTGTCTTCTGCAGACGGAGTGGACTTAGCTGCGCCACAGTTTGTTTTTTTCTTCTTCCGCGCATTACATTGTTTATATTAAGTCTGGGATTTAAGTTCAGTACCACCCAACTGCAAGAGGTATAGATCCTCATGAGCCCCCGCAGTTGCGGGGGCTCATGAGGATCTATGCCTCTTGCTGACACATCTTTGTGCACATGTTTGTTTGTTTTGTTTACGGCTGCTGATCTTTGACGTTGAATTTACACTGATTTCCAAAACGCAATCTGCATCCGTTGGCATTGGAATGGTTAAAATAGCAGGATTTAAATGAAGCTGATATGCACCTGCAACAGACATGGATTCTCAAGAGTCCCTATAGATGCAGAGGATCGTGAGAATCTATTTTTTCTTATTGTCGGAATGGATGGCTGATAATTCCTTCTGCACTTTCAAATGGCGACATTAGACAGCTACACGATATTTCAAATGACTCTTCGTTCCAGCTTTATTATTATTATTAAATCGATACAGTGTCATCAGGCCATCTTTCTGCGTTTTATTATTATTATTATTATTATTATTATTATTATTATTATTATTATTATTATTATTATTATTATTATTATTATTATTATTATTATTATTCTATTAGAAGTAGTAGTAGTATCTTATTCTTCTGTTTTAAATCGATGCAGTGTCATCCTGCGCGTATAGATTTTGATTTGTGTTCAGGAGTGGAAGCTGCTGTTGTTATCATCATCATCATCATCATTATTTAAAAAAAAATTACAATCGATACAGTCTCATCTTGTGCGTATAAAATGTGATTTGTGTTCAGGAATGGAAGTTGTTGTTGTTGGTGTCGTAATTATTATTATTATTATTATTATTATTATTATTATTATTATTATTAAAATAATAATCGATACATTGTCATCCTGCGTGCAGAGATTGCGTTTTCTGTTAAGAAAGGACGCTGCAGTCCGGTCGATCAGACAATCATACCTAATCACACCATTCAGGGAGTGACATTAATATTAAAATAGACGAGTGTCTGAATCGTCGCTTGGCGTGATAAATGCTTCAGAATAGAAACCCCGGTGCCACGAAGGTTAACCCCTTCCCAGCCACGACGCGCGGGTTGTGTGTCTGAAATCTTTGTTAATTCAGCGTCAAAAAAACCCAGCCGTCAAAGGAACAGATACAGAGTGGTTTCAGCAAGAGATATAGATCCTCATGAGCCCCGCAACTGCGGGGGCTCATGAGGATCTATACCTCTTGCCGTTGGGAGGGGTGTTCAGTTTTCCTCGGCAGTGAAGGGTTAAACAGTCCCTCGGCAAGCAGCTTTTGTTTGCAAGGAGGCATAGATCCTCATGAGCCCCCGCAGAAAGAGAAGCTCATGAAAAAACGTTTAACTCATTCCCATAACGCCGCGTATCCGTACACGTCAAGTCTCAGATGAATTAAACGTCTAGTCTTCTGTCCAGCACGACGGTTATCATAGTTCCAAAGACAGTGGCACCGATCAAATAGAGTCTGAACAAATTTGGACCCCAAAAGCTTGATTCAAAACACGGACCTTTCTGACGAGAGACGAACGCTCTACCACCTGAGCCAGTCCCCAGAGGCCCATGACGATCTATCGTCTTGCCGTTAGTGATGATCTTTATCTATGCCTCTCAACTGTCAGAGATCGGTGCCCGACTCCAAGCAAGCGATCAGTTAATTCTCTGGGTGTCTGACGATCGAGAAAGTAAGACTCCAGCACGACGGGCGCGCCGCAAGTCAGTCATCGTTCAGTCTGTTCCATCTGCAGGAGGCACCGATTCGCATGAGCCCCTTGCATGTGCAAGGGGCTCACGAGAATCTATGTCTCTTGTTGGATGTTGATTTGTACCGGGTCGTTTGACTTATAAGAAACAGATGAAGACATGTGGACTGCAAATGTATGCAGGTCATCCGCAGGACTACGCGCTCCAGTAACGGATGCATGCACACGCGCACAGGTCTTTAGCAAAAGGTCCTCGGGCTCTCGTCAGTCTTAGCTGGCCCGCGCACGGCCGTGCGCGGGCCAGCTAAGGCTGCCGTCGGCCCGGGGACCTTGCGAGTAACCGAATGGTGTTTCCTTCACAACTCCTAGGATGCTGAATTTACATAGAGTTGTGAAGGAAAATTGTATCGCGCCGGTATCGCCTGTCGCACTGCTTTCTCGCCGCTGTCTCCTGTCGCACTGCTTTCTCGCCACTGTCGCCTGTGGCACTGCTTTCTCGCCACTGTCGCCTGTCGCACTGCTTTCTCGCCACTGTCGCCTGTCGCACTGCTTTCTCGCCGCTGTCGCCTGTCGCATTTCTTTCGCACCGCGCACATGGAAACACTTTATTTATAATTTATGTTCTCGATTTGTGTCGCTGTCGCCAACTTTTTCGCGTCGTCGCTGTCGCGCTTCATTATTATAAGGCGATCGCGAATAACGCCTTCTGACTTTATGGCTCCCGGGTGCAGCGATATACTGAGGGTGACCCGTGTCAGATGAATGTCGTCTTGGAAGGCGTGACAACAGCTATGAACAAGATGAGGGTGCGTGATATTCTAGAAAGGTTTTGGCGTTTGCAGCAAACGACGCCCATCAACGAAGGAGAGCGAATTCGTGACGGACAGCCAGTATCTGCCATCAGCGTGGACAACACTCCAAAAATCTCCAAGAGTCATAGATCCTCATCAGCCCCCTGGGCTCATGAGGATCTATACCTCTTGGAGATGTTTGGAGTATTGTCTATGCCTATGGTGCACGCTGTTTTATCCGCCGTGGTTTCGCTCTCGTTCGATTGTTGGGAGTCGTTCGTTTCAAACAAAACCTCACTATTAGCAGTCCCCCCCCCCCCCCCCCCCCCCCATCGTATTTTTGTATATCCCAAAGGCAGCTGTACCGTCGATGTTCGTGCTGCACAATAAAGTATTCAACCGATATTTGTTGTGCCTTTGTTGACCTGATCAATCGTGGATTCCTTTGTCTCCCTTTGTTGCCAGTCTACACTCACTGACGTTATTGTCCCAAATGACTGATGGAGCTTTTGCCGTAGGTTTCAATCATACAACGTAAATACAAAAACACACAAACATAAAATACAGTCAAACCTGTCTAGGCGAACACAGCTGTCTAAGGACACCGCCCGTTTTGAACCCATGGCGTTATTACTGCTGCTATGTCTAGGCGAACACAGCTGTCTAAGGACACCGCCCGTTTTGAACCCATGGCGTTATTACTGCTGCTATATGTATCTAACCCCTTCACTGCCGAGGAAAAAGTGAACACAATTCAAACTGCAAGAGACATAGATCTCATGAAAAAGCCACAACCGTGCAAGAAACATGGGTGCAAATTTGTCTCAGCAAGAGGCATAGATCCTCATGAGCCCCCGCAGTCGCGGGGGCTCATGAGGATCTATGCCTCTTGCTGAGACAAATTTGCACCCATGTTTCTCGGGTGGTTGTGGCTTTTGGTCTTTGAATGAACACAAATTTCAGAATCGAAAATGCACGTACAGCGGCGGCAGGGAAGAGTTTAAAGTGAGCACCTGTCTCATGTGACCATTTTGCAGCCCCGTGGGTGGTCGTTTTGTACAGGTTTGATTGTACAGACGAGTAACATGCATACAGTAAACTCACAAATAATAAATGTCATAATGCATTTCCGTGATCATATGGCAGTCATACGTGGTGGTGAAATTTGATTTTGCTCCTTTTTTTTTTTTGTTGTTGTAAAGGAGAATAAAAGAGCGCTGGTTCTGCTTCTCCTAATTGATTGACATTGGCATTATCAATATTATGTCTGTGCAGTTTAGCCTACTTTCATGAGTGCCCTGACATTTATTCATAAAACAAGACGGGCTTGTTTTCCGCATAGCATGTACGTCGAAGGCTGTATCGTCATTCTATTTTCTCTTCTTTTTTCTTCTTTTTTCTCCTAACGTTTCTTCTAATTTCTCTCTCTGCCCCACGAGCAAGAAATCTTTTATTTCAGACCAAAAGGTGACTGCCAAACGTGCAAAATGCAGATATGAGCCAAACGAACAAAGAAGCACGCTTAGAAAAGACAGTTACAACACAATTTAATACTTTAATTAGGATGAAAACCCTTTTTTTCAAAATAGACAAAACAGACAAAAAACAACAGATATCGTCGATGAAGCTCGACCTGAACGCTGGTCAGTTTAGGCGCAATGCAACTATGCTATTTTTGCCACACACTAAAAAAAACGAGGACCTTTCCAATCCAATCCATCCAGCCCAGTCCAATCCAATCCAATTCATTCCATTCCATTCCAATTCAATCCAGCCCAATCCAGTCCCGTCCAGTCCAGTCCACTCACAAATCAGACAGGTGAGGATAGCGCTGGTAGAATTGTACACATACCAAGGGGAATTACTCAGCGCTGGACAGACAAACAGTTAGATCCCCTGCCCCCGCCTATCAGGCACCCAATCGCCAGCCCACAGAAAAATACGCAGGGATAGAACCAGACGATCATCTAAATCTATAAAAGGATGCCTTAGGTCTAGCCTATAACCCAAGTCTTTTTTCTGGAACTTAGGAAGTAGGCAGGAGAAACACACATATACTAAATGTGGTCGGGTAAATACCCTGATTTCCCACAGTAGATGCACAAGACAATACACAATAATGTAACGATACAAATTTTGCCTCGAGTTATAGAATACTCACAAACCAGATAGGCGAGACTAGCGCTGGTAGAATTGTACACATACCAAGGGGATTACTCAGCGCTGGACAGACCACATTTAGTAGTGCGCCTTCTTGTTTGTGTATGTGTGTTTCTCCTGCCTACTTCCTAAGTTCCAGAAAAAGACATGGGTTATAGGCCACACCTGATGCATCCTTTTAGGCCGGATGAAGCGATTGGGTGCCTGATAGGCGGGGGCAGGGGATCTAACTGTTTGAAGCACCACTCATCAGCAAAAGGGATAGTTTTTCACGGGATCCATGAGAAACCTGTTCCTCTTGCTGATGCTACAATGCATTTTCGTAAGTGATTTCTCATGCCCGTAGAGTTTGCACACAAACTTTTTTTTTTCAGATCTTGCACCGTATGACCCCTTTGCGTACACAGCCACCGGGAGCTGTTTGCGTGGTTAACCCATTCAGCCCTGAAGCACTACAGCAGGAGATGGGTCGACCATGATAATTCAAGGGTAGTACCAGATTAGCTTGGCGCCTGTCGGCGCCAAGCTATTCTGGCACTACCCTTGAATTATCATGGTCGATAATTCAAGGGTAGTACCAGATTAGCTTGGCTATTCTGGCACTACCCTTGAATTATCATGGTCGATCCATCTCCTGCGACAGGTGCATAGTCGTTAGATGACGCCTCTAAAATTTGCGAAATACGTGCGTCAGGCTGAATGAGTTAACTTGTGGTCATGTGCGTCTGGCAGCTGTGCATGGTGTTTGGCTTGCTTCCCTGGCAGTATAGGTGCCTCTGTCCCTATATCTCCTATCTAGTGAAACCACAATTAACCATGGGGACGAGCGTAGTGAAACCCTGTCCCAAAGCGCAAAAGGCCATCGGGCCGATGTCGGCCAGATGGCCTTTGCGCACTGGGGTTGTGCTTGACTCTAGTCTGACAATGAAACGACAAGAGATGTGGGAGCGCGAGCGACCTTGAAATACTCAGGGGCGGATTTGTGGGTGTGTACCAGGTGTCCCCTCCCCCATCACCAAAAAAACTATTTAAACTGCTAGAAAAAGTCTTTTTTGGGTGGTTTTGGCACACTCCCCCCCCCCCCATTCCTCCTCCCCCCTTCCGTTTTTTTTTTTTTTTTTTTTTTTTAATTTTGGCCGGGCGGAGTGGTTAGTTTCCTGACACATGCGCCTACCTCCACTCTCCTCGCCCCCTCCCCCTCCCTCCCTCCCCTCACGCCCTTCCTCCCGTTGTTTTATTTTTCGGCCACTGGAAAGAAGGTATGGCGTCGGGAGGCCGTTTGTGTCAGGTTGAAGGTCCCAAACAAAGAGTGTCCCCCCCTTCCCCCTCCCCCCTCCCCCCCCCCCAGGTAACTGATCCGCCCCATAATACCACTTTGTTCAATAAGAGAAGCCTGCAAACAATGGGGTTAACCATGTGGTTGCTTACACCTCTCGCTGTTGTGCATGTTTTTTCGTTTTTCTTTGGCTGTAAAAGGGTTAACCCATTCTGTGTCCGTTGACGGAAAATGTGTTTCTGCAGCCTTCGTCAATCCAGCATCAACAAGCCCTATAGCTGCCCTAGGAACAAGAAATACAAACTGGTCTCAGTAAGAGGCATAGATCCTCATGAGCCCCCGCGACAGCGGTGGCTGATGAGGATCTATACGTACCTCTTGCAGTTGGATTGCACTGAACGGGTTAAACAGGTTGCCAGACAGAAGAGCCCGCAACTCCAGCAGCAGCAGCCATCACTGCCACAGCTCTGACGATCCCTCTCTTGTTCCCGAGAATTATCGGCACTGGGTGGGGGAGGGGGGGAGATGGGGGGGGGGGGAGAATCAATAGTGCCAACAACGGAACTAGTACTCGGAGTCTGTGACACACAATGCGTGCGCCATGGAACAGATCGGTACGAAGGTCCAGCCGAGCAATCGGCAATAAGTCCCCAGTGACTGGAGGAAACGCTTCACTGAAGGGCCAGTTGCACGACAGAGCTCAGTCGTGCGCCAGCCACCACGGAAGGTGCTCCGCTAGGCCAGTTGCACGAGTGAGGCTAGTCCTGCGCCAGCCACTAAGCAAGGTGCTCCGCTGTAGGGGAGCACCTTGCTTAGTGGCTGACGCAGGACTAACCTCATTCGTGCAGCCGTGACCGTGACACGGGAGTGTGGCTGGGACACAACTGGTGCACGTGCGCTATAGTTGACCGAGGAAGCGAGGACTGACGAGCCATGCCGGCGCTGATATTATTATTTTGTCCTCATTGAATACAAGGTCCCCGGGCCAACGGCAGCCGCCGTCGGCCCGTGGACCTTTCGCTCTCTCGATCACTCGCAGGCTTGGGCCGCGTTTCACGACTGATGCTCTTAATGTACAGTCAAGGCGCCCCGCATCATTAGCTGCGGAAGTGTCGTACCGGGTGGCTCGCTGTAGTACGTGTGTGTGTGTGTGTGTGTGTGTGTGTTTAGTAAACTTTATGTTTTGTATCCATGTGCTTTAATTTACTTGTTTTTGCATATTTTGTATCTAGTTGTAGTTGTAGCAACGGCATATGAAAAATGACATTGTCACCGACTGTGTAAATATCTTCACAGTTGTAAAATAAGAGTGATTGATTCATTGATTAGTTAATTCTTCGTTCAACAAACCCTCTTACCCACCTACCCACCCACTGTTACGTTAGTGGTTGTGTTATTGTTTTTAGGGCATGTGTGTGTTGATCATTGCAAAGATCCGATGTTCAGTTGAGTTATTTTGGATAAGAATCACGTACCTTTTTAGTATTATTCATTTTTTTCCCCATGGAGAATTACGATCGAGTTTTGCTGTGTAGCTAGAATGTTGCACATTGTTGCAAAGTCCGACCTAGATTAACCTGGAAGGTTCTGGAAAAGGCATGGTCGTTCTAGTGACCTCAAATATGACGTCAAAGTTTTGTAGTACACATGCTGGCTGCATTTAGCAACATTTACGGCAATGCACCTAGATTTTAGTGGAAGATTGTAGATAGAACTAGAGTGTTCTTTTTAATAAATATTGATGAGTTTTGGTTACGTTTTCTTTTCTGACTGGTTGTGTAATTTGCGGGATTGTTTTGGAAATCTGTAATAGTATAAAAGAGGGTGTTGGGAAATATGTGCATGCATTGTATGAGAGACACAGTGTATCAAAACTGTGGATGCATTGTATGGGAGACAAATTGTATCAAAATTGTGGATGCATTTTACGAGACAGTGTATCAAAGTGTGGATGCATTGTGCTGCGAGTGCATCGTGAGAATAAAGTACTGTTGGAACTGTTACTCCAGTGTGGTCAAAAACCTTGTGCCACGTGTGACGAGTTGCAACTGAGTGAGGTTTCTCTACGTGAGTGTATCTAGTGTGATTGCATCATACTACGACCGCGACTACCACGTAACACCCACCCACCCACACACACACACACACACCCTAACCACCCCTCCCCCACCTCCACCTATAAAAATGCCAGTATCAATCCAGGAAAATCAAGCGCTGAAAAACACTCGCGAACCCACACCCTCCCACCACCGACCTTTTTCTCTTGTTGGGGCCAATGCGAAATACACACTTAATCTCGACAACCGGACGACGTCTGAGAAACTTTCCACCAGTTTCAGACAGCAAGAGGCATAGATACTCATGAGCCCCTGCGACTGCAGGGGCTTATGAGAAGCTATGCCTCTTGCAAATTGTTTAAAGACGAAAAATAACGGAAATGAAAAAATAGCACAGACTCCCTGGAGGCTGTTAAAGCATCAATCTCTTTTGGAGGTCACTCTCTATTTCAAGACAAGTTAAAGGGTGGCACAATCCATCGGCGAGGAATGATACAATAGTGATTGGAATTTCGGCTTCGCCTGATCACCATATATAGTATATCATAACATTGAGTCAGGAAAAAAAAAAACTATATATGAAAATGTTTATAGTTATGGAATCCAAGAAGAAATTCTGTAGGCATATGTAGACGTCTGAAGAAACACGTCAATGGAAGTCATAAAAAAAATCTACAACTTGGCCATTGCAACAAAAAAAAGTTAAAGCAACCTACGCCAGGCTATACAGGATTAACTCATTCAGCCGGTGCACGTATTTCCCAAAGTTTGGAGACGTCATCTAACGACTATGCACCTGTTGCAGGAGATGGATCGACATGATAATTCAAGGGCAGTGCCAGACTAGCTTGGCGCCGTCAGGCGCCAAGCTAATCTGGCACTACCCTTGAATTATCATGGTCGATCCATCTCCTGCTGTAGTGCGTCAGGGCTGAATGGGTTAATAGTTCGCAATAACGTCTTTACAAATGTTCTTAGTATGTTTTACAATACTACTGGACACCAGGGCTAACGTAAATTATGAAGTTTGAATATCACAAAATGAAAGACTTTCTGCTCTTCTTCTGCGTTGTACGCAGGAGAGTTCCTTCCGTTAAACTCCCCCAACTGCATGCAAGATCCATAGAACCTCATGAACCCCCGCAGACGCGGGGGCTCATGAGGTTCTATGCCTCTTGCTTCCATTTCGTTGTATCCGTGTTCGGCGTTGGACGGCTTTGGTACTTTGGCCTTTGTTACGTGGTAGTCGTTGTCGTAGTATGATGTAGTCACACCAGACACACTCACGTAGGGTTCTTGTAAAGAAACTTCACTCAGTTGCAACTCGTCACTCGTCACAGTTCCACCAGTACTTTATTCTCACGATGCAATTTCATCACAATGCATCCACAAATGCATCCACACTTTGACTGTCTCATACAATGCATCGGCAGTTTTGATACACTGTGTCTCCCATACAATGCACGCACATATTTCTTAATACCCTCTTTTATACTATTACTGATTTTCAGAACAATCCGGCAAATTACATAACTCAACCAATCAGAAAAAAACCGTAACCAAAGCTCGTTAGTATTCTTTAAAAAGAACACTCTAGATCTATCTACAATCTTCCACTAACATCTAGGCGCATTCCGTAAATGTTGTGAAATGTACCCAACATGTGTACTACAAAACTTTGACGTCATATTTGAGGTCACTAGAACATTTGCTCCTTTTCCAGAACCTTTCGGCCAAGTCTAGGTCGGACTTGCAAAAATGTAGCGAAATATGCAGCATTCTAGCTAAACAACAAAAATCAGTCGCAATTCTAAATGCAAAAGAAAACGAAAGGTATGTGATTTTTACCTAAAATAACTTAACTGAATACCGGATCCCTTCCTATGATTAACACACACATGCCCCCAAAAGAATAACACAACCACAAACGTAACAGTCTTGAATTTACAATGGATTAAAAAAAACAATAACAACAACAAAAACTCGTGGCCACTTGCAGGTAAGGGGATTTTCATGACTAGCGGAGAGTGTGTGCGACTTTCTTGTGTCCTTGCCTTAACAGATCGACAGCTGCTCCACGGGGTAATTTGTTTAAATTTAAATCAGAACTGTAAAAGTACACGTACCAAGGGGAATTATTCAGCGCTGGACAAACAACGGTTAGGTCTCTTGCCCGTTCCTGTTAAGTCATCTAATCGTCAGCCCACAGAAAAAAAATTATTCACCGATAAAATACGATACGATGATACTCCACCAGCGCCAGCCTCAAGTACTTGGTTTGTGAGAACGGTAACAGAAACAAATAAATCTTGTACACCAGAACAAACCAAGTCGTCACGTATAGAATTCATTCAAAACTCAGGGTCAACTCAGCTGCCATGTATCGCGCCATCAACCGCCTATAGAAGAAACCAAGACTTGCATTGCACAATCCGCCCTATGCCGGCCTATGGAAAATATAAGAGTGCATTGCACAATCCTAGTCCACCCGGCCGAAACACGATCAACCTTTCCGCTGACTTCCATCACTGAAAGTCTTCCGCAAGGAGATGTCAATTCTCTTGACATATTACTCTACAAGCTGCTGAGTTTCGTGAGCACCCCAGCAAGCTAGGGTTCTCAGGCCGACGTCGGCCGCAGCGGCCCGCGCACGACACGGGCTCTTGGCTTCCTACAGATAAGTCGATTTTTGTGAAAAGGGAGGTTTTGACTGTAATACAATGAAAATCTCGCTCCCCCCCTCCACCTTCCCCCCAAAATAAATAAATAAATAAATAAATAAATAAATAAATAAATAAATAAATAAAAAATAAAAAAATACCGGACTTGCTGTCTTCTGCTTTTACTATGGCAGAGTGTTTACTCGCAAGATGTCTTGCTCCACCCCCCCTCCCCCCCCCCCCCCACCCCCTAGGACGAATTCGATCTGTCACGGGAAGCAACGACGAGGAAGTCAAACACACATAATATCTGCAAAAAGGTTGTATGCCATATTTTTTAGAAAAGCAAAATTTGTATTGTTATATCATGAAAATCTCGCTTTTCTAAACAAATGGTCATACAGCCTTTTTGACTGGCGAGATTGTTATTGTAGGCCTATAACAATAAAAATCTCGCTTTCGCATAAAGTCACACACACATGCTTTATGCTAAAAGGCAGTATGTCGATTTTTTAGAAAAGCGAGATTTTCATTAAATATCAAATACAATCTCGCTTTTCTCAAAAACCGACATACAGTTTTTTGCCATATAACGGCAATATCCAACACGGAGCCAGTGGCGTTTGTACGCAGAGTAAAAGACGGAGGATGGAAACCGGTCAATAGGTACTGTGGACGCTTCTATGTCACGTGTCGCACTCTGTTTACGACTGCTTCCTACGTCTCTGCTATTTATAAAATGATGGGACGCAGTGGATCGCTTTCAAAAGCATTCGCATGACGTAGTCATAGGCGGGCAAGAATCGAACTCTGGCAGTGAAGTAACCATATAAAAATTACGTCACGTCTAGTTTTAGTTACCCTCTGTGTTTATATATTTTTTTCCTCCATAACAGGAGGGAAGGAGAATAGAATCTATCAGCACAGTAGTCGAAGGCTCCATGATGAAATTCAGCTGACCGAAAGCTCATAAAGTTTGCCGGATGACACAGACCAGAACATGTCTAATATTTCTTTATTTTTTCTACTCGTACAAAAGTCCAGAGGAGCTGGCTGGCTCAAGCGGTAGAGTGTTCGACTCTTGCACGAAAGGTCGCGAGTACGATTCCAGCCGGGATCAAAACTTGTTTAGACCCTATTCGGTGCGCCGTCTTTGAAATCACCTGCGTGGTGAACAAAAGTCGTTAAGTCTTAAATGTTTAACGTCTTTTGCGTCTGCAGTCCGTTTTTTTCTGGGAGAACGCTCAGTCAGTATACGCGTCATACTCCTGTGCTTAGGTGAGCCCGTTCAGTCCTGAAATACTACAAGTATCGACTAGGACAGTTCAAGGGTGGTGCCAGAATAGCTTGGCGCCTATAGGCGCCAAGCTATTCTGTCACCACCCTTGAACCCTGTTTGTCTGTCTGTCTGGTCGTCTGATCGTCTGTCTGTTTTGTTTGTATGTGTGATTGTCTGTCTGTTTGTCTGCATGTCTATCTTTCCGTGTGTATTATGTATACCGCTGTATTTACCCTGTTTTCATTTCTGTTTCAGAACTTGACTTCTGCACCAAAAACTTGAGGTGAAGAGATGTCTTGCACCGCGTCTGCCCAGCCAGCACTGACAGACACATCCATCGAACTCCTGCCGGTGGCAAAAGGTGTGAAAACCCGACGCTTGACCCCTTCACTGCCGAGACAGACTCAACATCACCCATCTGCAAGAGGTATAGATCCTCATGAGCCCCTCAGTTGCGGGGGCATATGAGGATCTATGCCTCTTGCTGAAACCACTCTGTAGTCATGCCTCTTTGGCGGCTGAAGATCTCTGGTGTTGTATCACGCAATTAATCATCGGTCGGACTGTGCAATGATGATTAATTTGGGTCAGGCATAATTTAATTTATTTAGACGACTATTTGAATGGGGTTTTAACCTCCTACTCGACCTTTTTTTTTTTTTTTTTTCCTTTTCAGTCAGTGGAAGTGGCCCGGTGCCACAGATGGGGGAAACCCCGAGTCTCTCTTACTTTTCTACACCTCAGTGGCTGATCACTTTATGTGGCATTGTAACGAAATAGTCAAAAGTGCGGCGGAGACCGCACCACCCGTATTATAATTACCACACGTGAACTGAGACAACCTTGTGGACGGGAATAGCGCGCCAGTTGCATATATCGCCTCCTAAGACCGCCCCGATCTCAGACTTACACACTGAATGGGTGAAATTTTCTACACCTCAGTGGCTGATCACCTTATGTGGCCTTGTAACGAAATAGTCAAAAGTGCGGCGGAGATCGCACCAGCCGTATTATAATTACCACACGTGAACTGAGACAGCATTGTGGACTGGAATAGCGCGCCAGTTGCATATATCGCCTCCGAAGACCGCCCCGATCTTACACAATGGGTGAAATTTGTTGCAATCCGTTGCCTGCTTACCAGTTGGAAAAAGCACACGCCATTGTCCGAGCACCGAGCCGACCTAAACCCCGAACTACCCACCAAGAAGACCCATAATAAACACGAAGCCCACAGAGTCAGACCCTTGGGGCGTCCTACCATTCCTCACACTGGTTGTCTCCCTCGATTTGCTACCGCTGATAAGCGGTAGCGAATCGAGGGAGGCAATCAGTGTGACCCTTGCCCCGTCCTTAGGCTGACCTCCATCCGGAATCTTTTTCGGGAAGGAGGGGAGACAAACCGAGCTAAGACCTCTTCAATCCTATTACAACATCAGTCCCTTTCTGGGCACCACTCTGAGCTGAGAGAAAAAAG